>CAJQUW010009261.1:0-303468 GCA_907163375.1 Prostheceraeus crozeri
AGTAATGGGCAAAAGACCGTTCCAGGACACCATAAAATTCAAAAAAATAGTATCTTTAAAAACGACATAAATTCATGAATTTGAACCCTTTTACAGGTTTTTAAGACCTAAATACATGAATTTAGTCCACTCAAAAAGTACCATTTTTTCAAAAAATGGTATTTTTAAAAACGACATAAATTCATGAATTTGAACCCTTTTTCAGGTTATGAAGACCTAAATTCATAAATTTGGGCGTTTTTAAAAATACCCAATTTTTCAAATTTTTCAAAATCTCAAAATTTGAGAATTACAATTTTTACTCCCAAAATCATGACCGTTCCAGGACACCGAAAAAATCAGAAAAGTTAAGAATCTCAAATTTGTGATTGTGACATTTTACTTTGAAAATCATGACCGTTCCAGGACACCGAAAATCATAAAGTTAGTATTTTTAAAAACGTCTTTTAAATCCTTCTTTCAGGTTTTTGAAATATATCATGTGTCTAATAATATTTCTTTAAAAGTGGAAGAAACAAAAGTGGAAGAAACCGCAAGAATATATCCTTCAATATCATATGAACGTAGTTCTACTACCCCCTCCCTTCTAACTTCTAGGGGTCCCTTCTGACTTCTAGGGGTCCCTTAAGAAATTTTTTTATTATAAAATGAACAACATAAATGAGTTTTTAAAATTATATGGAACGCAAACAACTACAAATTTTGATCTAAAGAAAATTGCAAATCAATTAGGAATAAAGAATTTTCATGTTCTAATGAGAGACGAATTACAATTCCTAAAAAATAAGCCAACTGTAAATTTCATAACAAATCTTCATACGTCAGATGAAAAAGGTGTACATTGGTCAGCAGGACAAAGAAATATAAACTGTTCTAATTATTATTTTGTTTCATACGGACTTCCACCTACAAACGAAGTCAAAAAATTACTTGGCAATGGAATTTATAATACATTTCAAATTCAAAAACCGGAACTACATATTGCGGTCAATTATGTCTTTATGTTTTATTTAAATTACAGGAACGAGTACCATTTCTAGATATTATGTTAGAATTGAACGAACCGTAGGTTCTATGGCTGCGCCTAACAAGGGAATTTCATTCCCGAAACGTTAGTTCCAATAATAATGATAATTAAAAATCAGTTCTTTGTAATTCATTTTGATAAAATCGGCCTCTGATATTTTCATCATCTAAATCTTTGATTTCGTAAGTAATCGGATAAGTTTGGTTTATTTTACAAACTTCAAATATCTCTTTAGTCCAATAACCAACAAAGCCTTTTTCAAATTTATTCTTATACTTAAATATTCTAACTCTATCTCCAATCTTAAATTTCGGCTTAAGTTTCTGCAAATTCGGATTACTCTCATTCGAATAATTAGTCTCGAATATTTTCTTTCGTATTAAATCAGGGTCGTCAGAAGCATTCTTTGGAGTTTCTTCAATACCAGAATGAACTTTATTATTGTACTCTTCTACAATTCCTGGTAATATCTTCAACCATTTCTGATTTCTTTGCTCAGTAAATTTCTTGAATAATTTATTTTTTAACGTCCGATTGAATCTTTCTATCACTACAGCTTTTCCTGCGTTTTCAGTTGAATAAACAGTTTCAAATAGTGGCTGAACGTTTCTGTTATAAAATTCCGATCCTTTATCAACAAACAATTTTTTTGGCTTTCTCTTACTTTCTTTAAAGATTTCTTCAAACGCATATTTAACTGATAGACCACTTTTATTTTTTAAAGGCTTTACCCAAGCGTATCGTGTATCTAAATCTATAACGGTCAATGCGTATTTGTAGTCCCTTTCATTCGGCATATGAATAAGATCAGCACTCCAAATATCATCTTTATTAAATACTTTTACTTTCAATAAATATTTAGGCCTTCTGTATTCTTTATGAATTTCAGACGCGTAGGTTCGAGCGTTGCTCTCAGACAGCTTTGGTGTCAGTTCATTTAAACCCTGACCGAATAATATTTTTGCTTGTAAAGCTTTCTTAACAAACATTCTTTCAATTTTTTCTCTAAATGTAGGATTTTGAATACTATCTAATTCTTGAATCATCTTCTTATCAGCTGCATGTCGAGAACTTAGATCATGATTTCGATAAGCTAAATCATGCCTGTAAGCTGCGGCATCTACTCTATTTATCGGTTCTTCACCTGGTTTCGGATTATTATTCTCATCTAGTCTTATATCTAATCGAGTTCCTGGACCGGTATATGAATGACCAGGAAGATGTTTTTCTTTCGAATATTTACTCCAAATAAATCCAGGAAAGTTTTCTAATGTTTTTTGTATGTCACCTCCAATATGCTGACTATTTGAGTTTTTATTTTTGTTTAATAGATAATTTAATAAATCTAAATTAGCAATTTTTAATTTAATTAAATTTTCGGAATTTGTAGAATTCATTTTAAAAGATAAAAAAATTTAAAAGATAAAACAAAATAATTGTTTTACCTTATGGACCAAAGGTCCTGAGGTTATTACCGAATCATACTAGGACTTAGATATATTCCAGAACCATCTTTAGTTTCTTTAATTTCAATTAAATCATCAACATTGTGGAGAATATTTTTAAGAACTCGTTTTCCTTCATCAACTCATTTTAATTTACTAATAAAATTATCTACTACTCCTTCACCCCTAGCAACTTTCTCTAACTCTCTATTATGTCGTTTTTGTTCTTCTAATGCTGCCTTCTCTGATTTATTTTTATTTACTGCTTGGACAATACCAGCTGTCCCACCTGCAACACTTCCTGCTGCTGCTATGCCACCTATTATTAGTGGAATTAATGGGAGAATTCCGCCATTCTTTTCTTCTTGTAATTGAATATTCTCTATCATTGGTTTACTTATGTAATACTTTTTTTTGTTAATCGTAATAGTTTTAGGGGTATTTTTGTCAACAATATTACGTAATTTTAATTCAACAGTTTTATTATTATTATTTTTCGCTTGCGACATTTTTAATAAAAAAAATTTAAGTTATCAAAATTTTTAATCTATTCTAGTGATGAAAAATTTTTAAGTTTAGAATTTTTTAATCTATTCTAGTTACCAAAAATTTTAAGTTAACAAAAATTTTAATTAACTTATCGGAGCGAAGCTCCTCGAGGCTTCAGCCGATCGGACCAAAGATCCTCAGGTTACTAACCTATAGAACTTTGTTCAGAGGCTTTAGCCGATCCTAACCATCTTTCCATTAAGAATTTCAATAGAATATTTTACATCTTCTAGCAATAAACCATAAGCCATCAATGAAGTTGTGGAATCTTTCTTTTCAATATTAATTGTTACATCACAACCAGTCTTGATAATATCTTCAGATTGTGCACTTAAATCGAAACAGAAAACAGGATATAAATGTCTCCAATCACCAGGAGTTAATTGTGGTTCAACTCCAAATTCTATACAAAGATTTCGATAAGAATCATATCCTTCCATAAATTGATTATTGGTATCATCGAATCTTAATGGATCAATTGGATATCGGGTTTGATTTAATGAAACTTGTAAACTTCGAATTGTATTAATATGAAAAAGATTATTGTTCTTATCAAAACTTGGAGAATTATTTCTTTGAAAAGTTAGTAATAAATATCTTGGAGGTGTGTTTGAAAGATTCTAGTAAAATGCCAGTTAAATCTCGTTGGTCGCGCGAAAAAGTAAAGTGATGTACTAGGCAGTACGCTTTGAGAAAATTTGTACTCGGAATTGGTTTGTTTGATAGTATTTAATGCTTTTTGCAATAGCTGTTTCAATCTCTAAACTAGGAGGTAATATGATAATCCACCCATTCAAGTCTATGTCAATTTTTAAATATGCTTTTTTCAAAGCCTTACCAAAAAAGATTAATTCATTATTTGCTGTACGATGAATTATTAATTTTAAATTTTAATTGATATTGATATTTTATCCATAATCTAAATATCCGCATAATGGAGACAGACAATGACCAATTTTACTGTTTGCTTACTTTTCTTGTTTATCTTCACGTCTTTATTTATTGCACGTTATATGTTTTATTGTAATGTTTTGCATATTTTCTAATACTTTCGCAATTCCTGCTGCATCTGTTCCAGCGTGAGTTAAATCACAACAATTATACATCACTAGTATCACGGAAACCAACCTTCGATTTCATACTTTTTGTTAGTTTCTCCAATTGTTACAAAATTCAATTGTTACTATGTATCAGAATTACACCTGGGAGAATCACATATAGTTTAAGATATTTTGAGTTGCGACATCTAAAGCATTTGGTAAAATAATTTTTGGAGAAGAAGAAATTATTCTCTAATGGATTTATCCGGTATCTGGTATTGGTGTTGTAAATTGGCATTCACTTATAAAGAATATTCACAGTGTAAAGAAGGAATCAGGTAGATATAAATAACTTTGTTGATTGTCAATTCAAAATTAAATCACTCCAGTATTTACCTCCCTACTGGAAGATCCGGGATTCATACGCAATTCTTATATAGTCCCATTCTTTTTTTTGATAAAAAAAATTTTATAACTGACGAAACGGAGCGATCGTTCTAATCTAAAGATTTATTTTCGCATAAGCGAAGCACATTTTTATAAAAAATTTCAATTTGACTTTTTGTATTTTTCTCACACACAGAAATAATTTTGCTAAAATAATTTTTGCTAAAAAAAATTTTACTAAAAAATTTACTTAAAAAAATTTTACTAAAAAAATATATTTTAGAATTTTTGCGTAGAACCATTGCCTCTATATTTCTTCAATTGAACGTTTTAATGGCTTACGCGCTGATTTCTTCTTATGTTTACTATCAGACGGAGCTCCGCTCCTCAAGGTTTCACCCCCTACAGCTATAGTTAGCAAATTTTGTTTTTTGTTTCCTCTGAAAGTTTTTTTTAAATTTTTTAGTTCTTCAGAATCATTCCTACCGTTTACGAATTAGCTTCTAGTTGTTATTAATTCGTTGTTGAGACTTAACAGCCATTTGATATTGCACTAGCTGTACTACCTATAGCAAGCTGCTCCTTTTTGCAGGCTGTTTGTTATCAAATCTTTATTATTTTTAATTAATGTTAACGATTACGTTCCAATACACAGAAAAAAGATGCCAGCTCCTTCTTTTTGGACGGCACCTGCGGTGCTAGGAACTTTTGTGATTTCCGACAGTTTCTACACTGTCATAATGGGTACACAGATTTCATAGATGGTTCATGAGCAATTTTATGATTTGAAGCAAAATGTTTAAGGATGTGTTATGTTTATTAAATTATAGGCATTTTTTAGGATTAAAATTTGATTTTGGGAGGAAAAAAAAATATCTACGTGTTAAGATTTAGGTTCGTTTGTGATATTGGACAACAACTTCGAGATAACTTTATTAATTGACTGTTGCACTTTATCTATTGCGTCACGTAGCGTGTTGAAGGGTACTTCTAATTTCTTTTCTATTATTAACTTGCATTTTCTGTCTGATTAATCTTCAATGCCGTTTTTTAAGTGCCATTTAACTTAATTTTTAAGAACATCTATTGTCTGTTTAACAGCATTCTAACTGTTCATTTATTTTCTTGTAGAGTTTTCTTGTAAAAATTTTTTCTTTAATTCATTTTCTAAATTGATGTTTTAAGAGTTTTCATTTTATCAACTTTTTGATTAAGCGAGTTTACTTCATTTATTCATTCTATTCATATTTTTTCATTTGTTTGAGGTAATTTTAGAACTTAATTCATCAACACCTTTTTTAGGAATGTAGTTTGTAACTGTCTTTAAATTTTTTTTAATTCTTTCAGTGTAGTTTTTTTCTATTTCAGTCTTCTAATTGTTTCTTTTAACATTTTCTATCTGAGTGTTTATTTTTAATGACTGCAGATTTGTAACTTGTAATAGAACTGTATATTAAAAATTTTTGATTGTTCAGAATCTTTTAAAAAAGTTATGCCTATATATGCTTCTAGCTCTCTATCCTTTTTATCCAAGTTTTAATAATTTTTCGTTTTAATGATTTGTCATTTAAGTTTAAGCAAACTTTAATTCGTTCATTCAGTGGAACCAAAACATCGTTTATATATTTTTCTTTTAAGTCATTGATTTGTGTATCAACATATTGTTTATTTGTTAACTCTGTATTTTGTTGCGGAAGAATAGAAAGATGCAATGGACCAGATAAAACGTCTCCAGTTTTCATGATATAATTTTCTATCTCTATTTGTAATCACGATTATTCGGGATATATGCACCTCCACCAACATTTGGTAACATCATTTTTTAACAATAAAAAAAATAGAATTTTTTCTAATAGAAGTAAAAAAATGGAAAAACCAAATTTAAAAAAATTATATTTCGTCCGCATCATTCCTGTTCTTCTTATTCGACGAGATCAACGGGGATTTGAAAATAAATGTTTTTGATAATAATAATAATAATTAATAATACTATTACAAATCCATGTATAGATCGTTAATATTTTATTATCAATTACAAGCCGAAATATTGTAGAGAACAGACAAAGGTTTACTGTTTCTATTGAAACTTAACTATTGTTTAATTCCAGGAGAACCGTTAAAAAATTTATGGGAGCTTTGTAAGCAAATATAATGAAGTAGCTTATGTAGAATTGAATAAAGAAAATAATGGTTATAATAGGTCATAATAATGTTTATGGTTTTATATAGAGCGAGTGTTGCCAATTAGTAATACTGAATGGATAGAAAACTAAAATGTAATTAATTATATTCTAATATTAAAGAATTATGTTTAAAAAATTAAAATCTTTTTTCGAAGGAAAAAAATAGGATTATTGTTGATGATACAAAATCAAATAGAAATCACACATTCACCTAGAGAGTAAAAAACAATAATGAAGAATTATTATGTCATAGTATATTATAAGAGACACAATTTATGAAACAAGAAACATTAGAAATGCCCAAGATATGATGATGCTTATTATATAGGATTATATTCCAACTTAAATTTTAATTTGTTAAAATCTTATATAAATGGTTTAGTCCAACACGAGAAAATTTATAATGTGGACTACACTTATACTATAAACAATGACCCATAATCATAATCATACATAATCACTCTGAATAATATTGAAGAAATGATAATATAAATGATGATTCTGAAAATCTGAAAAAGGTGTAAATGTAAAAAAAGATTATAAAAATATTAGTAATTATAAAATTTATCTAAATTTCATTTTTCTTACAATTTGAAAATAATAATGATGGTATAGTTGAAGATACTGTTAGAAACTACGTGTCGGGTTCTAACAAACTTTAAATTAGGATTTACATCTAATCAATTTAAATTTTATCATCTTTAATAAAAACTAAAAGTGATCAGATTTGGTGGTGTTATTAAATTTTCCAAAAGAGATCAAAGACCAATATTTTTCTATATTATATTATTTAACAGATAAAAGATGTAATTTTAGAATTAGAATATTCTTATCAGGGAATGGTATCCTATCAGGGAATGGTATCTATACAAAAAAGTGTAATTTATGATGTTGAGAACAATTTATGATGATGATTGAAGAATCAATTGATGATGATGAAATGAAGAATCAATAGTTAGTGAAAATAAATTTAAATTATCTTTTGATAAAACGTTATATGATAAACTTAATATGATAAAACTTAAATTTTATAGAACATTAAATGCTAAACTTAATATGATAAAGAAAATAAAATAACTTAATAAGAGACGTGAAATGTATAATAAATATAAAATAACACTCAAGTTCCTTGATATTAGAATGTTTTATATTTAAAAATTAAAACAACAATTTTCTTCTTAAATTTTCTCTAAAAAAATAAAAAAAATGGAAAATACCAAGTTTTATTGTAACGTATGTAAAAAAAAGTTGCAAAACAAAAAGAAGTTATTAAACAATTCTCATTTAGAAATAGTAAATTGCATTTAACAAAAATGTAGAACGAGCTGGATGAAGGAAATATATTTAAAATTAAATAGTTATAAAAACTATCTAGAAACATTGCCTACTGAGTATAAAAGTTAAAAAAATGTGTTGATGATTATTCACATTGCGGAATAAAAAAAAAGTTTTATAATAGTGAAGATGAGACCGTAACAAACCGAAAGTTCTACGGGCATTCGCCCGTACCAGATGGAAGAATATTTATTTAGCGAGATACTGATGAATTAAACGAAATAAAAAACAGATGAAAAGAAGAAAAAAAGAAAAAAAAGAAGAGAAAAAAAACAAAAAGATATAAAAAAAAAAAAAAGAAAAAAATAAAAAGAAAAATAAATGAAGAGAAGAAAGAAAGAAGAGAAAAACTGCTGAACGAACCGATGAAGCGGTAACAGATATAAAATATTTATTTAATCAGTCCGTTGAACATAATGAAAAACCCGATGAAACTGTTTTATAATGTATTAATACGCAAACTTTTATAATATATTTAAGAAATCTTTCAAATGTTAATATGAATAGTAAAGTACTTTATACAAAAAAAATGGACTATGGAATTCCTGAAGAAATAATACAAGGACATTTTACAAATTCACAAGAAATTCATAATGTAAATGATATACAACCCATATTTGAACAAATGATACTTAAATTGAAAATTGTATAATTGAAGCCATTACGTGAATCTGGTTGGAGATTTGTTAAAATACTATCTAAGAAAATAGTAATTGGATAAATATAAAAATAATACTGGTGGTAGTTATGTTCCTTTACCTTTCAGTTCACCCACAAATAATAAACATAAAAAATGAAGATGATTATTGTTTTCTGTGGAGTATTATAGCACATTTACATCCTGCAGAATATCACAAAGAAAGACTAAGTCAATACAATAAAGAAGAATATATAAAGGAATTTGATCTTTCGGATGGTTTACATGAATTTCCATATGATTATAATAGGTTAAAAAAGTTTCATAAAAAGAATAAAATTTTAATAGAAGTAAATGTTTTTGAATTAAATGTGAATTATGTTTCTATTGGTAAAATTACTCCACTTTACTCAGATTCAAAAAAATTTTATTTGAATAATAAAAATTTATGTCAATCAGAAATAGTATATAATATAGGGGAAATTACATGCATCATAATATTTTTTACCAAGGAAATATAATATGTACTGAAAAATTTCAAACTGTTAAAACACTATCACCAATAATGATTAATCATAATAATTATAAAGGACGTAATTATAATTATGATTATGATTCCAATTATTTATCTTTATCTTTAGAATATCAACAAAAATTACAAAATTTAAATGAAAGTTTACAAAAATGTAAAACAGATTATCAACAACAAACAAAAATATTAGTACAAGAATATGGCCATAAATATCAAAATAAGATAGAAACGATTCAAAAATTAAATGAAGACAATAAAGAATTAAATAATGAAGAAAATGAAACCAATCAAAAACTAAATGAATCTTTAAAAAAATGTCTACAAGAATATAAAGAACAATATGATAAAGAATATAGTTATCAGCTACAAATATTAAATCAAAATTTTCATCGAAATACATTTAATCTTGCAAAAGAAATTGATGAAACACATGAATATAAAGATAAATTTGAAAAACTAGAACAGTCAAAACAACCAGCACAAGCGAATATATTATATTATCAGGGTCATTTTATATTGTGTAAAGATATTTCTATATTTACAAAAACTTCTATAATACAAATTTTCCTTGTCTTCAATGTATGCAAGTTTTAGAACTAAAGAAGAAATGAATAGACATTTGGAAATTGTCAACAAAATGAAGCAGTCAGAAACACATTTCCAAAAGATGATTACTTAGAATATAATAAATGGTATTTTAAAAATAAAGTACCCTTTACTATTTATTGTGATTTTGAAGCATATAATGTTAATATGACACAAAATCGAATGGAAAGTTCCAGGGCTTCACCCGATTCTGAAAATGATAATTCTGAAAATGGTACGGCCAAGCCCTAGAACCTTTCGGTTTTTAATTATGAAAAAAGTGTAGCTGAACAAAGTAAAGAAAAATATTTATTTGAACAAAAACCATTATGTTGGGAATGTACATTCATTCAAATTATCCTGAATTATTTAAATCAGAATATTATCAATACTATGGTGAAGATAGTTCAGAAATGTTTACAAAGAAAGTAGAAGAATTACAAGGTCGCTTTTCACAATTGCTTGAAACAAATATACCAATGATGCCATTAACAGAAAAAGAAAAATTAAATTTTATTAATGAAACAAATTGTTATTACTGTGGAAAAGAATTTACAAAAAATTATAAAAATGGCAGAGGTAGATATCTTGACAAGCGAAGCGACTGCTCTGCCGTCAAAGTAAAAGATCATGATCATCTAAATGGATTATATAGAGGTGCAGCACATAATTCTTGTAATCTTAATGCTAATAAATTTAAATATAACTTTGTTCCTCTATATTTCTATAATGTTTCTAAATATTATTTCCATCTAGTAATGAAAGATTTATTTTCATCTGAAAAATTACAACAACAACAAATAAATGTACTATGTAAAACAGAAGAAGAATATTTTTCAATGCAATTAGGTTGTATTAAATTTTAGATGCATTTAGATTTTTTCACTCCTTATTCATTAGATGTAATGGAAAAACTTTGAAACCTAACAATGTAAAATATTAAATAAATATAATTTAAAACCTTTAAAAGGAATATTTCCGTATGAGTATATAGCCTTGCTCACAGTCGAAACTGATATAACTGAGATAAAACCTTGGTTCACAGTCGAAGACTGATTTTAATTCTGTGAATAAAATTATGGAAGAAAAACAACTTCCTCCAATAAATAAATTTAAATCAACAATAAATCAATCACAATTATCTAAAGAAGACTATCAGAAGCTGAAAAGAATTGGAGAGAGTTAAATTGTAGAACAATGTATGATTATACAATGAAATGTCTTCAGATAGATGTATTAATACTAGCTGATCTTTTCGAAAACTTTCGTGATATGTGTTTAGAATATTACGGAATAGATCCATGTTATTGTTATTCTACACCAGGTTTAACATGGCTAGCAGGATTAAAACATACTGGTGTTAAACTTAAACATTATAAAGAAAATACATATGATAAATTATTATTTTTTGAATCTGGAATTAGAGGTGGAGTTTCATCAGTTTTAGGTAATCGTTATGTACAGTGTTACAATAAAAAAGTAAATCCTGATGATTATGGAATAATGAAACCTTTATCTCCAGAAGAAAGTGATCAGTTTATAAAATTGTTTAATCAAAATATAGAAGGACTTATATCAAATAAAGATAGTCAAGCAGCAGTTGATGAAATCATGACAGAAAACTATTTGTTATATTATGATTTTAATAGCTTATATTCTTCTTGCATGATACAAGAATTACCAACAGGTGAGATGGAATGGTGTAATATTCGTACGACATCAGAGATGTCTACTAGGGCTTCGCCCGTTCTAGATTATCAAAAAACATATGATGGAGATTATAATCATGGTTATATATATGAAGTTGATTTAGTATACCCTGATGAAATAAAAGATAAACAAAATATTTTCCTTTCTGCCCCGAAAACAAAATTCCTAATATAGAAGATTTTTCAGATTATCAAAAATCTTTAATTCCTAAAAAATACAGACCAACAAAAAAACTTATGTTAACACAAAGTAATAAAGGAAAGTATGTTGTTGAAGGAAGAATGCTAGATTGGTATTTAGAACATGGAATGATTCTCACCAAAATACATCGAAAACTATTTTATCAAAAATCGAAATGGTTAAAAAATTATATAGAGTTCAATATTGAAAAACGTAAAATAGCTAAAAGAAATAAAGATGATTTTGGAAACGTGTTCTTCAAATTAATGAATAATGCATTTTATGGTAAGACTTTAGAAAATGTGCGTAATAGACAAAATATTGAAATAGTTTATGATAAAGATAGGTTTCAATATTTAACAAGTAAACCTACATATAAAAGAACTACTAGATTTAGTTATGAACTATGTGATGTACATTTACGTCGAATCAGCGTGAAACATGATAAGTTTAATTTTATTGGATTCACTATATTAGAATTAGCTAAACTATTTATGTATAGATTTATATATGATTATTTAGCACCTGCTTATGGCAAAAACTATAAATTACACTTTACAGATACCGATTCTGTTTTCTTAGAATTAACAATACCGTATAATTCTACACTTGTTAAAGAAATAGATAAAATAAAAGATATCATTCATCCTTCTGATTTATGTAAAGTAAAAGATGAACTAGAAGGAAATGAAGATTTCATAACAGAAGCTATATTTTTAAAATCTAAATGTTACTGTTATGATACAACTAATAATATTAAACACATAAAACATTAAAAGGAATTTCAAAGGCATCAGTGGCTAATCAAATAACATTTCAAGATTATAAAAATGCATTATTTAATAATGAAATAAAAACAGCATGTAATTATAGACTTAATTCAAAGAAACATAAAATGTATTTAAAAGAAGAACATAAATTAGCATTAGATCCATTTGATGATAAAAGAAAAATTTTACCTGATGGAATAACTACTGAACCTTTTTAATTTTCTAATTTCTAAGATAGACAAATTTGATATATATAAAATAAAAAAGAATATTATAACACTATATTTGTATATTTTTTATCACTCGGTAAACAAATCTTCGATAACTCTATCATGAATTTTTTTATCAATATTAATTGTGATAAATCCATAATCTTTTGACCAATCATTGTTACACGATTGTTTAAATTCATCTTTATTTCTTACACATAAATCTCTTAACAAATCACTTAAGTTTCTTGCATTTATTTCAAATAGTATAAATATATTTGCATTCTTTCTAATAACACTTCCGTCTAATGAATACATACTTTGTGTTAAATAAAAAACACTACAGTTATTATGTCTACCTCTCGTGAAATAATTTCTCTGAACTGACTGATTTCTATCATTAACACAATCATCAAAAATTACACAATGTTTCATTGTTTTATCTAGTTTACTAGGATCTTGCATATTACCACTATCATCTATTAATTGTATCTTTATATGCTTTTTTTTATTGGATTCAACTAAAACTGATTATTTTTTTGCTGCTTCTTCACACCACGAACTTATTTCTACTTCATCTTCAGATTTTTCATATTCTTTGAATAATGAAGCAATTGCTGTTTTTTAAAGATTATTTTCAAATCCATATTTTAAAAATTGATAGACGGGTTGTTCTGCTGTTGTTGTATAAATTATAAGATTGTTATAATCCAAAAAATTTGGAGTCGTTAAAATTTTAAATAATAGATACGTTTTTCCACATCCTGATCTTCCACAAATAACTGACAAAACTTTATTAGATAAATTTGGATGATGATTGAATTTAAGTTTTTTTTATTTAATGGTAGTACTTCACTCATTTTTTAAAAAAATTTTATTTTTATTTTTTTTTGTTTCTAAAGAAGAAGAAAATTAAACTTCGCTAGCTTCGAGTAGGAGTTTATACCTCTCGAACGGGAGTTTATACCTCCCGAACCAAAAGATCTATCATAATCTCTTCACCTCCAAAATTTATTTCTTGTCCTTTCTCATCAGTGATTCTCATGTTAATGTTGTTAATAGTTTTTCTTGTAATAGGGAAATATATTAATGTTCGTGGAATTACATTTAATCTATAACCAATGGGTACAGTAAAAGCTGGAAAACTGAATATTAAATTTGACAATTTACCATTTATATATCCTCCTTCAATAATGTCACAATGTACAACAATTGAATTTATTTCAGTTATTTTTAGAATCTTCTCACCTAAATGATAACCTTGACTATAAGTTTGTTTATTAAATCCTAATAGCTTTGACAATGATCTATCATGATTAAAATCAACTTGATGATTTTCGTCTAAAGTAAGAGAAAATTTATTAACTGCCGGTTCAACTGCAAAATGTAATTGTTTCTTATCTTTAAATGGTATACCTAAATTTCTCTTAATTTCATTTGATATTGATTCAACTTCGTAAGAACCAGGAAGAAAAGTTAGTACTTTCCACGTTTTGCCTTTATCAGTAGAATATCTAAATTGATCATTCACATCTTTTATAACATTTTGAATAGTGTTAAATGTGGAGAAACTCGTCAATGCAATTTGATAATTTTTATTTTGTTCTAAATGTAGAATGGGTTCTAAATTACAAGTGTGTGATGAAGTAGTTGTTATAATTTTTAACGTCGTACTAAATTTTGATGAACCCAAAATCTGTCAAATTTTCTAAATGATTATTAATTTTGTCTAAATCTGCTGAACACATTTTTTAGTTAAAATTTTAAATAAATATTTTTTATAAAAAAATTAGAAACAACATATTTCAGCGACGGGCGAAGCCCTTAAAGACATCAGAGATGTCCCGTTATACTTTTATAATCCTCTTCATTTAGAATCTTCTTTTCTAACAGTCTTTTTAATATAGCATGAATTTCATTGAAACTAGAATTATGTCCTTCTTTTATTGCAGATATTAGAATATTTAATCTATTTAGTAATTCGTGTGGATCATCTGGTAAAAATATGGTTGTTTCTGTTTTCTGTTTTTCAGATAAACCTTTTCCTACTTTAACTCCAGTTGATAATAAATTTTCTAATTGTTTATAACGTCTTAGAGATTTTACTGCACCAACTCTATCTAACATAGCTTTATATTTTATGAGATCTTCTACAGCATAATTATTTAAATCTGCTCCTCTTAAAAGATCAACAAAATTTCTATCTAAATTAAAAGGAGATTTATCTGGTGAAAAAATTAAACCTCGAAAAGGTTGTGGAAATATTTCTTTTTGTCCGAGATAAAATCTAGGTATTGTTTTTCCATCTATAAATGAAATAGAATGTTCAAATTGCATAGATTTTGGTAATTTCTTATTAATGTTTGATTCTAGTAATCCATAGTCATCTAATATAGTTTTGTGCTCTGGATCTGTTATATCAATTTGTTTATCATTATTTGTACTTTCTCTTTCAAGAGTTTTAAATGGTTTCATAGTTTTCTCAAAATCAGTTTTTACTTGCTCGGTTTGCTGCATTTTTTCAAACATATCAGATTGAATACCAGCTTTTATCATTCTATGTTGAAGATGATTTTCTTTCATAATATTTCTTTGTTTTATTAACTCTTCTAATTGTTTTATTCTTTTAAAATTATCAGCTCTAATTTTATCCATTTTTAAAATATAATATTTGAATTTTGTGGTAACATTGGAATACAACAAAAACATTTTACTGAACAAATTATTTTTTTATTGCTTTGTTGTTTGACATCTTTTCGTTTAAAGTTTTCTCGTTTTAAGTTTTGTTTAATAAAGTTTTGCTTAAATTTTCGCTTAAAGATTTTAGCTCTTCTAAAAAAATTTTGCCATTTTCTTCATTAGAAATTTTACCATCACTAGAAATTTTGCCATCCTGTTTATTCTTATCATCAACTTTTTCTGACTGTAATTGAAAGGTTTGATTTACTTCATTAGCTATTTGATCAAATTTTTCAATCTCATCTAACGTAATAACATTATCATCACATACTCTTTGAAAAGTAGTAATGTAGTTTATCATAGACTTCTTTAATATGTAAATGCTTAGTTTTTAATGATTTTCGTTTCTTAGTTATTAAAGATTTATCTAACATTGTAACAAGTGAAGTTGCAAAAACACCCGTACCTGTTAAAGCTGTAGCAACTACTGGAATTACTAAAACGCCAGAAGATATAACAATTGTCAAAGCACCTAAACTTATTGTTAAGAATATGCCAATTCCTTGTGTTACATTCTTAACTTTGGTGCATCTCTTTCTTAATTTTTTATAATGTTCTAGTCTAAGTAATAATTGAGATTCCTTATCTTTCATATACCTAACTTTATCTTTGTGTTTTTCTTTGTTCATTTTTTCAATGTCCATTAAAGTAGAACTACGTTCATATGATAACGAAGGATATATTCTTGCGGTTTCTTCCATTTTTAAAGAAATATTTTGAATACAATCTTCTGAATTTTGATTTAAATAGAAATACGCAGTTGTTTGTTTGCCGTATATTTCTAAGAACACAGTCAGACCAAAAGCTCTGGGAGAGGATGAGACGAAGAGGGAGAGAGAACAAAGGAATTGTTTGCCAGTATGAATCGTAGATAAGCAATTGAATTTTTTGTATACTCCACTACTGCCCAATACCGATGCAATCGTACATGTTATGAGGATAAAAAACTACTCTTCATTCCAAGAAAAATATCCTTTTTTGGGAAGAAATGCATCTTAATGCACATTTTAATTAGTTTTTGCAGAAGAAGTCGCTAATCTTAGTTTGTTTCGCTTGACTTGCTTTCGACGTTGAACATTGAGGTGATAGCAGCTGCGGCTTGTGGCAGACAATAGCGCCATAAATGCGGGTATACTTTAGTCGCTTCGCTGGGGGCAAAGGTCATAAAGATTCTCTCTCTCTCTCTCAGAAACAGCTGCTGCCATTATTCCACGTATTACAATTTCATTCTTACTGCGTGCATTCATTCTGTGAGCGTTCTACGAGACTGTGACTGTTTACAATTTATCCGTGAAACATCGAAGCTGTGTCAAAAATGAGTGCTTCTATTCATCGCGAATTCCTCAAATTTTGTGATCAAGTACTTCCACTCATCAAAGATGAGAAGATAGATTTTTTCAAAACTCTTTTTCAAAAGAAGATAAAACCAGAAAAAGAAGACAAGAAAAATGAGATTTTTTCTGAAATAAGAAACTCATTTTCATCAGGACAACTAATCCAACGACAGCTCGACGTGAGTGCACAGGCGACATGCACTATCCAAAACTGTGTTACAACTCTACATTCTCTAATTTATCAAGAAAAAGTACACAATAATTCTTCCTTATCAATTGCTATTTGCCAAGGATTTGTGATATCTAAATTAAAATCAATGGAACATTTGTCAATGGTAGCCTTTACTCAAAAGTTGGAGAGTGAATATAACATTAAATTCTCAAGAAGGTATGTAACGTTTTTGATAAAATTATATCGCCTTTCTCAAGCTAACACAAAGCTTCAAACATGTACTTTAAGTATATTCTTTGTTTTCAAAAACTAAGTATTTTGAAGATTATTTTGAATTTGAAAAAGAGGAACAGTTGCTTCAAATTAGCTCAGGGATATTTTCTTCCCAAGAATCCAATCAAACATCTGATATGACAACTGGACTAACGCAGCAATTAGAGACACAACATATACAGGAGCGCCAAACACAAAATGAGTAGTATGTATTGACAATCATTTTATGTAACAGAATAGAAAAATGGGAATGATATTCGCAGCTTATAAATGAAACAGTGGTTGCTTTTTCTTATATTGTAAGACTTTGCTATATTATGTGAGTAGCATGCATTAACATTTTATTTTGTGAGACGGAATAAGAGAATGGGAATGAGCATTCGCAGCTTATAAATGAAACATTCTTTATTTTTTCTTACACTGTGTGACTTCTAGCATATTATTTGACGTAGTGGTGTGTATTGTCAATCATTTTATGTAACAATAGAAAAATGGGAATGCCATTCCCAGTTTATGAATGCAACATTTTTCTAGTTGTCATATATTTACTTTGTAATCTAAACTACTTGCACATATATGTGAATAAAATATTTCAAAAAGAAAAAAGAATGTGTTTTCATTTTGCATTAACCGCTACCTGTTAAAGAAATATTATTAGACACATGATATATTTCAAAAACCTGAAAGAAGGATTTAAAAGACGTTTTTAAAAATACTAACTTTATGATTTTCGGTGTCCTGGAACGGTCATGATTTTAAGGGGGGTAAAAATTGTAATTCTCAAATTTGAGATTCTTAACTTTTCTGATTTTCGGTGTCCTGGAACGGTCATGATTTTGGAAGTAAAAATTGTAATTCTCAAGTTTTGAGATTTTGAAAAATTTGAAAATTGGGTATTTTTAAAAACGCCTAAATTTATGAATTTAGGTCTTCATAACGTGAAAAAGGGTTCAAATTCATGAATTTATGTCGTTTTTAAAAATACCATTTTTTGAAAAAATGTTACTTTTTGAATGGACTAAATTCATGTATTTAGGTCTTAAAAACCTGAAAAAGGGTTCAAATTCATGAATTTATGTCGTTTTTAAAGATACTATTTTTTTGAATTTTGTGGTGTCCTGGAACGGTCTTTTGCCCATTACTCTCCCAAAATCTTAAATGGCGTCTCACATCTAAACGAAGACAGATATGAACAAGCCGATTCTTTCAGTGAATTTGTCTCACTCTTAGCTTTCAAACGAGCTATTGCAAGACTAAATCCGTCCACTGGAAGCCAAAATCGAAGCTAGCTCTCCCGAGGGGGGGGGAGGTCAGTGAAATTTGATGAAAAATGTTTTGGTGAAGGTCCCAGGTCGAAATTCCACACTTTGGAAAATTTTCAAAATTTTACCCATACAAAGCCACTCTGACACTTAGGATTTTTTCAGGTGAGCTACGACAGTCCACCCTCCCAACCTGGCCGGCACACCACGCCAACCTGGCCGGCACACCACGCCAACCTCGACAGCACATCACCGCGCGCTACGACGGCCGGCCAGAGGGGGGGGGGACGTCAGTGAACCTTTCGGACGCACTTGGCAGGCACACCACGACACTCTGTCGTTCCATCCAGAGGGGGGGGACGTCAGACTCAAAGCACCACGGCGGCCGACCACGACACTCTGCCGTTCCAGAGGGGGGGGGACGTCAGCGAAAATTCTTCGATGGCGGCCATCTTGCGCGGTCCAGAAGTGGAGTTTTACTTACTACTCTGAAGGATTGTCTGTTAATTTACTTACATGCAGCATCACTTCTACGCAACGCTAATTTCCTGACGGCTACAATTTCCAGACATCAGCATTTGCAGACTTTGCTTGGAAATTACTGCGATCCAGTGATGAATATGTAGTTTTTGAGTATTTGGTGTAAAGAACAGAGTTACCTCATAGATCCCTTTATTCTTCATCCGACCACGCTTATGTGGTCCAAATTCTCAGGGACATCTTCAAATTATGTCACATGAATCTCACAAATTTCCCGAAAAATATCAACTTTTAACAGCCTGATCACGTTCTTCCAGTGTCAAAGAGCGTCGTGTACAAACCATTTTTTTAACATAGAATAATTTTACAAAAATTCTTTGGAGACACTAGACGCCTTAGTGCATACAGGAGGTCGATAAAAACACGTTGGTAATAGCAATCAGGGATGCATGAACATCTTAACGTATGCACTGATTGATATAAGCGATTTTAAACTTTCTATTGAAGATAATGAATGCTGTTAGATCTCTGAGCATCCTTGATTGCCATCACCACCGTGTCTTGGTGGCGCTCCGCATCCGTATTACCGATGTCTTCTTGATTGTGGAGTTCCATGGTTTACAGAAGCCTCAATGTTGATGACTCCATCGGCTAATAAATGCTATTTCACGCAAGAGAAGTCTCTTTACAAATTCTTTAAACTCATTAATTGGTTCCGCATTTCATGAAGCGGAGTTGAAAGCAATTATTAACTTCTGACAATTAAATTTGAACCATCCATTAACTTTTAACAATGACTAAAGTCCATCTTCACATATGATAACTCAATCGCTTTCAATTTCAATTAGGGTTCGGCTCCTTCTGGGCCACTCGGTATTTTATGACTCACTGGTTGATTAAAAGAGTAGGACAAAAAAGTTCAATAACTAACATTCGCAAACCATGAATGCTGCAACATTTACGCGTACATTTAAAGTTTGAACGCTGATTAGTAAAACCCAAAATTCAAGGGATTTGAAGTATTTCAAACGGCTGCGGGAATCCCTACCAAATAGCAATTTTTTAAAATTCAAATTCATCAATATAATCAAAATTCCACATGTTTTCTAAATTGGGTCGGCAGACTAATAAAAAAGATTAATACAAAATTAAAAAAGGATTTGTGTAAAATATGCATTCATGCAACTTAGATTTAGTCGTTTAGATATAACTTTTTAAACTTCAAATAAATCTCTCAATCAACTTCAAATTTTAAATGTTATTGCAAGCACATACTCGTAGACATTAGCCTTTACATAAGTTCATTATCAACAATTTTGAACAAGCTATGACTGAATAACAGCAAGCAATGAAACAAATACCAAGGAAGATAGAAATACTATTTGTTTTAATGCATACATAGCACCAAATTCCATTAATTGAATTTAGAAATTCGCATTTTCAACAATCGATTTTTGATAAGCGCTTGGGCCCTGTGAGTACTCTCAGCTGAAGATAGCTTCAAAACTATACGTTTTGTGATGATGGCATAAATGACGACATTAATACCTTGATAAGGTTACCATAATAAAGAATAAAAGAATAAGTCACGTTAAATCAGAAACACAGATCTGATGCATCAAAATCCAAGAAGTAATTAATTGAGTTAGTGCTCGTGTTCACTTAGATGCAAAAATTAACGTTAACAGAAACCTTCAACGTAGATGGACAACGGCCTAACCTTGATAAGAAAAATTGGGGATTACATAAATCATCACATGCCTAGCCTTTAGCGACAGTATTGTTTGTTGACAATTTGTCTGCAAAAATTCATTGACATTGAGAACTTGTGGAAAAGTGATGTTTAATCAGAAAGCTGAACAGTATGAATTTGTCGCCATAACAATTTACTGTTTATTTTTTCTTCCATCTATGTTTGTATAAGACACTGATACGAAGAGAAAAATATTTTTTTCAGCTGTGAAGATAAGATCATGAATTCAGGAGCTGATTAAAAACCAAAAAAAATCAGCTGTGGACAATTCGCTGTAACAAGTAGCTTAGATACGTGATTGATCGATAGTGCTTTCAGTATATCTGATTAACGAATTTTAGAAATTGATTACTACAATTAACTACTGTAACCTATAACTTCAAACAAATTCATTGTTTTGAATTTATCTTAGGTCATATGTAAATGAAAAATGCCACAAACGTACTTGTAGATCACCTTAGAACTCGGACTCCGACAAAACATCCTTGACAGAGGCAATGGATACGTGCACTGTAACAACAACGTTCATGGGCTTCGCAGCAGGAAACACGGAACATCCTTGACAGGGGCAACGGGTACGTGCACTGTAGCAATAACGATCATGGGCTTCGCAGCAGGAAACACGGAACACACTTCATAAATCTCTGAGCGAATCAAGCATTTCCTGAGCGTTTTTGCTACCGTGGGTGTACCCATTGCCCATCACGGATGCTTTGCCGGTGTTTGCGAGTACGTTGGTGACTGGAGACAGCTGAATTGCTAGAACTCGCAGACGTTGGCAGATCGTCTACTAAGTGCTCTATATTCAGACGTGTGCTCTAGAGCAGGGGTGTACCGATTAATGATTTTGATAATTGGCCGATTATTTATTTTTAATTCCTCTGAAATCGACGTTTTTATTTACTGAAATCACCCATTTAGTTAAAGGAAACTTAATGATACTTAAGCAGGCCCTACACCAAATACTAAGTAAATCAGGTCCTGAATGCGACATACAATATGCGTTGTGAAGCTAGTCCTACGTTGAGTTGAATAATTTTGAATTTTTGTTACTTGCTTTTGATTGAATTCTAGAAGGTTACTTGAAGCATTACTCGTTGAAGAATATCGGTGACAGAAACATACAGTAAGAACTTTAATTAATATGATTACATAAGCATCACATTACAACCAAAATCACATCAATAATCAGCATCATAAGAATAATGGAGACGCAAGAATCTATCCTTTTTCTAACCAATGATGGTATGAAAGGACAGAGCCCACCCCTGATATTATGTCGAAGTTTCTGACTCGTAATTACTTGCTATAGGACTCCACTTTGGCAAATGATCATTTCATTCGTTATTTACGAAATTTAATATATAGGCCGATATTCTGCGTTGTGATTCTAGCCCAAGTGCCCTTGTTGCACTAGTAAGAACTCCGTCACAAGGCTACAATTGTAGCTGGTCAACTGCGAGGCGAATGGTTGTGTCTTAAGTCAACCAGAGACGAGATCGTGACATGGCCAAGGACTACCAAGAATTTGAAAACCATGAAAAGTTGAGATCAGCGCTTCTGCCAGAGTGGAGACCAAGTCCTGGCCAGGATTTTCGGAAACACAATCGGTCGCTTGTTAAAATTGTTTTCATTGTCATCCTCTAGAACTTAATATACAGTACAAGTATTGTGTTGATGTGCAATCGAGTATAATTATCAAGGTGAACGCTAAAATCATAAGACATTGGTGGCTAGGCTATTGGCTTCTCTGACACACGCAAAATCTTCTCCCTAAAAATTCAATTACTTGATTTAAAGACCAGCGACTTCTGTACAGAACGACTCAGTCATGATAAAATCTTTCTGCGAGATATGACAAAATTTCCTTTGCGGGGGCGAGTTATAGCTACGGTTTGAGAAGCAGAAACACGCTTGCATATTGCGATTTATAAATTCGTTGCATCTACGAATATGAAAACAATGCGTGTACATTTGCAATATACCATAGTACATGCATCTAAAGTTGCATTTAATTGGTGGCTATGCACAGTACCTTATGAGTAGTCTTATGGCTTTTTTCTGAGCAAGAAGACATTTTGAGTGAATCTTGATGATGCAAATTATGATAATTGATTGTTCAACCATAATTTACGAATATATTCATATGGCAACTAATTTTAAAGAGGACGGGCCTGGGCCGAAAAATTAAATCTGCTAAGGGACTTAACATGGACATTTTTCAAAGGGACCAAAAAATCCGGACCTAGGCTAACGGAACCAGACCGAAAAACTCTACCCAGGCTTGGCGAAAAAATGCGAAATATGTTTACACAAATGCAAAAATTAGATCTTGTTTGAGTTTAGATTCGTAGTTTCATGTAGAGTTAAGTCTATCTAAAAATTTGACATTTTGGCTTTCCATCAGTCACCAAATTTGAATAAAAATTAACCAAAATCTTCTAAAGTCCACTAATCAGCGAATACTAATTGGCCAATTAATCGGTACACCCTTACTCCAGAGCACGTTATTTGTGCTCTATTGAGAGCCATGTGTTCTAATTTCCGTGATTCCAACAAAAACACTTCAGCTCGTCTAACACGAAGGTCATATGACAATTTTTTTCAAATCCATGTACCTACGTTATAATGGACATGCATGTAGTATAATTCAGTTGACTTTCTTGTTATAACAATCTTGCTTAATCACAGGAACTTTTCTGGATTGACTGTAATATTAAATGAAAAGGACCAACATGACATTTATTGAACACTCGCGATCTCTTGAACTCTTGATCTCTGTCCAATAGATGGGGTGTCTAGTGAGTGCTCTATTATAGCACTATTTGGAGACTTGTGTTGTAATGAGAGCTACATGTATGTGCTCAATTTCCTTCACTGTCAAAATGAACACTTTTAGATCCTCTAATATTTAGGATGTTAGATGACTTCCTTACTATAATCTGTTCTTCAAGTGCATAATTAGGTATAACTTATTCTCGAATTTTTTCAACTGCTGTATTTCGGAGCATTTCTGAATAAAATACTCCGATCATTGAGTTTTTCTTGAGACATTAAGGAAAAATTACTATGTTATTGAGTGACGCTTGGCATGTTGTGCACGTAGTAGATAGACTAAATATACGTGTAGCTCAAAAATAGTACAAGTGGTACAAAAATAGTGAACAACTTTTGTTGCATAATTTGACGACAAAGTTATCATTCAGTTTAATTCACTGCATTTTGTGTGAAAGTGTCCGGATTGTCTCACTTAGATATAAGATACTGTCTGAAACTGAGTGCTTCAACAATTTTCTAATTAATGCTGCATGACTTGTCAGAAAATAACGTGATGGAAACTTGCTCGTGATAGAATCAACTGCTGGAATCTTGCACTAGCATCGTTGTTCATCTTTCAGAGTAGGTCAGACAGGAGGGTTTTGACTAAATTTCAATTCAAGATGATATTTGCACACGATTTGTTTGAGGGATTATCGCAATTGCTTCGAGAATTACATCAAAAAGTTAAAAAAATCGACGCTGAAGCAACTAGATCAGATCTTCTAAGCATCTAGGTCTGGCATTCTGGTAACTATGCAAAATCCATGGACATAGGTCAAAGAACCTCATCCCGTAATATTCATCCCGCTGCTCATCGCTGACCATGTGCTGAAATGTGGGTATCAAGATGATAATGAATGTGTTATGTGGATACTTACTTTCCTCGTATTATCACCAAGGACTAGATAGATTGGAGCACTGGCCGTTATTGGAGAAGTTGTATAAACGATGTATAACATTTTGTATTATTATTATTGAACAATTGAAATGATTTCCTGCTTTTATTTCGATTTCTTGATGGGGAGTCTTCGATGCATCTGCTGGAGATGGATGTGAAACTTGAGTCTCAGCATGAAATGAGACAAGTTACGAACGAATGGTGATTGCTACAACGCGATGCAAATGTTAGTAAAATGGACCTACCCACAGAATTAGATTCATCTGCGCGAAGCAGATAAACAAAATATTTTATTCTGTGGACCTACCAAAACAACAGAATTGACCATATTTGGAATGAAATGTTTCAATGAAAGCAGACAGTGAAGACGAATACAGATCCGTCCATTTGTAAAGTGTCATAAGATCTGTTTTGGTGTTTGGTGTTGATTAATTACAAAATCATGACATTCAGTTATTAGATAGATTAGATTTTTAGATTTATCAGATTAGATATCCCACGCTACAAGGTTATAGCTTTCATTTGGCTGGCTGGCTGGTTTACCCGACCCCGTCCCGCGGATAGGGTAATAGGGCCGAGTGGCCGTCTGTTGTCTTTCATTTGGCTTGTAGCTTATTCGACATTGCAATAAAAGGTTGTATTTTTTTATTGTAATTCATTTTCTACAGCTGTTTCTCTATGATTGCTTTCTAAATTTTGTTCCATGTTTTAGATAGAAGCTAGACCAATTTTGATGTCAGTTTTACAACAATGACATCATGCAATTACTTTCAAAATTAGATAATAGTTTCAATTAAACAGTAGATGTAAAATGTATAAATACCATGAGGCACTTAGTAACAGTATATTACTCGATATCAGAAATTTGTGCATTAGTGTCTGCTATGAACTATTGTCAATGACCAATTGCAGATCAAGACGCGTAGAAAGGTTAATGACTAATGAGTGCTGTGGACGGCTCCGAAGGCTTGTGCGCTTACTATTTTTACTTCTTAATTTGAATACAGATAGTGAACGTTCGATACACAGATTGCTTTGTTGCTTTGCTCATATTGCTTCGTTCTTTCATAGAAGAATCTTATTCATACTTGTGCTCTATTTTGCATAGAACTGTGCTCTATGGTGCTATAACACCACCTCGAATCTCTAGTAGACACCTTGGTTAGGCAACTCGTGTCAGGGAGCATGTCCCTGTTTGGGTCACGGTTGGTCGATCAGGCAAGCCTCTAACAGCGCTGATTAAACATATTGTGCATTGTTCTGCAGCACGTGAAGAGTCGGATATGCGATCCAACTTTTCGATTGAGTCACGTGCTAGATAGAAAAACATTTAATCGATACTGGAGGCATCGAAGCGCACAACCCAGTTCTTTGCAAGCGAAAGGAATTTGTGACACAGCTTCTACTGCCATGGTGAACAGCCCTCGCTGTGACATTGCCTTACTTGCTTGCCATCTGCTTCATTACCTGGGTACAATCCGATGAGACCAGGTCAAAACATCTCGGTGTGACTTGATTTTCCTTTTTTGTTCACAGGAACAAGTCGTCAGGACATCATACGTCGGGCATGAAAATTTGCTATTTTAATCAATATGATTATTACGTTGTGAAATGGGAGCGAAATTTTTTTACTTTGTTGATAGATGGGAAACTTCCGCATAACAAATGGCATGATGGCAAACAAAAGTTTAAGTCCTACACATGCACTACTAATTCTGGTTCTTATCTTATATCACTTATTTGCTGTCAGCTTATAAGTGCAGCTTTCATTGGTTGTTGTTATTCCACTTTCACTGTGATATATTTATTTAGTGATTTATTGGCATGATACTAATATTTCTAAAAAAACTACTGAAACTTTACCTATCGATGTTTTTTTTGGTGCGCTCACATGCTAACCTAATTGATGCTGCTAATATTTGTTTCAATATTTTTAGAATGAATTCAGAGATATTACCAACAGCTGTAAAATCAGTAAGTGTCATACGTAATGCTTTATATGCTACGTGAAACGTTATGAGTAAGTACACATCTTTCTAAAATCCCTTGCTCTGGGTAATCGTGATCAGGCATTTTTCACAATAGTTAACAGGATTACAAATCGATAATTTCATTGATATTTAGATGCGAAATCCCTCGACCTAAATTAGGGTTGAAAAACATGGCATATTTCAGAACCATGCTTCAAATCACGTTTAAAAGCATCTTTAAGGACAGGATTTTTACAACCAGGTCTACATTTGCAACACAGTATGAAACTCGTGTTTTAAAAGCATAGATTTAGAGCCACTTATGAAAACAATGTTTAATAACAAAGTTTTAAAAAGTATTGAAAACTCTTGTAAAACATATCTTTTTTATTCCCTTTGAAAATATAACTATGTAAGTGTATAGGGTGCGTTGAGCATTATTGCATGAATGCTGTAGAATTTACATATACAATTAGCGACTGTTTAATCTATCTTAACACCAGTCAAAGACACTGATGAAGGTTTTTCACCAAATAAATTTTATGATTTCATGATTTTATGATTTATCATTTTTCAGTACATGAAAGCTTTTCTTTTAAAAAAAAGTGAATGTAAAGACATGTTAAATAGTTCAGTCAAATATCGGTTCGATTGTAGGGGAACAAATAGCCGTAGCCCTTTGGAGACAACAGCTCAGGCGTTTGAGTAATCCATGCGGAAATAAATGACGTATGATCATAGCATGAACCCAGTTCAATGAGCAGAGTCAACTGTCGAAGGAATTCGGTAGCCACATTCTCCCATCCTCCGACGGCTTCAACGGCCAAGGGAATGAGGGCAATGGCCATTTTTTGGCCGTTCGCACATATGGATGTTGAGTGACCTATCCACCGAATCCGCTGAGGGTTCGGCCATGACGTTTCAAGGAGTAGACGGCATCCAGTGGTTACAGTCTTCCTCTTGGCATGCTCACGTATCACGGAGTAGTGTAGATGACTACATCACGGATGATGTTCTAGAGAGGAAGACCTTGAGTCTCGTGTCTCCTCGTAGATCAGACCGCAGATGCGCTTGACATCACCTAGTCGCGCAAGACGACGGATAGCGCAGCGGGTTTCGTGATCCGCAGAACTTATGAAGGAAGTGTGATAATCTATATCCAATTGTTTGAATAGTTAGCACATCATTAATAGCTGTCACCATTTAAAAATATTAACAACAAAGGTCTGTCGCAGTATATTGAATATACAACGAAACACCTTTGTTGTCAATCTGCATCGTGATACAGTCGAATCACATGCTGATAAACTGTCTTGCTACAATATGAGTGCTGGTAGCAGGTAGCATTCTGTCAATAATAATAGGACAATAAACTGTCGATATTACTTGGAGATGTCGACCACCTTCACTCGCATTCCTTTCATACCGGCGGCGTGGCCTACTGATGAAGATGCGAGATCGTCACCATTGCGGACTTCCATTCGATTCAGGCGAGTGCTGTCGGGGAATCACGGGTGCTGGGGTCTTTAATTGACTTAATGGTTGTCTTTCTCCCACATATTTTAAAATAATAGTAACAAAAAAGTTTCAGAAAAGCCAAATTTTTAGACCCTAGTGGTCACCATGATGAAATCAAATGTTATATTTACCTGTTCATTCTTCACAACATGGTTCGCCTCTAGTCGAACAGGGAAATGACTGCCGAGCTCGGATGCAAACGAATCGAGAGGAGAAAGTGTTCCACTCGTAAGAATGACAGATCTAGCTGATTCGCCGATAATTTTGAAAGCAACTTGAGGATTCATGCACCAGAAGCTTAAGGTTAGGACCTGACGCTCCTGCACTCGAGAGATTGGTTGAGACCGACGCTGCTTGCCAAGCCACATACTGTTCGTAGACTCCGTAGCGTCTTCTTCGCGAGAGTATTCAGTCGTCTGCACCAATGCGGCTTGATAATCGTCACAAAAACGCATATTGTCTGTGAAGAAGGAGGACAAAGATCTGAAATAAATGTTGATAACTACTTTGATCTCATAATCGGCTGTATCTTTTTCAGTCGCTTCCCATTCAGCCGTGACTTTGTTTTCATATGCTCGTATGACTAAGCTTCATTCAAATTTGCAGGGTTTCCTTAAGGAGAATTCATACTTGAGCTTCAATTTCTAATCTAGACTGAAATTCAATTTTAAGATTTATATAATAATAGATTGAAATATTTTTCGGTTCAGTGCTCGGTGCTTTGCGTAAAGCTAATAACTACTTGAATACATTTGTTAATTACGCTTGAATAGTTATATATTAGATATCAGGATGCTTTTTGCTTAGAATTATGGCAAATTGGTATTTATTCATCACCGCATTGGTTCACATAGCCATCAACTAAATTGAATTTCATGAATATATGGCCCATTGATAGAATCATTCCTAGAGATAAAATCATGCGTACGTCAGACAGTGCTTGAAATACAAAGGGCTCGGGTATACCAGGCTTTCATACTTCTTTTCACCGTCACTAGAAGAAATTATTTCAGAAGGATATCGGTTCCTTTCCCCTTTTTCCAAAAAGTATCAAAAAATTCATGCTAATATTTTCAATGCATGACAATCACATTTAATTTCATAAACATAGTACTTGTCTGTCTGCTTTGCCATTGTGATGTTGATCTGGGCTACCTTACATATACAATATTGGTCACATTCTTCACATTTCTATTGTAGACAACTCAATGATCGACACATCAAATCGATATACATCCACAGTCGTAGGTTGTAGAAAAACTATTATATATTGAATTTGTAAAGACAAATTTTGTTCTTACTATACACTCACCAAATCCAGCAATTAACACCCATGTGCGTGAAATCACAGATTTACTCCATTATCCTGCAATAATTCGTCACCGCTGCATCTCAACAACGTCACTCACACCAAAATAACCAGGGTTGGCAATTTTGTGGGAAAAACTAGTTTTACCCACGGCAGGTGGGAAAAAGTGGTAAAAACCGGGAAAAAGTGGTAAATACCGGGAAAAACTGGTAGTAAACGGTTGATTAGAAAAAATGCCTTGTGTATATGTATGATGTCAGGAAGATAAATAGTAACGCATTAAGCATAGTTTTCATTGATAAGTATGATGAGATCATATATGTATGGTTTTATCTGTATAGTTTTATCGATCGTATTGAGAAAAAACTGCCTGATTTATATGCATCATCTATTTGATGTCTGCGTGCAGCTGTCAATCCTCTCTTAACGCATGGAAGGATAAGATTTTATGGGATTGTCAGAGACTATTAATAGCGCTGATTTCACGTTATCACCATTGGTAACTGTTGACGAGTGACGACAGTATAGTGATCGAACAGATGAACAAAATATTCATTCTGCCTGTACCTTTGCTGTTGTAAAGAAGACTGTTCGGAGAAGCTGAATATATCAGTGCTGCGTTCGTGTCAATTATACATAGAACTTGGTTATGTCTGTTGGAACTGGAGGAAGACCTTCTGACCCAGTGTGGAAAGACTTTCAGACCATCGAAGAAAACCATGATGCCGTCGTGCGTGCAAACTGATGTTAGCGCTAAGCAGAAAACATCTTCAGAAATGTAAAAATTCTACTACCGCCGACGTCGACCATCCTTCGCGTAGTGGTGATACGAGTAATGACAATGAATCTCTTCCCTCTAAACCGAGTGCTCAAATACACGACGATTCGGAATGTCAAGTTTTCAAAAAGAGAAGAATTCAAAGTAGCATTTCTGATTTTGCCACACGTACATCAGAGAATATGAAAGAAAAATTGGACTTCTTTTATCCGTTTAATGTTGCGGAACATCCCGAGTTTGTTCGTCTCACTGAAATGTTGAGACCAGGATATCAACCGCCCAAACGAAAAGCACTCTCTTCGACATTACTGGATAAGACTTACGATACCATCACAGGAAACATCAAGAGTGAACTGGACGGAAATAGTACAAGATGGTTGGAGCGATATCCACAATTCACCAGTGATTGCACATTGTGTTCATGACGGCAAGTCATCGTTTTTCTTGTCTTCTATTGAAGTTGGAGTCACGCGAAAGACCGGGGCTTACTGCGCTTCTTTGGCAGAAGAAGCTATTTCACTGGCTCTCTCGAAATTCGGCTGCACTGTGATTGGCGTTGTTACGGACAATGAGAAGAAAATGCAGGCAATGAGAAATACAAGCCAAAGACAATTCATTGTGTTGTCATCACATCTACTCAACCTTCTCGGTCAAGATGTTTCGCCAACTGATGTGTTGAATAGAATCACAGATGTCAATAAATTCTTCATCATGTCCCAAATAGTTTGCTTGAAGAGTACAAGCAAGGAGCCGTCAAGCCTCACCTACCGGGATGTACGAGATGGAACAGTCAATTATCCTGTATACAAACGTATATGACAAACAGACCGTTTCTACTTATGATCGTTGCTGAAAATGAAACTTTGATCGATCGTAGAATAGCGACTACAATAAATGATAACGACTTCAATCGGGAAGTGAAAAGTGTGTTCGAAAAGTTATACCCTATTTCCCGCTCGTTGGACTTCTTACAAAGCGACAACGCCAATATTGCTGATGCTTGTGAGACTTGGAATTCCCTGTATAAGTGTGATGAATTAGCAACAACAAAGTAAGGCTTGACCAAGCCATTGATCACGCATATTTTAGCGAACATGTTACATCCACGCTACAACGTTCAGCCGAGGATCAAGAAAGGGGCAGATCCAAATTGAGGAATTATTACCAACGGCTTTACCTCTTATATATATTACATGCGCCCAAATCATTGTTCTCAGATGATGTGTAAGCAACATGGATCCTATTTCCTGGTGGAAATGCCTGAAGTCGACCAGAATGGTACCCGACAACTTCTGTGATCTTGCTTTGAAAATGATGCTTCTGCCAGCCAGTTCAGCGTCAATTGAACGACTTTTCTCCGGATTGGGGCTTGTGCAAACAAAACTCAGAAATAGAATGAGTGTGGAAAAAGCATCGAAATTGGTGTCATGTAATCGGTATTTGAGAGGATCTTTGATAGCGGATTGTTAATCACATGTAAACAAGTAGGACTATATTTGATTATCTAGTTTTCAATTTATTACTAGCATTTAGTGTTTGAATGCATTCTTTCAAGTAGTGAAAACCTACGTCTTATGTTTTACAGTATATGACTATGGAAAATCGTTTTGTAATGGGCAAGGTTTCGTCCTGTAATTAAAGATTGATTGTTTGCTTTTTGCATGGAAAATTGTAAAGATTAAGATTTGGCCCTATGTTTAACTGTAATCAAAGATTATGAATTTTCAATTAATAGCATTCAGTAAATCGTCAATTGAGTAGCCTACCCATCGTTATTTCAGGTACACTATATAGCGTCATAATTCAAAGAATTGGCTTATCGTTCTACTTGCATATCTGCATTTTCCTCCTGAATTGCGAATGACTAATAGAATTGAGGAACGTGAAGCTGCGAGCTAGATGTGATATTTGCATGTATAGAGTAATATAGCATATGAGCTTATTGGCATTAACTCAAAAAATCAATTAATAAATTTTGAATTTAGTTTTGTATTTTTTTATTTCAAAAGTAGGACAAGTCACCTGTAATTTTACCAATTACACAAAATTTATATGTTTTTATTTATTTATTAGTAATGTTAGAAGAGACCAAAAGAGGTAAGCCTGAACTGCATATTGATGAGAAATTGATGCACTGCATACTTCATTCATGTTTGCCTTCTTACTTAAGTTTTTCCCAATATTGACCACCGGTTTTTACCACTGGTATTTACCACCACTGGGAAAAACCTGCCAACCCTGAAAATAACGCATCGAAACTGATAATAATTATGTGATAATAATTAAATACTGATTTTGGTTACCAATTCACGTTGCACTCGGCAAACCTAACATAATCCCGTGCATGAAATCATGCATTTAGAGTGGATAGATTGAATGAGTTACTACTAACTTGTTGACAAGGTAGCGGTGACTATTTTAGCGCATAGTGAACATGGGCAAACTATTTAATGGACAGTGGTGAAAAATGTTGGCTCTGATCTGATGTAAGCAAGTTCTATAAAACTAGACAGTATCGGGAGTTTAGCTATCATTCCAAAATACTGTATTAGAACTGCAGCAACGTATCTATACACGTATATGTAGTACATTACATCAATAGGCAGTTAACTCTCAATTCTATAATTCGAAATGTCGCTCGGATACGGCATATCGTAGATTTCGCTGATATACACGTAATTACGGACCGAGTGGGTCTAAGGGAGCCTGAAAATGCAGGCTCATTTACAAGTTTGGAAGAGGGAGCTACCACTTTATCAATTTATCTATTTCTACCCCCAATCTTTGAGTAATGAAATAAGCAATTGACAGCAATGCAGGTTGGAAGAATATTAGTCATGATTTGATCAAAGAATGTTTCCTGCAGGTATCCAAGGCACGAAGTAAACACTATCAATAGATAACCACACCGGCAGTACCATAAAGAGCACTATTACCGCTTTGCATAATTATCCGCTGATGCATAGCCTACACCTATGTTAAAAAATGATAGTAATGATAATTTAATCGATCAGATAAAAATACATCGCTTTAACGGCGTGTGCTCAACTGAGTTACATCATACTTCAACACTTAACAAAAATATACAGGAAAATCCCAATCACAAGAAATAATCTAACACATGTACTCATAACATCAAAGGAAATGAAATTCAAAAATCGGACTTTTCCTTTTAATTTCTAGAAAATTATATGGCGCAATTTCTTGCGATCTTCAAAGTCAATTCAGTGTTTGAGCGCTTAAGATGCAAATAAAACAATTATCACCGTGAATTCTACATCATCGGTTTACAAGGATGCACATTTTTCTTCCAACAATTCTAACAGATTAAACAAAAGAAATAATAACAATGCACGAATTAATATATGGAAGCTTTGACTTAATGGCTTAAAAAGCATGGTTTAAGAAATCAATTAAGAAAAGAGTTGGACTGGCATTTCCAGTGAGGAGACAGATCAGAGCAATGAATAGAATTTATGTCCTTGCACAACGTGACACCGCGTCTCGTGTTTCGTTATAAATAATTCGTCAGACACTTCATAAAAAGTTTGCCGACAAGAAATCTGTCCCTGCTAACATCTGAAGAAGCGAAATAAAATACAGGTACACCGTGAACTAAATGAAATACAGGTAGACCGTGAACCGAGACAGGGAATATTCATAAACACTGCAACTCAATGAAATCTATTTGAGGATGAATCTATTTGAGCACTGAACTACATTCAGTTCCTTAAATTTATCTCTGACATATTTATCGCATTGAAAAGACATCAAGCCACGCACGCCGGCAGCAGCTAGCGGAATGATCAAAATTGATACAGCAAGAAATAAAAGAGCTGCTGTCAAATGCCAAATGCCTGATATCCAAATTTGAAAGCAAATTTATATTATCAATACGAATCAACCTTTGGGTAACAATAAATTACTTTTGTTACTTTCGCTTTGTCATCAAATTATTGATAAACTACAAAATTGATAGAATAAGAACATTGAATTCAATACCTCCAAAAAAGCAATCTCTGAGGGTGCACTTTTGTAGCTAATGACTTCAGGGAGAGCCTCGCTGCTTACTCGTATACATTGCAACTGCTCATAAGTCATGATTAGCTTAATATATTACATGCATATCATATACGGCACATAGCTGTGCCCATGGGATCCAGAAATCCTGATTTACAGACTGGTGCAGGCTACCGAAGGGCATTATGTGACAAGAGGAAAAACTTGCTCACTGTTTGCGCACGTTAGCAAAAAGGGGATTCGGTTTGACCAGAGAAGATGTACAAAAAGAAGTTCATCAGCATCTGTGCGAAAATGAGATCGGAAGTCCATTCAGAGACGATTTGCTCGAACCGGAGTGGATTACACGTTTCTGTTGGCGTTGGCCTCTATAAGCCAAGGCCTATAGAATTAATAGATTTCATTCATTGAGTTAAACAAATACAAGAATGTAATTTGCTTTTATCTCAACAATTTTCACTGTTCTTGATTTTGATTGAACTTGGGAAATAGAATATAGGAGGATTGTCAATTAAGCTTTTATAAAAATGATGGTGTAAAACAGACAGCATTCGGTATGTATCAAAGTATATATATACAAATAAAGTATATTGATCAACATTGACACATCATAAATTTGTATTAGAGCGTAGCATGATGTATATTCAACTTAAGATATATTTATTTACATTCTAAGACACTTTCCATGATTCGATTAGTACATTTGGAATTTTGCTCATAATTGCCCCGTTGTCGCTCATAATTAACCCATTCTTCTTGATTTTGGGTGAACACAAGATTGATCTTTTCGATATGAAGAATAACTCGGTTTCCTTGATTATGATGATGATGATGAGTGAGGCTGATAATTGCCTTAAGATAATCTATCACTGTATTGTAAGTATAGATTAATTGGTTCTAGAAAAACGATGTTTACGCAAAGTGCTCATAATTACCCCGGATGACGCTATAGGGATATTATTTCTGTCATTACGTTTCGAATGCCTTCAGCGGGTGCCGGAATTCTGACACTTCCTTGGCATAGCACAGCGTCGCCATCTATGGTTCCCTGACTTATGGTATTATTTTTTTATGGTTGCAGTTAAGAAATGAATCAGATGACATTTCTAAACGACGATTTTTATTACGAAATTACGGACGTCCATGACGAAAGGGAAAACGCAGACCGCAGAAATGAGCAATGCCATAGAGTCCTACTGCTATCTACTTCCATCTACTACATACTATCGCATTAGCTCGAAAAAGGAGGTAATTGCATAAAAAGGCGTTAGTAGAAAAAGAAGTTTCGAGAAAAACAACTTTTATACAATTACCAACTTTATTCCCTTTATATTTTTATACTCTTGCCTAAACTACTAGTCAGGTCAATTTCTATTCCTATTGGTAAATTGTAGCTCAGTGCTACCTGTCGTATATCACCAACCAATGATCGGCAATGATAAAATGCTATCATTTTATTTTTGAAAAATGATATAAGATGTTTTCAAAAATTTTTGTTTCAATTATGTTTTCTAATCATAGATTCTTCGCATTTTGTATTGAAGCAAATTTAGTCTCTTTCCCCACTGGTTGATTCATGTCGCGAAAAGCAACAAGCTATTGTCTGTCAGTCAATCTGGCTATCGTACAGATTGACAATGATTGAACACTGAACTCATTGACTGTGATCTAAATATTTTTAGACTCTCTTCGCACTTTAGATTTTATTGGCCTAACCAACTGCATATTGTAGGCATATTCGTAATTCGAGTGTAAACTTAAATCAAAACTTGTGATGTCTAATGCATAGGCCATAGGCCCTACCTAAGTTTTGATATACAAGAAGCTTTGTATGACTAAAATGCTTTCTTGGATCTTCCACTATTTGGAATACATCGATGCTGCATGCAATCTAATTTTAATTTCATTGTTAAGAGCAGTAAAAGTATCATGGTAGTAATGTAAATCGAAAAATTCCTATGACTAGATCTAATTACGGTGTAGGCCTATACATACATTTCACAAAAAAATGATGTATTTTCATTGTAAAAAATAAAATGTTGTCATTGCCGATCATAGTCACCAACATCATTGTACTGAGTAAAAAGGGTTGTCAGCCGATATTTCACCAGTCATTTTTCTATGAAAGTTGTTTATAGATCTCCAATTCTAAATAAGACGGCCTTAATTGCATAATTAAGACCGTCTAATTTGCTACGTAATACCATTGAGGCAGGAGCACTTCACCGTCCATCTCCGCATTACCAGTGAAAATGGCACTGAGATGATTCCTATGGTTCACAATTTGGACTCGTAGATATCTGAAGCTTGACCTACAATGTTCTGAGCTACATGGGCTATGTAGAAAATTATCATAGATTTGAATGTTTTACACATCAAAATCTTGGATTTTTGAGACCTAGATTTTAGGTTCAGCAACAATGCATATTGTTCAATATGTCTATATCTAGTCAATGTAATTGAAAGTTTAACATTTTCTATGTTAATTTGTTGACGCAGATTTTAGCATCGAATGAATTGAAATCGTTTACCATTAGATATTTAACATCACCTTTTTGACATCACCTTCAACTATGGACTTCTAAATAATAATGACTTGGACTGGAAACTTCTACAGGCGGTGTACAACAGTAGGGCAACTTCATCATTTGACGTGAATTTGTGGTATTCTCATCTTAGAGCTGGACTTCTTTACTTCTTCATGAATTATGGTATATACGTGTGCAGCAATAGATTGCAAAAATGGTAATCAGAATCAAGTAGAAGAGAGAACTTCGTTTCACAAATTTCCAATTAATAATCCAGAACTGCTGCAAAAATGGCTTTTCAAGATTTCCAGAAAGGACTTCATTCAAAGCGTTCATTGAAGATTATGTTCAAGACATTTTATAAATGAAGATTTCACCTTAACATCGAGTGACTCAAATCCACGTCGTACAAGATCTCGGTCACAATCGTGTCTTCAACGCAGATAATTAAAATCTGATAGTGTTCCGTCAGTATTCAGTGGTCTATCTTCATATGTTTGTACGTTCAATGTTTCCTTTCATCGAATCAGTTCTCAAATTATACTCTTCGATGGTTTCTTTGAAATTAGCAGATGGTGAATTCGTACATGCGATTGATGGCAAATAGGCTGCTGATGAATGTATCTATTTTTTATACAATATTTTATGTATATTTTTAAGTAAGAAAAATTATCACAAATTCACGACAAATGATGAAGTTGCCCTACCGTTGTACACCGCCTGTAGAAGTTTCCAGTCCCAGCCGCTATTATACTCATTGACAAAATTTTTGAAACATTTACTTCTTTAACTTCTTTCTTTTTGACTGGTATATATACATGCATGTATGATACCTTGATAATTTAGTCACAATCTCCACCAAGTCGCTAGCACAGAAAAACAACGCATGTAGCAGATTCAACTTTAATAGCGCGTATGCCCCCCTCTAGCTCCAATGCATTCAGTAATCCGAGATGGCATGGATTCACAAAGTTTCTGAATGAAGGATGTTTCAAGGAGAAGTCACTGCTCTGTCAGTCTTTCAGAGAGAATCTTCAGAGACACTGGTGGAAGTGAATAGCGGTCTCTCACTCGCCGCCCAAGCTCGTCCCATACTTGTTCAATGGGTGACAAGTCAGGTGAGCGTGCAGGCCAGTCAAGGGTTTGAATGTTCAATCTCAGGCAACTCGTCTTCTGCGGTGCTCAACACTCAATGGAATTAGGACAGCTGGTCGTCGCGATTGAATTCCAGCTTCTCGCAATCTTCGGTAAGCCGTTCGAACGCTACAGTCTATATTTGAGGCACTCTTCCAGTGTACTACTAGCTTTGGGACTGACAAATCTATTCCTCTTTGCAGCTAAAACTGGACGTGCGTCTGTCCTTCCTGCAGACTTTCTTGGTCGACCAGATCCCTTCTTCTTTTTAATATCTCCTTCTGCTTTCCATCGACATCACCACCTCCAAACAACGACTCTCGATAGTTGCAGCTCTTCGGCAACACTCGCACAACTTCTACCACAACGAATCATTCCAATAGCCATCCCTCTGGTAAACTGATCGTGTGCCATTTCATTTTACAAAAGCTGGATTTCAGTTCACGTTTATGTTCAATTTGTAAAAGCAATTGTGACAGTTGTATCGATATCAAAATTTGAAATTTTACCACCATAGATCTTTCTCCATTCTCTAATGTGTTGAATGGTAACACATAGAAAGCGAGATATTTCATCATACCTGAGAAAAAAATGAAACAAACTTCAATTCAAGTCAATGATAGTTTGTTTCATTAATTATGTCAATGAGTATATTTAGAAGTATATGCTTCAAATATCGCCGATAAGCAATACTTCTATGCCAAAGATGTTCATTTCATGGATGTCTTGGCTACATATCTCTGTAAATCTATGGTTTGATTCGTTGATATGATTGCTTTAAATATCATTTCTATAGCTAATCGCGATGTATATATTCAACAATAGCAATGTTAATGATTTTCTATAGTAATTGAAAATGTAGAACTCGCTCCGCTCGTTCTACACGTTCTCGCTACGCGCCGACGATTTAGGCTGTCATTTGAAAGGTAAATTTTCATTCATCCTAATATTTCATTGATATCCATCATTTTGCTAATCGAGTTTTGCTAAATTATGTTTTGTGTTTGAATTGCTTACATAGCACTTCTAACCCCTTTAATGAATTCCTTTTTTATGCTGACCGAAAAATTTTGTATTTGATAATAAAAAATGTTATAACTGTTTAACATCAAAGCATTTCTGATTCGTTCCAACATCCTGTCCTGCCCTATGATTTCATCTGTTGTGTCAATAGTTTGTCACTTCGAGAGTGACAAATCATTTTATTTAGACTATAGAAAAAACGTTCTAATCAACATCAAGGACTCGCCATTTTTAATTCTGAAAACATAAAGTTCACTAGAAAACTTGATAAATATAGTGTAAAATATTTAAATTATAAAATGTTTATATAATAAATCGCAACTCTAAATTATACTTTAATTTGTTGCCCAACGAATTTTCTTTGTAATTCCGCAACATGTTATAAGCAGAGCGTAATTCATAAGAAATACTTCAATATAATAATTATTATTCTTCAAAAATTGACCTTCATCAGCTTTACAGAAAACGCGCTCCATGGTCACGTGAGGCGCTTACAGGATTGAGTAAAGAACGTTAAGAAGAAGTGAATTTATCAAGCATAAACAAAAATGTCTGATTTCAATATTGCTTTAAAACGCTGAAAAGATGGTGCATAAACACCTTTAGGAAATCAAAATATCAAATCTTCATATTCAAAATGGAAAGCGGAATGCTATGTCCACTGAAATACATTGAATAATGACGATAATGACGAATACACTGATGCTAAAATGTGAGACTTTCAAAATTCATTTAATAAATCACTAGGAAAATGTCATCTGAAAGACATGTTATCTCTTAAATAATAACCCTTATTCCCATACTTTCATCAACAGACACAGAACATGACACTCCTAATCAAAACTCCAAATCAAATGCGAATGTATCATTCGCTTATTTATGCGGAGGCGTGTGGTAGAATTATGGAACAAAAATAATGAACAAACACAGCTAATAAAGTTAACTTTTAGGTTGCTACGATATTTTGTGATGCTCGTTTTAGTGTTTGTATCTTCCAAAGTTACAAAGCATGAAGACTGCAAGGTTAAAAAACTGATGCCTGTAGTCATACCTGAGATGAAAAATAAATGAAATGTATCATCATTTATCTTTTGTTGACGGCTGACACTGAAACATGACCTGTTTTCAAAAATTCAAATAGCTAACAATTCGGAAACCCTATGTATTTTACCGAATCTTTGCGATGAATAAAAAGACCTCGTGTCCATCCAAGAAGTCACAATCCTTTATAAAACTTCAGTGCAAAAATAGACTGTCATGGATTAAGGCTAAATAACAGCAGCGTAACAGTACGTAACATAAGTCACGTAATCACATGTAGGTCGAGTTGTATATCACATAGAAACTATCTAAATCCTCATCCACTTCATTTAGAAAAGATTTTCAAGTTCGACTCGAGAATTAGCTAATAGTTCCATCTCCATGTAATTTGGTTCGACTTTCATTCAGTTTTTCTAGAACATTCGTCTTTTTGCGGGAAAAAATTGTAACCAATTGCGCCCCATTATCAAGCATGGTGCAGCATCCAAACTTAGGTGGAATAGAGGCTGTCTGATTTTAGCAGTATTCCTTCGACATCATATGTTATCATTTTTCATTGAAATATTCAGAACATGCCTCGTCGGTTCAGAATGAGCTCGTCCAATGTTGTTACAAATCAATTTTCTCCGTCTTTTGTCTTTCGGAAAGCTGTAGAAGACAAGATCTTTAGGATCGTCGGTTTTGTTAGTGCACTTGCATGCGCAGCATTGAACCATTTTGTAGATTTTGTATGTGTTCAGAGAACATAAGCAAGTGACTTCCTGTCAATTGCCATTGAAGTACATGTACATTGATTCCTGCTAATTTTCTACCTGCACATTGATCCTCTTACGCATAGCTTATTCTTCACGAAGCTCGCTAACAATGACGTATAAGATTATTGGCAGATGTGACGTCATATCGTATGCTGAAGTTGATGATTGCGGTTAACTGAGGCATCAGAAGTGTGTCGAAGTTTGCAAGATTGACTAGTCATGCAATGAAGAAGCCAGTGAGAAAAAATTTGAAAATGAGACCGAACTACATCTTTTTGTGTGTAACTGCATTCGTGTCTCCGATTGACATTCGCTGTCTCAATTCAAAAATGTCATTTATTAAAAAAGAAAATCATCATTCTGACATGCACACAAATTACCATTGAAGATAAAGCCTAAGATGAGAAAGATCAACTCGAACAAACTCGATGACGCCGAATCCATTTTAACTTTTTTCTTGGACATCCGATTCTTCAAGCTTTCCTTGTCATTCTCATCCATAACATTCGCATAATGTTTTTTTACCTCTGATAGACGATTCGGACCAATTCCAACCTGCAGAGAAGAAGATGCCTGGCAATATTTATTTTATTCAATGATCGAAAAAGTCTCGGGCGAGATACAATCTAAATGAGATGGGAACCGCTAATGGATCAAATATCAGCGAAGATTTACTTGTTATTCGAAATGTGATAAATACAACGTGCTTCATTGATATAAAAATGCACCTTTTTTATTGTGGCAGAGATTGAGCTTCGCAATCATGCATGGCAATGCTCACTGCATTCGCAACACCATTCCTGAGTGCGACTTTTCTTAGGTTTCTTTCAGTATTTTCATAGGTAATTGGCCATCATATTTTTTACAGTATTTTATAATTTCATCTAAATACACTTTTTATTAGCAAAAAAATGCACTTGTGCATTGAGTCATCTGCATTGAATCATACTTGCTTTCACTGAGCATTAAGCGCGGGCTACATTCCGCATACGCATTCGTATTATTTAGAGCAGGGGTGCGCAACCTGCGGCCGTGACAATGAGAAGTAAATGAAAAATAATATTGTACATGTATATTGCAAATATTTCTGGAGTTCAAGGCAATCGAAAAACAATCGTCACTATAGTAGCATACTTGTCACCTTGTAACTGTCGAGCACCTTTGTGCCCATGCTGCTTAGAAAAATGCGTGCCCGTAGGCGCGATGAAGGCGTTCAAACAGTTCGATAACTCATGAATAAAATATGCGCTCAACCAAGAATTTAGTGCGAGGTTCGACGACTTCAGCGTACTTGCTCCTATAATAAAACTCATTGCCTCGCCGCACCTGATCCAGAAAGAAGAGGCCCCATTCGAACTTCAAATGGTATTTTGCATGAAAGATGGAAATCAGTTGTGGAATATCTAAGATTGAGAGAGTTGGCCCAAAATGTTTTAGTTCTATTTGGAAGCACATACGCTTGCGAGGCAGTGTTCTCTAAATTGAAGTTCATAAAGAACAAGTACCGGACGCGCTTGACAAAAAACAATCTCGAGAATAGTTTACGTTTAATGACATCCTCTCAAATGCCTGATTTTCTAACTTTGGTCAACGACGGAAAACAGCAAGTTAGTCACTGAGTCGTACACTGATACTGTAATTTCTTTACAAGATATTTTAGTTCTACCTATTTAGATTTTCTGTACTTTCATAAATAAAATATGTTCAAATTTCAGTTGTGTTTTTATTTCACATTTATCTTTAAATTCATAGCTCACGTTTTGAGTTGCGAAAGAACTGTATGATTAGTAATAATAAGATACTTTATGACTTCAATAATAACGCAAGGCAGGCTTATATGCGGGTGAATGCATAGAATAGACCGGCTCTGTGATGAATGAATGAATTTTGTATGGCTAGTGATTCCTTTATTAATTATTAAAGTAGCTTAGTAAAGTGTTTTCTCCTTCGGTTGCCCTTACAAAAACATGCTTTCAATTTTTCAAGTGCTAATAAAACCTGAAGCTTAAAATCGTTTCGGGTCAAAAATGACCGTCGGTCGAATATGGGCTAACTTGCTAACTCATTCTTTACGAAGTAGGCCTTTGTGCGATTTTCACGGCATCATTCATCAGGGAAAGCTAGTTTGAGTGGTGAAATATGAAAAGGATTGGCTATTGACCTAGTTGTTTGCAAACATACTAAGTGCTTTGATTCTTTCGACCTTCGAAATGGCGGCCGAAAAATGTAAAAGGTTGCGCCACCCCTGATTTAGAGGTACAAACTCGAACTCCACCTCGCAGACCTCGATTATCTGACCTCGACCTCGATTAAGCAGATTTCAATCGAGGTCGATGTCGGCCTGAGCATTAGTCAGATAATTACAGAAACTTTTCACCATTCATAACTTTTTATTTGTTCTTTTGTTTTTCATACTGATTTGCTCCTTTACGCCTACTTATTGGACACAAGAATGTTGAATAAACACATAAAATCTGAATGATTGTAGCAAATACTACTGAGGAAGCATAGAAATATACTTATGGTCCCGCCTCCAGGATGAGCTTCGGCATGGAACGAAACCGAAGATGACGCTTTCACAGCATCTTGGACACCCTATGACTACTGCGAAAATGCGCGCCTTCCGAGTTCTATCGAGTTCCTTTGATCTACAGACAAAATAAAAAAATAGATGTTAATTAAAGGAAAATTGAAGTTGTCGACCAATTTATCACTTTGGTGTATTTACTCTGATTATGCGAGATCTATTAACTCTAGCGCCATACTTCTGGCAAGATGTGTCTTCAGGTCATGAAATCACGTAACCATATACTGTACCTATACCAACAAAAACTGAACATTTTTGGATTCAGCAAGCAGCTTAGCAAGGTAAACATAAAATTTTGATCGAATTTTAGTTCAAACATCCAGCATCTATTTTCCTTCAATTAACATGTCTTTTTCTTAGATCCTGTCTGTAGATCAAAGGAACTCGATAGAACTCGGAAGGCGCGCATTTTCGCAATAGTCATAGGGTATCCATTATGCCGTGAAGGCCTCATCTTCGGTCTCGTTCCATGCAGAAGCTCAACCTTGGTGGCGGGACTATAAGTAGTATATACGTACACATTTCTATGTTTCCTCAGCATTTCCTGCAATCATTCAAGTTTTATGTCTGATTTTATATCTAAATTTCTATTCAAGATTCTTGTGTACAAACCAGGCACCTTTTCAGATTGGACGTGAGGCCTGATGCCACCACATAATGTCAATGAATTTTCTGACTCTTTCTTCATAAAATAGTCATGTGACTATTACATGTCATGCATTGAATAATGCTTTGAACGTATCCGTTAACAACTATCATTTTTTATCTGCAAATGTTAGCATAAGCATAAAACAAATTTTGATGTAGTAATTAACTAATTGAAACTATCATAGATTATATTTAGATTTCCAGTGCGTTGAGTGTTGACATAATGTGATTAACAACATGATATGTACAAATATCTTTCTTTTCATGCAAGTGCCCGGTACCAAAGTCAATCAGTATTATACAACTTATTTCGGGGCCAACCTCGATTCGACCTCGACCTTGCTCTCGATTAAAACAGCCGACCTCGATGAAAATCTAATCGAGGTTGCTGAATAACCGCTGATATTATTTACTGATAACTGCTTAACACCATGCACAAGCGAACGTGAAAATTGCCTAAAAACACGCTTACTTCACCGGTAAAGTGGTCTCATTGTAGAGTACACCCCGGAGACGGGGGACCAGGGTTCGAAACTAGATCGCGTCAAGCTTGTGACTTAAAACAGGCCAAATTGCGGTCTCGCAACTTTGATATAAAACATTTTACGGAATGACGGCATGTTGTCGGATATCGTTGGCAATCAGTGTCACAAATAAACCCAACTTACAGCAACCACGATACACATCAAATTCGTACATCTGTATCACTTTTTTCCATTCATGATCAAAAGGATTCGCTCTCTTCATTATTCTAAAAAAATATAACTAAGTCGACGCGCTACTTCTTGAAAGACAGTCTCTAGGGTACCTCATTAGGAGGGAAACAAGGCGTGAATCTCGCAGTTTTCTTGTAGGCTGTGGTCAAGAAAGAGTATTTGTATGAGCAAGGATATCAGATCCAGGAAGGCAAGCTTGCATAATCCACTGCAAGCACTGGACAGTCTCATGACAGTTGCATAAGAAGTTCATGGTTTTCTAAATGCCCAAGTCACAAATTAGTGCAAAGGACAAATAACATCACTGAGTCAATTCACAATCAATGAGTTGTCTCCAAGGTTGATCCCCAACAGTGTCATTGGAAGTCGCAAGGAAGGGCATCCGGGCTATAAGATCACAACGCTCCCGTTAATCTGACCATGTCAGCGCCGTCGAAATAATGACGTTAAGCCATCATCATCAATTCACAATCAAGCAATGAAATCAAGCCAATGAAATCAAATACAATTAAAGTCAATAATAGCATTTAAATCTTCATCATCATCAACACAATAGCAATATTTGAATTTCATACGACTCACTTCCTAAAAATTGAGTCAAAAGATATTACTTGAATTGAGATTTGCAATTAGCAAGTTAGTGAGATTTCTTCGGGTATGCATTAAATATCACATTAAGCACACTACTGGCAAGTCGCCTACGTTTGCGCAACTGTAATAATTAATATATGCATCTTTTTGCAGACACAATTTATGAATAGCTGCCATTTCATCCAATATCGGGAATCATCGGAAGGCCCAACTCACATATCTAAACATTGACATAACTCTCCGAGAGATGTGAACTAGGTCTGCTGATGATTCCTGACATTGGATGAAATGGCAGCTATTCAGGTCTGCTCCCATTTTTAAACTGAGGATGCAACTCAATATTTAATTATTCTGTTTATATTACTTGATTTATAATCATTACATTAGAATCTGGTGTGCGGAGAACGACATGTGAATATGTTAACTCCTTTATGAATCGTCTTTTGTCGCCTGTTCATCTAAGTGACAAGTCTCTTCACCACTACACCATCGTTGATATCAAGATTCCCTTGGATTCTTATTCCAATTATTATTCCGGTGTTCGACTAGCACGGAGATTCACTTCATGCACAAGTGGCAGCTATCAAGATCTTATCATTTCTCATACGATGATGAACACCATCCCACCACTCATTAATAATACAGGCCGCTGGTCCGGACCACTGACAAATGCGCTCCTCATAAATGAAATGCAGTTGTCAATTCAGTATGATGCGTCAGGTAAGATACATTTGACAAGTTACTGTTATACAAAAATATGTTTTTCATCGGGTCGAGCTCATTGTGGATGCAGCGGGCAGGTTTTCGCAAAAGCCACGTCTGGTTGGGATGAAAGAATGGGCGCAATATCGATCACTATTGCAAGACAGTAACCAATGAATAAGAATCATCAGCTCATAAGCTGACAGTGCAATAACGATTAGATTTTGTCTACATGTTATTTATAGTCGTTATTGTCAGTGTCAGCTGATGAACTTGTGATTTATAAGGCAAAATTCAAAGCTGACATGTCCCCTGATACTCACTCAAAAAAGTGAATTATGAACAGTAAACAACACGTGATTTCTGAAATTCGCCATTACTAATGTACAATCATTTGACTTTACAAAGGAAGCATCTTCTCGTAAATCATTCTGTCCTCGTGTGATGATAGCACAAATACCTCCAGATGAGCGCAACAATGACAAAAATATATCAAACTAGCTAATCCCCGACCATTCTGGTCTAACTGCAATGGCATGCTATGGCGATCATTACTACAGGATGATTCAAAAGTCACTGCAAGAAGTTAATGTCGATATCACAGTAAGTATCGACGATATGGACCCGTTTTCCTCTGATTTAAGAGTCTAAGGGAATGAGGTTTCAGAATATAATCGCATTATCATCATAATGATTGCTCTTTCTTCGAAAATTTTCAATTGTATTGGACAACCTTGACGGATGCTCATCATGAAACTTGTTGAATTTTGTCATTATCTAAATCGATCACCTTGAGTTAGTAAAGCCATGCTTCTCCCTTCTGACATTGTCCAAAACTATGACAGATTTATGTTACAATATTTAAGATGAAAAAGCGTTTAACAAATCATGTTTGGCACTTATGCTGATTCACAGGCTCGTAGACATTTGAGATTTGAGTGACATTAAAAATAACCACTGCTTTCAACAAGAATGATCACTCAATATGGATTTTGAAACTCGTAAAGAGACTTAACTATCCTTTTTATGAGCGGAAACATGATCTCAGCTATTTAAGCCTTATCATCTCTGCAATCTCATCAACACCCAATTGTCTCATAACATCGTCAGTAATTTGATGATACCTTTATTATTATTTTTTCAAGACAGGAATTCTCAGTTATTGAGAAATCCTTATCCCTGAGAGAGTCTGGTACTGTTATCTCGACCGGCTAGGCTGTATTCAGCAGATTAGTTATCAACCGACATAACCACATCATTTTGGAATCAGAGAAGTCTCATCCAAATTTGAAAAGTCTCCACGTCAGGCAGGTCACTGCCTGGATTGGTTTCTTTAAAGACTTGAGGCAGACTCCTTTTGACGCCTGAACAGTTTCAAAACGCATGGACTTGCAAAAAAAAATACCTTCCTTGAACACCGGATGTGCCTCCTTTTAGACTTCTACATTTGAGGTACGATTGAGAAGTGAGCGTGTCACCTCATGTTGCCAAATTCCTTGGCGGATGAAGAGCGACGAGTTGAACACAGACTTGTCTCTGAGCATCACTCAAAACGGGCAAATGCCGTCTTAAACGTTCTTTATCGATAAGAATTGGTAGCAAAAGTCAACGGTGGTTTTGAATGTCAAATGAGGTTCCTCCCTTTTAAAATTTCTTATTAGCATAGCATTTTTGTTCGATAATAGGGGATACTAAGTGAAACCCATGCACAAAATCTCAGAAAATGTATGTCTTTCATCACCGAAAATTTTCATGAAAAGTATGTTCGATATTATGACTATGTAAAGATACTGTAAAATCTCATACCCTGAGCAAGTCAAACCAGACAGAAGCAGGTTGATATCGCGCGTACCTACTGAGATGTCAACATTTACTTTTTATAGTGACTTTTGAATCACCCTGTACATAAAATAACATTATTAAATCAGCATTTCGCAGTCAGCTGCGTCGATAGCTTCGGGTTAGAACTTGGAGAGCGGTCTCTCAAGTAGCGAGTACGGATTCGTTAATGTTATTTACTATGTGGTTTACTGTTGTGCATGCAATGAACTTGCTCCTAAAGATAGTAAAGAGGAGAATTCGAATGAAGCTGAAAGCGGAGATTTCAGACTGAAGTTTGCCTACACGAAAGGGGCAGGCGCATGACAGGGAACATACATGCATGCTTTTAGTACAATCAGTGAAAGGATGATAGATGTACTGCAAGACTTATACTAATAATAATTGGTCGATTATGAAAAGGTGTTCGATGAAGTTCAACATCAAAAGGTAATAGACTTTTTTTAAAACAAAAATTTCACAAGTTTGTAAAATCAAGTTCATCTGATAAAATCGAAACTGCATATTTACAAAATATATTACAAAGATGTAAGTACATCATATAAATTTTGAATTCCTCGTTTTCGTGGAAGAAGTAAAACGGCAATGCGGTTCGAATGTATATCAATGTTTATTTACAAAAAATACAGTATTTGAAAATTCAGAAATCAACTTGAACAATCATGAGTTGAAATCGTCAAATTCTTGGATGGAAGTTGAGTCAAGAACAAGACGGAGCTACTCGTCCAAGCGGTCCGTCGTAAATCGTGAACGACGTGTGGTGTTTATGTTATTGTGCGTGTTGAAGCCAGGCTTTTGTTGATTAATGGAGTTTAGCGTTTGATTTGTGTATTCTGAAATACTATTCAGATTTTCAGAAATACTTCATTGTGAAGTAATCTAACCGAAAATTATATTTCATACCATTATTTTTTACTGCTTTACGTACGTTTTTGCGTTTAAAAAACACTGTTGAATACACATTGGGGATATAATTAATACTGAGTTGCTATTCTACCTACATGTAATATACTTGCAATATACAATATGGGTTATAGAGCTTAACAATGATGGTGATTTTTTCATAAGTTTTAGTTGGGTGACCAAGTACAGAAGATGATGATTACTTTATATGCTTTATTAATTTCCGTCTCCTCTTGGGCAGTGTTGTCAACTGAGTTTTAACTATACCGAGTTAACTGAGTACCGTGTTTAACCGAGTTTTAAATTCCATGATCAAGAAATTGAGTAACGCACCTGAGTTTGATTTTCACAAAACTCGGCATACTGTGTTTTACTGAAACCGAGGAGTCTAACTGGGTGAAACTAAATTCGTGAAAATATAACTGGGTTTCACAAACTCGGTTAACGTGGTTGAATTTGTCCAACGATTCAGTCCTGAATGACAGAGTGAGTGACTGACTGAAATCTCTTCTTGAACGGAGCTGAACCGGTTAGCAGCGTTGTGGCTTGAAAAGCAACATGACGAATTACAATTGTCATGGTATCTCGGAATATTAAAGAACGCACTAAGTCTGAAAAGTGGCACTGCAGTTGTCGCGGTGAAGAAGTAGGCGCAAACTCTATCATTTGTGTTTCCTGCGGTGGGACACTTTCAATGAGCAACGAATTTCAGCTGTCCGAAGTGCAACAATGGTTCCCACTCGCCTGAGGATGATTACTTCTAGTGAATGAAATCACCCTGCAAGAGGTCCGAGAAATTTGTTCGGTCGTGGATTCAAGAGGCAATATCAGAAAGAGTGGTTTGGACTCGCATCGCGGTTACGTGGACGTGGTTAAGTGAGGGAATTGGTCAGTCTTCTAAACAAGAACGGCATTCTGCAAGGTATTGCAGGTATTGAAGCTGAGTCTACTCACCTTATCCATCAATGCAACGATTTCTTGTCCGCTCCATGTCAGATGAGCCGCATCGAAATCTTGACGCATTAATCGCGGCTTCGCTAAATCAATCACTTTGATCATGTTCTCGATTAGATTCAGTAGAACACCATGACTCTCCGGTTTCAAATCTATCGTAACTGAAAAATGGACAAGAACAATGACGATAAGGAAGAGATATAAGATAGCATTACACACTGCATGACACTTGGAAGATTGAGCACTCGGATAGTTGTCGTAAATGTTACAATCAACAAAACTAAACAGATTAACATACAGATTAAAATGATCAAGTAGACACTGTTAAGAACAGCTTAAATTCAATTTATGTTTGAATGAAATGGTCTTGTAATTGCAAAAATCAAGTGCCATTCACTAACGTGGAGGTAGGATTAAAGTCTAACTACTTTCCAAATGCAATAGGGAAACTTCGGGCAGCTGTTTAGGGTGCATACAGGAACTTTCTTGATTTAAAAGTTATTTGGTGACTCTCCTTGCAACATTTTTTTTCAAGATCGTTTCTTGGGAAGACTCATTCTTCATACTTATTGGAAAATATGCAGTAGTTCGAGCTAAGTTTGTAGCTCGATTTATATGGAGGCCACTGATGGCTCACTAACAACTTATACTATAGCTTCAATTGAACATTTTTGCCTCTCCTGATGAGATTACATGTCTATGAAGCAAAACTTCCAGTATTCGCTCGCAGTTTCCCTCAAATTTGTCGACATTACTTAGAATTCCCGATTACCTGTCGAAGTAGAACTTTCTTCATGCTTATCGATGATATTGGGATCGGACAACATTTTTAAGACCTAAGAAAACTAAGCTAACTCGCCAGTTCTAAAGATTTGCTCTTCTGTTCCCCCGTTTCCACTGAACATCGGATCTGTACTCGTACGCGAACTTATCCAGGTTCCTCATAATTTCAGATAATCAAATAACATGATCACTTGTAAAATTTAGATTTCATGCGGACTAAAAATTCACGGATCGCAATCTTCTGGATGATTAAGCTGTTTCGATGAACTGAAAGATGTAATTGATTTGTCGGTTAATTTCAGAAACATGCGCTTTAGGTGTTGCTAAGAACGCTATTGACTTTTGAATATAAATTTGGAACTTTACATGGAAAAGATAGTCAAAACCGAATTTCAGGGCCATATCGACCGCGATAATTATGTCAGAATGACTTACTATGTTTGTTTTTGTCCTCACCTACTAATTTTTGGATGGATTCTAATAAAATTGGAGCCAAAATGATCCGGAGATCCTACTCTTTCAAACAAGCTGGTGTTTAAATGAATTTGAATATGTGGCCTATTTTCGAACCCGTGTAACCCAACTCTATTTCTGTACCACTTTTTTTCGTAATCATGTGAATGACGACTAGGAAAATTGAATCGTTCAAAAAACAGGTATCCAACATACACGCGCAAATTAAGATGATTTAGTCTAGTTCGACTCATTCGGATTGTACATAGCATAATTGAAATTAGCGACAAAGAATTGAAATTGCTCTCAATAAAGAATAGCGCAAAAACGCTCATCAAATGCATGACCGGGCGATGCATGAAGACAACATATACTAATGAAGAAATTGGGCGTCAATGCCACATGCATTGTAGACAAACCCATTTGATGAATTCGATCATTTAGAGATGATTTGATTGTCATGCGAGCTTTTTAGGCTGCATTCAATGATGCTTGCTTAGATTTTCTTTCAGGATATAAAGCCACAAACAAATTGAAGCTAGGACATTCTGATCAGTTACATTTTGTATTCCTATAAGTAGTTTGGATCGACGGTTAGTGCTATGCTGTCTTGAGGAATGAAGCCATAAGATTCGAAACCGCAGATTCTTCAATTGAGGACTTAGATTCGAAACGCCGCCCGTCGATAGCTCAGTGGTAGAGCGTTGGCCAGATGCCAGAGGTCCGGAGGTGGTTGAGTGTTACCAGGAAATGCACCTTTTTTCGTCTGGAGGTATTTACTTCAAATGAACTATGATAATTGCCGTGTCTAATTGGCTTTCTTGTGTGAATTCATAACTAGTGCTCAACACTCCTATTGGGTAAACCAGTAGTCGATTCTAATTACCTTAATTATGCAAATATAGGAAGGGACCAGTTTAACATGACGGGACCAAAAGAAGACCTTTCCTACTAGTCCATTTTTTTACTAATTCAGAGAAAATTAGGCGGTACTGGACCAGTCTAAGATTAGGTCCCTTCTAAAGATTTACGAAATTACATGGCCTCACTGCAAAAAAATGCAAGATCTTGATCTGCAAAGTACGAATTAATTGTTTTCATAAAGCGTGGTTAGACCTGCTCAAAATTGTGCAAGCATGAATGTCATTTAAGAGTTTCTTGAGTTTTTTGCACAATTTTGCTTGCTTCTCCGTCTTCCTCCACGCGGAAAGGGGTCAGAATATACTACCTATTAGTAATAATGCAATAAACCTGATAACCTTAATTAGATTGCGGTGCATCAAATCATGTAGGGTTCGTAGGCTTTTCCAGAGAATCATGAAAGCGCTATGAACACAGAATTAGACAGGTCGTATCTTCATCTGTTTGACTACAAGGAAAGCTTAGGAACATCTATCGCTAATGAAATGGCACAAACTGCTGACATAATACCATAGTAATCGAACAATGAGCAGTAAGTTCAACATCGAAAACGCCAAATTGTGTGAAGTTTCAGTGACTGTTATCAACCGGTTCACACAGCAGAGGCGCAGACGATGTCAAGTTCTACAGAGAAGTTTGTGAGCTCTTTTTCGTGCGCTTGCTAACTTTTTTTGAAATGATACGAAGGACCAACATTATCGAGAAAACTTTTGCGCAATGATCTGAATTCTTCGTCTCTGAAGGAATCGTGGCGATCGGAGCATTTGAAGGAATTCACAGAAATCCGCAAGCGACGCTCGACTATCTTTTTATCTCTACAAAGCATTAAAAGTTTCCTTTTGCCATCTTAGCAAGTTCCTGCATGTGCCGCCATCGTTTTGAATCAGTTTACACATCTAGCAAAGTGACACGATTAAACAATCTAATTCTGTGGTTATGACCGATTTAATGGCAAACATTGCGCTGGGTTTCACACTCAGATGCCAGGCTTTTCACACTCCTGTGATTGGCGCGAAGTCGCATGTCTTTGCAGCAGATCCCGGAATCAGTGCGTGATCGTCACTTTATTTTTTTATCGCAAGTGATGGAAATCATTATATTTGACAAACTAACAGAAGAGAGTTACAAGATGAGATTACAAGACATGAAAATGATGCGGCTGACTGCCTATAAGAAATGACAAATGCCTTACTGTATAAGAAAACCTACCAAAAAATTCAATAAATGCTCCTAATTCGTTGTTTTGAAATTCGAGCCATCACTAACACCGTTTGACCGCTTATTGATTGCAATGGCATTGCTTTTCACAATGGAAGTTGAAGCTCTCCCACAGACTTCCATAGCCGAAACCGCCGCACGCTGTGATGGCAAATGGAAGGCAAATCCATCCAAACTCATTACATTTGCTAAAGTTTTGCTGATGCTTGCGTTTTTCAGCGTCTGCTGTTATGTCATGCACTGACATGCTCGCTCCGGATACGTATTTGCAATTGAGCGGGTGCACGACAGTCGCGTCTACAGCAGCAGGCCGTCTCATGATCCAGTCTGGGATAAGAAGATCAGCTGGTCGTGATTCAAGATCGGAATTACCCGCCCCAGCTCCGCATTCTAGACGCGCCCGTATAAGTGCTCAATTGCAATGTTGAAACAAGAAATCCCGGATCTTATTATGTCGATTAACAACAATTCGTCGATTTCGTGGGATGAAACGGGCATGCCGAGGTGTATCCAGGCAATGGCAGACCCAACAACCACTTTGAAGCAGTAATCATTTCGTTCGGCTCCAAGCATAAGTTAAGGTCCGGAGACGGAATGACTCGTAACCAATCAGAAGCGTGAGGAGCGACGATATTATTAAGTCTAATAAGATCTGCGGGACTAGCTTCTGAGGTTCTCCATTGAAAGCTTTTCAATCTTTGTCAACAGAGCATGCTGTGTCAGTTGACTGGATTTATTTATCAGATCTTGAACTGCCACTTGATCTCCGTTTGAGACTTTGATGTTATACTGTTCTATTGCATTACATACGTTAGTTGACGGAGGTAATTGATATTTTGCATATGAAGCTATGTATGCGGCACCTGCATGCTCTGCTGTTGATCTCAAACCAAGGCCACCATTGCGAATTGATAACTGAGCTTGTTTCCAAGCTTTGTCCGAGCATTCAATTGCTGTAGCGTCTTTAACGGTTCGTCGCACATCATTATCAAACTTTTTCAGATAATCTTCTGAATATTTGACTGGTCGTGCGGGCAATTTTGAATCATTTTGCAAAGCCCACTGCATCGCCGGAGAACTGAGGGTGCGATCTGTGGATTTAACATCAAAGTCAGCATCCTTCATAGTTCCTTAGCTTGCTTCCTCTTATTTTCGATAAACAAAGAACAAACGGGAATGCTACCAATAGGTGAACCAGGAATGACAAGATTGAATTCGCCAGATTTCTTGATGTTATCATCAAAGTCAGATAGATCTTCTCTGCTGAAAACTTCACATTTCTGAAGATAGAAGTTGGAGGCCAGTTGTTTTTGTTGCCGACTGCAGAATAGTCAAAACCTGATTCAAAGAATCTCAGCTTCCAGCGAAGACTCCATCATCCAGATACCAAGCTTGAAAAACGAGTGGAATGGAATTAGAAATCATGCGCACTATGGTATTGAGAGCCAAAGAGAACAGCAATGGACCCAGTGGATCTCCTTGCTGCACACTCACCTCTGATTTCAGATGACCAAGATGCGGTGTAGCGTAAGGTATGATGTTCTACATAACAGCTTGTGACCCACGGTAGAAAATTCTTTAGCGCATTCGTTTAACATGTGTTGTCTTGAAACCCGATTAAAGCGTTGGACATGTCAACTTTCAGGATAGCGAAATCGTCGTCATTCCGGTGTTGATCGATGACTGAGCGTTAAGTATGGATTACTGTTTCCATCCCGCATTAGCAGCAACGCCATATTGGTGGGACTTGAAAAAATTCTGGCCTTTGAATCTGACTAAGGCACACGAGCATTTACTGACCAGTCTTCGAAGAATTTCTCTTCATCTTCTTTCCTTAGAGCAGTCAGATTAGAACTAGACAGAATGCAACTAACCTCTTTTGGTATTGAACTCAGCAGCAATATATTCACAATAGTCTTGAGAGAAGAACATATGGAAGTGGACAGCGAAACTTCGCATGCTTCAAGCAAATGTTGACACCTGAAACCAGAGAAGCCACTAGCTGTGTCAGATGGGAACGAGTGCAAAATGGAAAGTATATCAAAATCAGATGGAAGCTGCAAGGGAACAAACAATACACTCGTATACGACACACTCTTTGTTTGTTATTATGAAATAGCGGACAAACAGGCAGTCAGTGATCATCTTGCATAGCTAACAAGTGCTATCTATGTTACAGTCAAGGACTATTTATCTCTGTTGATAATTATCTGCTTGCCTGCATGTAGGTTGATTTTTGTGAAGAAAACACTGGTTTGGGCCTCATTCAGAGTAATGTTCCGACAGGGTGTCCGCGGCATTTCGATGTCCAAATTCCCGACATTTCCCGAATTTCAAATATATGCTTTTTTAAATGCTACTATCAAGTAGTTGATAATCATGCATGTGACATACAAGGGTGTGGTGTCCATTGAGACTAAACAACGGATAAAACTTTTGATTAACTTTTATATCGTTCATCTCATGGTCGCATAACCTATCTTACACATTTTCCTCGTGATCCCCAGCCTAGCATTTTGTACTTTTTCCTACTCTCGATTACACATTTCTCAGCAACCAATAGATTTCACAATAAAGCATTTTCTTCCCTCATTAAACAAGTCATTTCATAAAAGGTCTCACCAACCTCAATTTATGAGAAAACAGCATAAGGAGCAAAAACGGATTATGAAAACTAAATCGGGTTCAGACATGTTCGAAACATGATTACCAATAAATTCTAGTTATAAAAACGATAATTTATTCATAAAACGCCTCACCAGCTTCGTATGTGCAAAACGGAATTTGCTACTTTCAGTTCTGTGAGGGAATCTGTGAAGCACTTTCAATCGCCTTTCTAAGCAGTTCATCTGATGACGTATACTGCGTCCGCAGATCCACTCGCTTTACCTGTAGCTGTGGGAGGGTCGCCTCTGCTTCCCGCTTCCTCTTGAATGTGATCTCTTGACTTTTACCCTTATTTCTTTCGACCTCTAAAATGCAGCGATATCTTTGACGAGCACCTCGGAGACTTCATCATCAATGGGGTAATTGCCACGGACAGAGGCCCATCTGCTTCTGCTATGGCATCATAAACAGCTCTTTGCGCAACCAAGGATGATTCAGCTAAATTTTCGACGATCTTATCTTTATTGATCGAGAATCTCTCTACTTGCGCGTTTCCGTGTGAAAACAGCAGCACCTTCTTTACAGCAAACAACAAGTCTTGTCTTTTGCTACTATTACCGATAAGCTAGACGTAAAATTCATCAAGCCATTCTTTTTTATAAAGCCTAATATCCCTCATGAATGCTTGATCTTGATAACACATACTGCATTGTAGTTTGGCAGAATCAGGAACTTCTAGAGATATTCTATTTTGCTTCATCAGAATCTCCAGCAATTTTTTTTGCATACGTTTTTCGGAAAGACTGACACTTGTTCCTGTCAGGTTTGGCGAAATAGCAATGGAATTTATTGCAAATTTGTAATTCAGAGGCAAACGCTCAATCAGTTTTTCAGCCATCGTGGAATAGAACCGATGGCAATCAGTGTAAAACAGATTTTTTGTCCTTTCATCAAGTTTTCTAATAACCGAAGCTGCACAAAAAATCCAACATTGGGCCTCATAACAGGACTACTGTTTGACTTCAAATCAAGCACAGCTATTTTTTCAATAAGCTGAGCTTAGAAAGTGATTCAGCGTCCATGAAGCGCGACAGCAAAGACTGCATGATATCCTTCAGTGCATCGTGCATCAATGGCAGTAAGGGTTCATTACTTTGAAATTTGGATAAGAAAGGTTCTACCAGCAATGCCACTGATTTGAAGAAATGAAGTTTACACGGAAGAAGTGGGTCATCGAGGTATGCCTTCGCATGCTTAAAGATTTCACTTGATTTCTGTTTATTAAAATCAACCCATTTCTTGAGAGATGCACTATTTGCCACAGCAGCATTTTCTAACCATCTCACAGCACAGAATTTCAAGGAAACACATCTGAATCAGTCACATTCATATATTGAGCTCGTCGCGCTGACAGTCCTTGAAAAGCCGCCAATAGATGTTTCTCATAAATGCACTTATGTTCCAACCAGTTTAGGAATCCACTTTCAGAAGATGCATTGACGACATGCAACAGACAGCTGCCTGTATCAACCAAGCATGATGAGTCAGGAAGCGTTTCAATCTCTACTTTCAAATTTCGGTGGAATTTGTAGTTAACGGATGGTCCATCCATAGAAATTTGTATTACCTTTGTAGACTTTGTATTTGTATTAGAATATGTAATTACATGTAGATCTATCATAAATAGTTAATACTATCACTAAGTTTACACTATCAAAATATGTTGTAGCTACCAGTTCAGCTATTGCTCGCTGTTAACTAGAATGATGAATGATCTTAACCTAATCACTTTCAATCTAAAAAATGCCATCACCAGAAAACTTCCAAGAGGGACGATCCGTAAATAACGATCAGACGATAAATAGACGATCAGTAAATAACATCACAAAGAATCTCGTTAAAATATATTTTACAAGTGCATTTCACAGCTTGAGCGGCATAATATAGCATTTTTCGTCATCACAAGAATGTAATTGACAAGACGAGACGTCTGACAAACCTGAAGACATTGAAATTGATATCAGTATGATTATTAGATTAGTTAAACACAGATGTGTAGTTGACACTAAGTCATTCTTAAATTCCCACTTTTCCCGACTGTATACCGAATTACCGATTTTTCCCGAACGCGGACACCCAGTTCCGAGTATTCAAGCAGTTTTCCAGAATTTCTAGGCTAAGCGACTTGTGAAAAATATAGATAATCCTACGTATTGTCGCATTATTGAAATCAGCAGTTGAGTTTAACAGCAAACATTTAAAATATTAAAATTTCCGTTATTGTGTAGATATTGTGATTTCTTTTTAAAAACTGAAAAATTTTTGAAACATAAACTCAGACATGCTTGATACTGTATTAACTGACGGCAGATGAGTATCCTACTTTTTTTGTCTTAATAGTTTCTCTTTAGAAATTCAGCCCTTTCAGTGCGGATACGACCAATTTAATTGTGTTTACGATATCAATTTTTTAAGATAGACAAATGTGTTGTTCAAGGAACTATTTTTGATTGAGTGCATCACAAAAAAAGGGTTCATAATTAAAAAATATTTCATCCAAATCCAACTCATTGAAGAAACGCAAATATAGTGTTTACCATCATTGCATTATTCTTACTTATGCTGTATCAATGAAATCAAACTGCTATTACAATCTTCAAAAATCGATTATGCATTGATAATTGTCAAGATCATCAGATTATAGCTAGCTGAGTATATTCATGAACCAACTTTTTTCCTTTTTAAACTCCTTTCATGGTTACATGAATAAAATTTAATTGCAGATGATTTCAGTGACTAATAATGTTAATGAAAATGCTAAAAAATCAATTATAAAATATCAATAAGTGTCAAAATCGTTTGATTAGCTCGATAGATTTTTCAACTAACTTGATTTTTGTGTTCTCTTTAGCGTCCTGAGCAAGCTAGTATGAACAAAATTGGATTGCATATTTTCAACAATGCAACAAATCAGTTTTATTTCGCAAAAATTTAAGAGAGTCAATAAAAAATCAATAAGTATCATTAATTTTTGATTGGCTCGTTGGATTATTTGGTAAGCTATATTTTTTTCAAGTGCTAATGACCTGCTTTACACGATGCTAACGGAAATGAATTGCACTTTGTTTCGAATAAATTTTTTTCGGGACCGGGGTACACAGTTATCGTCTCAAAAGTTAATTAATTTTACTAACTTACTCTTGCATTGTTCCTCTTCATGAAATAATATTGCTTAATAAGTCCATGTATTTATTATATGTATTCCAAAATATCTTTTTCACGACGGTTCGACTTTGCCTCCCATCATGTAGTTAATATATTCTTGCTATTTTTGAATTTCATATTTCAATGCAGAAATATTAAAATTAAATGCGGGGCTGAGATTTTATCATCAATTATTTATGTAATGCCTGTTGAGAATCAACAGTGTTTGTCCTTATGCAATATTCTGTTCTTTCCTATCATGCCCAAGTATAATGCGATGTTGTTGTTATACAAGCTAAGCTCTTTTCTTAAATTTCCCCATAAGATCTGCGATTGAAACGACGCTATGAACTAAAACAGGGATTTATGTAACCTACCAGCACAGTGTGATCGAACTTACCCATTACAAAAACCCACATACCACGAGCATTTGCACATGCTAGTGACATAACTCGTTTGGAAGACTAATTATGTCATGGTATAATATTCAGGTGTCACTTTCATGTACATAGTCAACAATTTCTGCTTTCTATTACATCTATCGAAAAGGAATCTGATGTCGCTTAAACACTATCCTCGAATTGCGTGCACTTTCTCGTCTGAAGAGAATGAAACAAGAAAGAATGAAGCCGTTCATTCTATCATGAGCACACCTGCCAACCTCATTAAGAAAGAAAAATCAAGTTAATAAGTGAAAATCAGTTAAAAGTAACAAATTCCAAATCGCAAAAAATAGCAAGCTTCGGAAACAACGCAACATGTTTATTTCTGTTGAAAAGTTTTGAAAAAGGGCATTGGCAACTAAAGCAACTCAATTTGCCAATGACTGTAATTTAACTGCTAAAATCTACATCTTCAATGATTGAAAGCAAAAAGACTTCATAGTCTGCAACAGTTTTTGTGATCATATTCAATTCATTTTATTCAATGTCAACGGTTTCTGAAATCAAGGACTTACGCTTTCCGATAGATAAGGAGGAGCGCTACTGTTGAGACACCGAAAGCAGAGGACGGCTATGCGGAAGTCAATCCCTTCCCGAATTCGAGGCCAGTGAAGGTCCTCTATGACAGGGGTTCTCAACTCAAAAATTCGGCGGGCCACATTTCCTGGCATTTTTCTAGTGAATATACTACCGGGCCAATCGACTGAATATATGACCAAAGAACCACTGTATGCCTATTATATTGTTTATACATAGGTACCGTTATTAGTTAGAGTTGACTAGCGCCTATAGGCCTATTTATGTTTCATTAATAATCCTTCTGAAAAAAATTTTTTTTTTGTTTTGTGATGATTAAGTAGAGGTAGGGTATGGACCTATTGGCATAATTAGAAGGTACTATATAAGCTTACCTAGCTTATAGGATAGATCTGTAACTCTGTATACATGTATACTTTTACAAAACGCATGTGGTTTTGAAAATTTATTGCCAGTGAGAGTTTATCGTTTTTGTTGAAACCTAATGCGCATTCACAAAATATGCAACGCTTATAGATAAAGAGAGGCATACATTCATTGGATGAATGCTAACGTTTGGGAAATATTACATATTATGTATGCATGCGTACATGAATTTAAACACTCCTTGTTTAAATTGAGAAGAATGATGATAATCCAATAATGATATTATAATTATAAATTGCAACAGAAAAATAGAAATGGCTTCATCCAAAACATCATAAATGCTATTAATTGTGTCAGTGAGAAACTTGTCCAGGCTTTGCTTTTGTCAACTTGACGAATCTTGGTTTCAAACCGGTTAATGCAAGACGCATCATGTTTTGTACATTTGCGTTAGTCAAGCGTGATCGATATTTGTTTTTTATGTAGTTGAGTGTAGAGAACGAAGACTCACATTGGTAAGTTGATCCGAACATTGCAAGAAGCCTAAGTCCACATCGTCGAATATCTGCATACTTCTCATCCTCAGGAATGTCAAACCACATATCAACCATAGTTGTTGCACCTCTAACGCATTCTTGAACAACACCACTATTTCTCAGCGCAATCAATTGCAGCTCACCAACAGCTCCATTCACTCCAAATTTTTCGAATTGACCTGCACAGATTTCAACATTTGCTTCTACAGAATTTCTCATAAATCCTATCAAATGAATAAGGTCATTAAAATCTTGAAATCGATTGTCAAAATCGATTTGAACTTCAGCTATGTAAGTTTTTAACAATTGACATGTATGATCTGTTTGCTACGGCTGCAGCTTGCTTCACTCTTCTCTACAGAGCTTCTCATTGAATTGAGTGGGAGAAATAGCGCGCGCACATCACGTTTGTCGCCGTGCGCTACAAATTAGCTGTTCTTAAACTGATAGACAAGCTCAATTGACAAGCCGCCAAATATACGCATGTCTTGCTCACTCGTTTCATCGCGGGCCACCGCCAACAAGCTTGCGGGCCACAAAATGGCCCGCGGGCCACGTGTTGAGAACCCCTGCTCTATGATATGAGTTATGTACTGTGTTCTGGAGGTATTTGGTTAAAAGTCAGGACGGACTGAAGAAGTCGGTATTCACTATTGGATAGACCGGAGAGAACAGATGCACAATAGTCAAGTCGAGAGTGTACTATGGACAAAATGATGAGGCGAAGAGCATCTGGTGTCCGAGAATGACGGATGTGCCGCATCTGTCTCATGACAGCGAAGCAACTGGAAACTTTCTTGGATATAAGTGATATCATGGACAGTCTGGAGTCGATGTGTACACCTAAGCTGCGGACAATAGTTGAAGGAACGATAGGAATATAGCCAACGTGAATAGTGCATGCAGGGATCTGGCTTTGCCACGCACCACAAAACTTTTTCCGACAGCTTGTTGACACTCAGCTCCTGCTGAACATCCTTGATGCAGGATTCCATTTTAAAGGAGAGAGATGGTGTGGAAACTGGTCTGCAGGTACCGCATATGATGAAGTCATCCGCGTAGGCGTGGGCCATAAGTCCATGATGATCGATCAGGCGGAATAAATCTGCGATGTATAATATGAATAGGAGGGGTCCAAGAATGGAACCTCGCGGAACACCATGAGCAGTAGAGAAGAGGTCAAGAGTCGACTGAGATGACGAGCGAAATCGTGAGCCCAGGAATGAATCGCACCACTGCAGAGCAGGGCCGCACAGGCCGAAAGCGAGCTCGAGACGTTTTAGGCGGATCTGGTGATCAACCGTTTCGAAGGCAGAAGAAAGGTCTAATTGGGACAGAAGACACAGTTGATCGTCATCTATAGCACTAAGGAGTTCACCGCAGACATTGAGCATAGCGGCTTTCTAATGCAGAGTGCGATCAGCTGACTGAAATTTGGGAAGTATGTTGAACCCAGACAAGTGAGGGAAAGGCTGCTGTGCGATAGTCCACTTCAATAAATTTGAAAGGACAGTGATCTTGGATATTGGTCGATGTTTGAGGGTTCATGCGCACCTTGCTTTAGGACCGGAGTGATTTGTGCTTTCCTCCAAGTTGATGGAAAGACCCAAGAGGACAACGAAAGGTTGAGTTCATAGGTGAGAAAATTTGAGAGTATGTCAGCGTTTTCTTTCAGGAGTTTTGCATGGAGAGGATCGGAGAAACTGTGATTGTTATGGAGCTGGCATAACTACTCCATAACTGTAGTGTTTTACAGGGCTTCGAAGTCATGCAAACTGCAATCCGCAGGTGAGGTTCGGCGCAGAAGATCCAGAAAGTAAAGGGCTGTAACGAACGAGGACAGTGATGCGAACCTGTAGTTATATTTACCCAAATCCAAAGCGTCTTTTTTCTTTTTCGCGTCAGCGGTCTGAGAGAACTCCAGGACAATTTTCTCTCTACATGAAACAGCCTCGTAAATATATTTTATTATTTTATCTGACTTTCAGTTCTTCTGTCATAGTGTAATGGGACACGTACCTAAATTTGCTGGAGGCAATTGAGGATGTCCCGACAGAATGAATCACTTATTAGTCGTCCGTGATCATCGGCTGTCGGCTGTCTGACAGAATATGAATATAAGAGCTAGATGGTAAGTGTCTGAAGGTGAAGATGGAAAAAAAAGTGTGGAAGCTCTCAAAGGAAGTTGTCATTTGAACAATACCAGGGAAAAAACTGTTTGTGGAATATCTTGTAGGGAATAATACAACGGAAGAAAAAAAAAGACGATTGAAAAAAGACGAAAGCTCGTCCACCAAACATTCACATTCATCTCCATCACATCAGAGATTGTGCGAAAAACAGTTTTAATTAGAGGTTTTCATTTCAGAAAAAGTTCAAGAAACAGAAAATCGTAGGATCCAGTGCTTGCTTGCTGCTCCAACATCGAAGTGGCACATCGATTCACAATAATTGATTCTTACGCGATGGAGTGAAGCAAGGAAGGATCGAATCAAGATGTCATACGGTAAGTATAGAAGTAGTCATAACAAGTTTACATCTAAACATTTATTTTATTATTTCTTATTATTTCCATATATTTAATTGTTTTAACTTTTATTCGGTTTGGTTAACCTTGACATAATTGTTACCGTAGTAGAGGGACCGTCGTTGAGCAAGTTTTTATACGCCCAAAGTTGTTATACGCTCCCAAATTTATCTCGCTCCAAAACACTCCCACGAGTCTCTGCTTATCGGATTCTTTCCTGCATACACAATTCACCTTCATGTACACTTGCTGCCATGCCATGCTAACTTGTGTCGGTACATGTTGTAGTCCTAGTGTACATGGGCTCGTAAGTTTTATTACAGTATAGAGGAGAAGAGAGATGAGAAAAAGAGGTCAAACAGAGTATACTCATAGGAGACAGAAGGTTTTTAAGTACCTTGCGACACGTGTTTTATCGTTGCATGTCAGTTTTAAGGAACAAATGTCTGACACTTTTTTATCAAACGATGCGTGAAGATCATCAGCACTGAACAGAGCGGTGACCGGCGGGCGACCTCTAGCCATCGTGACATCTATTGAGTCAGAGGTAAGAACGGTTGTGCGACTCTGAATAAATCTTGTGACACCAGAAAGATGTCCGCTTCTGTCTGAGAAGCTGGCGATAGGAACTGCACTGTCTTTGCCAAGTAGCTGTGATGCCGCCCGTAGGACTATAAAAGGCTCGGACTGTTAAGAGTTCGAAGGTTGTCGGTTCACTATAAACAGTCAGTTTAACAATACGTGTAACGAGGATGGAAGCAACAGCAACACCACCATGATTAGTGGGCATGGTGTGGGGTCGCACTCGTGGACGAGGGCGATCAACTACATGGAAGCCATCAGAGCTAGAACGTCAATGCCAAGGTCGCTTCGAAGATCTAAGAGAGTGTCCACTTTGTTGACCAGTTGCCAGTTTCTCGAACACTACTTTTGCATGTTGTAAACTTTTGTAACAGTTTATTTGCTCACCTTGGGGGCCCCGCTGGCCTTTCAAGAAATGCAAGTCTTCATGGTAATGCGTTGCCCCGCGCTGATTGGCTGCTCGTATAATACATGATCAGCTTAGGCAGCGTCAGCGGGGTCGCCAAGCTCGGAGCGGTTGTACTGTTTGTTTCACAAATAAAGAGAAAAAATATGTATTCATCCAGTACAAAAATGCATGCTATGAAAATACAGTTTCGCCTGGTCTACGTATCTTCCTCTTCTTCGAACTCTCCTTCCTCTTCTGCCGTTGCATCTTGGCATTGTTGGTGTTGAGGCACCAGGTCGCACCAAGTCGTTCACTTGATTCAGCTGCGGTAAATTTCATTTCATCCATACCTTCGCCGGTGTACCAATGCAAGAAAGCCTTCCGACGAAGCATGGCAGTGAACTGCTCACTTACACGTTTCAACAACTCTTGAATAGCGCATAACTCGAGGAGATTAATAATAGTTCGAAAAGGCACGGGTGGAAGATTTATAATATGGAATAGCTCAATTTGAGACAATAAATAATAGAAAATCTACTTGTATTATTGATATTATTGTTTAGATATGTTGTGGTCCTCTTAAAACTAAGCCTTCCGACCTATGCTTTCGTGAATTTTAGCGTCTGCTCAAACTTTTATAAAGGAACGTTGGATTTGGCCCTATAAAAGAATCAAATCTATGACCAATTTTGAAAAGCATTTTTCGGAATGTTTAATTTTGGCCACTTTTTGCGAAGTATTTTGTGTGATAAAAATATCGAAAACCTGTCAACTATCTGTAGAACTCCGACATCTCGCTTTGTGTAAGTTAGTGAGACTAGAATGGACAGCAGCTGTTTGCTGATGGTAATTTCAGCCGCTCGTCTATGCACCGATTTCTAGATCTTTAGAAGTAAAAAAAGTACTAAAACGTGCAATAATGAAAGATACTTGCCGCAAGGCGATTTATTCAAAATCAATTTATCAAATGCTTTAAAGAGAAATGATGGAAATCGTGAATATTAACAAAGTGCACTGATAAGCTGCTGGCAGCTTCCTATAATCAATTACTGGAAGTCACCATCGTTTAGGTGCCGTTGTCATTAAAATACATGTCACAATGCTCTATTGTTTTCAATGTCCACAGCCCATCTAGTACTTCATTATTATCGAGTTTAGGATTTCTATGCTGTCAATACTCGTGACTTTTAAATTTTGAACTGCGATTTGTTGTACGAAGACGAGCGAATTAGTGCAGATGAATGCCACTACATGCGCCATGTTGTGCCATGAATTTCTTGTGATGCGGAGCAATACTTTGCAAGTTCAGAAAGGGGGCCGATCCGGTCCCCGGGTTATCGATGAGGCCGAGATGGATGGGGTTAAGTAGGGCTGTCCATCTACGGTTTTTTTTAGAGTCGACTAATCGCGTAAAAGGTAGTCGACTAGTCGTATTTCTACACTGAAGTATTTGACTGGGCCTATTTACTGTAATTCTGCAGATAGGGGCCTAATTCTTCACTTTCTAGTCGTTTGCAATTGTTTTACTTTACCTGATGTTATTCTATATTAACAACCATATTAGCTGTGCTTACTAATAATCTGTTTAAATGATAAATTCTATAAAGTAAATTAAAGTATAAAAATTATAGTATAATATAGGCGAAAGATCTCGCGCTTGAAAACAAGTCTTCTATCTCAGTAAAAGTTGGGGAAGCTTTTACTCGACATATCATACAAATGTGTTTAATTGACGATCATATCGTCGATGAAATCATAAATGCACCACTGTGATATGTTAATGTCTACTCTGCTCTGTGCTAATTTCATCTGTTTTCATTTGCTACAATTAAATCTTTCATCAAGTAATCTATGGTCAGAGATTAGTTCATTTCATGAATTATAACAAATTGGTAGAAAAGTAAATTTCTATTCAAAAATATGATAAAAATGTTACATCAACATAATCGAGAAGGCCTATATATTTTGAGGTTTTGAGTTAATTGACTTCAGTTCTTTCATGAAGATTGTAGAAATATTACAAACTTCTCAAATCTTAAAAGAAATCTATAATATCGATATAGGTAAACTAATTGTTGAGCAAATAGTGGGAACAAACTTTTAAATAACAAATTGTAGGATGCAAAATCAAACTCAGCAATATCGATGCAGAAAATGTTCATGAAAGAATTTTAAAACTGTGGCATTGTTTTTACAATACTTATTACTATTCTCTTGTTTAAGAATATGAGAACATTTACATTCTCAGGCAACAAGCAATTTCCTAATTTTGTCACAATATTTCCACCGGTTGAAAATACTCTCTCAGACGGAACAGAAGTACCGGGAATACTCAGATATTTTCTGGCAATCTTCGCGACTTTGGGAAATTGGGTGGCATTGGATTTCCACCAGACAAGAGGATCGTCAGCTGGTGAGATCGTTCGAGACATAAAATATTGTTCGAACTCATCCGTCTGATTAAAATCGTCATAATAATCATCACCGAGTAAGAAAGAAAAAACCGATGACTTTTGGGGTTTATTCGATGGATCAGGCATTTCCACTCTGCTCGATGAATTTTCACAAGTTTTAAAAACACTGAGCTGCGTCTTGTTCACTTTGAGAACTCAAGAAATTCAAATTCTTGTGACGTGGATCAGCGGTTGCAGACATCAAATGAATATTGTTTTTCTCAACACTCAGACTGAACCGACGGCTATGGTCCTGAGAAACTTGCGATTTGAAATCTTTGATAACAGCATTGTCATCATCATGAATTTTCAAATGAGACCTTTGAAGACCACTTATAATAGGTAAAACCAGAGATATAGAAACACGCGATTCAGAAGACAAAACAGTTGTTGCCATCTTCAGTGGTTGCAGCAAATTAACAAACGATGAAATGAAGTTCCACTGTTGTGAAGAAAGTGACAAATTCTCTTCTGTTCCGGGTTTTGTAATCTTTCGGTCAGACAATACACAGAAGAAATGGCTTGCCGTTGCTCTTCAACTCGAGACAACATTTCACAAGCACTATTCCAACGGGTGACAACACTTTGTATCAATCGATGTTTCGGCAGTTTTAAATCTTCTTGAGCTTTCTCTAATGCTTCAGTTGCTAATGTTGATCGTCGAAAATGTGCAACTAACCGATTCACAAGCTTCAAAAGCTCTTCGATGTATTCGATCTGGAAACCCAATTGAATTGAGAGTTGCAATGTATGGGCACTGCAAGTGATGTATGGCCATTGAAGAATCTTGCTAGCTGCAACTTGATTACTTGCGTTATCGTGGACACAAGCAATGATACGCTGCTTCAAATCCCAGTCGTCAAGAATGTTGTTGAGATGCCCCGCAAGGTTTGCCGCAGTATGTCTATCGTCAAACTCACTTGTATCTAACACAGACGAATGCGAGTTCCATTCATCGTCGATCCAATGAGCAGTTACACTGACATACGAATTTGTAGATAGTGAGGTCCAAGCGTCAGTGGTTAAAGATATATGATTCACCAAACTTAAATGTTTCATCAAAGTGGACTTCAAATCATTGTCGAGGTTTACAGCCCGACGCATGATTGTTTAGTGTGAAGGTACCGAATAGTCAGGCTCTAAAAACTTCATAATTTCCCTAAAACCTGCTCCCTCCACAAAAGAAACAGGCAGCAAATCTTTTGCAACCATTTTAGTCAACAAGTGCGATAGCATTTCCGATCGCTTCAGGTTACATTTTCTGTTCGAGTGTAAAAAGGAAGTCATAACAAACTGACTGTTTGAAGCACTCGATGTTGAAGAGCACGCTGAGGACGATGACGTTTCACCAGCATGACTTAGACCAGAAGTCGAGCCAAGACGAATAGTCGGATGCTTGTTTTTAAGATGATTCAGCATCGCAGATGTGCTGCCATTGAATAATAGAACACTGTTGCACAGAGTGCATTCCACTTTCTTAACTTCAACTCGTTCGAAGTACGACCAAGCTGCACTGGTACCCTTTTTGTTTGATGGCACTTTGGGCTGTTCACAATTTTCGCCTAGTTGGCGCTTCATCTTGCCAATCTATGATTGCCTGTTCAACTAAAAACCGATAATATGTTTCGGTTTCTGCCGATTACACACTCACGAAATCTTTGTCAGTTCATGAATGAGGTGCATTGTTCGATTCAACCAATTACAGCGAACCCGGAGATTGATTGAGAGCAAAGGATCGGCAGCGTGCGCCTGCAGGAGCTGACAATCTACGGCTGTCGACTAATCACTGTAGTGATTGGAATTATGACGCTATCTGATGATCCCAAAATAGAATGACTGAGCAAGAAATCGGTTTGTGTCATGAAATGTGACTAGGGTTTACAATCCCGGGATCTCGGATCCCGGGATCTCGACCCTACTTCCGAGATTAAAAATCCCGGGATTACGTCTTCGAGATCTCGAGGTATTTCGAGATATTTGAAAGATTGGCCCTGAGTTCCTTCTAAGTGACATAATTAAGAGAGTCAATGGCTTTTTTGAAAATGCATCTAAATTTTTTATGTTCCAAGTTGGATAAATTGCCAATGTGCTGTATTTGCCGAGCTAGCTGGTTAAGCCTCGTTCACACGATGACACTAGTGTCGTGACATTAGTGCCGAGGAGCAGCGCGAAATCTGGGCTAAATCAATGCCGTGACACAAACCGTTTAGACGCTTAATAAACAGTGTTGTGACACTGCTACTAGCATTGCTTCTGTAAACTGAAAATACTTCGTAAATTGATAGCTGAAAGACAAATCACAACGATTTAAAATAACTACTAAAGGCCCGTTCAAGGCTCGTTCAGACAACTAGGTTTGCGGTTTGCGGTCTTTGAGGGAAAAACCGTCGAAGAAACCGTCATTCAACCCAGTGAGTCTCCCGAATTCGCTCTATTGACAGGTCACCGGACTGCTACTGCAGCTGCGCTGTGTTGGTTTTCACACATCGACAACGAATTGTGTCTCGGTGATTAATTGACGGTGAAGGACAATTTGAAAAAAATCATCAGTTATCGACAAAATGATATTGCAGTTGTATTCATCTTGTTGTTGTGATGAAGACAACGTTTCGTTCATCAAAATCGACCCAGTGGTTCAGAAGTTATGTCAAAAAATGCATTTGTTCTCTAAGTGAATGTATGCTCAACTGATAAGTGAGTACCGTTGACAAAAAGTCTTCGAAACACAAAATTGGCGATAGCTCAGCTAATATTACATCAAATTTAACAAAATCGACTTCATTTTATTTGTCATTTCATGATTGTGAAGATGGTGCAGACAGTTGCTTACACAGATATAGAAAATCTTTTGCCAATAGTCATTATCACATCATTTGATATTGCACTGATAGATTTTTCTCCAACATTCGGTAGAATCCGAAAGGGCATTCTTGGCGGCCGGTTTGTTCTTAACGAAATTACGGTCGAGAATGAGTGATAACACAATTCAGTGTCTTACCTTACTTCGCCAATATTTTTTACCAGTTGACTAGTTTTACCTACTGTAGATGTTTGTTTAGTTGAAAGATATACATTTTACAAGCACGTATCGTCTTTTGAAATATTTCTTGAAACTTAATGATTAAAAACATATACAGTATATATAAATCTCGATCGAGATCCCGGGATTGCGATTAGCCAGTCTCGAAAATCCCGGGATTGAGAAAACGGCTCGAGATTGTAAACCCTAAATGTGACTAGTCGATAGTCGTTGGACAGCCCTAGTTAAGACACGATATTCATCGCATTCGTGGTGCCATCGTTAATGATTAACGGTAATTTTGGTCTGACGTTCTCAATGCGCAGATTTTGTGAAAATATTCTCTAAAAAAACACATCATTGAGCTCTTTTCACGGTTTGCTACCTGCTACCATAGGAGTACAGTAGTTAAATTTACTCCCATGCATGTCTATGAAAGATATCTTCTGCCTGAAAAAGACTGGTACAACGATCCTTGAATTGATATTATTATACAATTAACTCTCATCGAATCGCATAAAAACGATAAATGACTAATATTACTCTGATTACTGAGATAAAAAGATTAGACAATTGAAATAATATATGGTGTTAGTTGACAGGCGTTCGACTCATGAGAGAGAGAGAGAGAGAGAGCACAGCAATCTTTTATGAAAAATGAGCTATACGTGTATGGGATCATTGTCCGTTTTCAACATGAATTAGGTGTTCATTTGTATGCATGAAAATGACCCAGTCTGACGAAAAATATGATTTCATGCTACCTGCCGAGTTTCTGTTTCGTCAGGCGATAATGCTGTTGTTTACAATGCAGTGATCTTTCTGCTCTCTCGAATATAGTCTACGGATTATAAAATGTAAATGAACAGTGCACTTAACATTCATCTTACAGTACCTCTCAAAAATGATCGTCACCGATAAATCATCTTAGAAATCAGCTTTCATATTACAGTTGACGCCAAACCAAGCGCTTAGGCTTGTGAATAGTGTTCGGCTCCGATATCTCGATGAAATTAGAATTCTTTATTATTTTGAAAAATTAAAAAATCAATGTAAAATATATGGCCTCGCCTACTGTGCATGCACATCGCTCAGGGTTCTCGTATGTAGTTTGCGATTGACAGAGACTGCTACTCTTGACAGGCATCGTGCTTGTCAAATTTAAAATCAGCTAAATACAATTCCATTGTTGGGGTGTTTTGGTGTAACGGATGTGCATTGAAGGATCCCCAGATTTTCATCAAAGTTAGGTTGAGGATTTAAGTTCCATTCGATGCATTCACTCAAAGATACACGTTTTGACAATACTTTAACTCGATATGGATAGCTAATATAGACCGACTCATGTGACATAATCAGACATGATGAAAATATTTGATATTTGATTTATTACTTTGGTACCCAGTTTTCCCAAGATTCTGGTGGCAGTAGTTGCAATACTGTCAAATGAAATTTATATAGTCATTAATTTGTTCACTGCATTCTTTTTGATAGTTATTTAATGAGTACCCCTACCTTATAATCCAGTAAGCATGATGCGAATATTTCGGTGAGATGCAATCAAGATTTCGACACAACAGTTAACATTAGCAATAATAATGGAACACGTGTATCATTACCGCCGAGTTGCCATTCATCAATAAAAACATGTGCATATCATGAGCATATAGTGAAATAATGGGAGCGCAAATGATGAAAACAATCAACAGCAGTCAAAAAATTGCTCCTTAGATGATACCAAATAACCTTGAAACGAATGGCTTTCAGTTGTGTAATAATAATTGCGAGTACCTTGTTTACTCATGAGCACCTGGTCGATGGTCTTTATTCCCAACAGTTTCAAAAAAGAGAAAATGTGATTTAGGCAATAGCCGTTTACACATGAATATCAGGAAATAATTAGCAATTAATTTCCAGTATCAATAAAAGTGTGGCAAGTGGCGAAGTTAATGGATTGCTTTTGACTGATGGTTTGATTAAAATGAATTTGTTCGTTTTGTATATGAGGAATGTCTAACATGCGCATCAATTTCAAGATGTCTGCACGAGCTTTGCATGTGTATTTGACCAAATAATAACGTGTTAACTAAAACAGGTTTTCTAGCCAACATCGCACGTGTAATTAACCGTCACGAGTCCACTCCTTCTCAAGATTGCAACTACAAAGCAGAACATTAACTTTTCTCGAATATCGAAGATAAAGAGTCAAAAGATCGTCCATTGCACATCGCACTTGAAAGTGGTTACAGCATCATCGAAACGGCGTAACTTTGATCTATTATCTTTACAATGTACGAAAAAATAGGCTCATTTGTCACGAATTCTTTATTCTCTTGGCCACGCTGCGTCTCATAGAGATTCTACTGCAGAACTGAATATAACAACGATGCATTGTCACTTAAGGTTAAACATTCATCAGCAAAATGTTAAAGAGCGACTTACTGACACTGATGACGTCACAATACCGTAGTTAGAAATGAAATGACAACGATATGACACTCGTGAAATTAAAGGATGACAAGCAAAGTTAAAGTAAAGATAAGTTAAAAACAAACTCTTTCTGTAAACAGAGCGTTGGACGGTAAAAGTGAATGGCAGTCGCCTCAGTAGTTGCAAGCTCAAGCTTGCCAGAGCATCGTCTTATGATAGAAAATCGATGATTATTCACATTACAATCAATGAGAATAATCAATGTGAATAATCATCGATTTTCTATCATAAGACGATGCTCTGGCAAGCTTGAGCTTGCAACTACTGAGGCGACTGCCATTCACTTTTACCGTCCAACGCTCTGTTTACAGAAAGAGTTTGTTTTTAACTTATCTTTACTTTAACTTTGCTTGTCATCCTTTAATTTCACGAGTGTCATATCGTTGTCATTTCATTTCTAACCACGGTATTGTGACGTCATCAGTGTCAGTAAGTCGCTCTTTAACATTTTGCTGATGAATGTTTAACCTTAAGTGACAATGCATCGTTGTTATATTCAGTTCTGCAGTAGAATCTCTATGAGACGCAGCGTGGCCAAGAGAATAAAGAATTCGTGACAAATGAGCCTATTTTTTCGTACATTATATTAATTTGCGCATACGAAGAAGATATTATATTATCTTTACATTTTCAATACATGGCGTCTAACTCAGGTAAGTACTTTTATTTTTATTACAATTCGGAGTACACTTCTGAACGCATCCATCATCAATTTCGCAAAATTGCTGATACTGTTATGAATGAAAGATCAAGCTTAGTTTGAAATTGGTGGACGATTTCGCCTGTTGAACGACCAAGTAACTCAACATTCCTAAGGTACATTCACACCGGACATGGAGAGGAATGGGGCGTCCGTGCATACCGAGGATTTTCGTTAGAACCACTATAATCCTAAGAAAATATTCACTCAGAGACGCGCGTCCAAGCACCTGAAATGACACGCAACTGGTTGACGAGGAAATTCTGGTCATTGCGTGACATTTCCCTCTCCTGCTCTCAGGTTATACAAGCATCTTCATGATATTGTGAATGGCTTCCGCATCTTATCTGCCCGGGTCGGGTCGGGTTCTAGCATATTCTGATCGAACTCAGGATGCCCCTTCTTACGTACTCTTACTCGTTCATTGTCGGTTAAGCCCCAGGTTTGAGGGTACGACATTTGGGTTACGTCGATTCTCATTCGCATGATGCGCTCCTCCACACCGCCCGGTCTTGCGAAAGTCCAGGTTGAGATGTAGGAGCTCCATATCCTCCTTCCTGACATTGTGCACCCACTTTTATTCATGACCGCCTTTGATGTTCGGACCCGGTATCTCGAGATCGACTACTCTCCTCGGCCAGCTGAAGTTGGACATTCTTTGTAGGTGACCGCACCACCTTAAGCGATTTTGTCGCAACAACGTTAAAAATTGGTAAGGCCAAGCATCCTCCGAAGGCCACACATCGAGCGTCGCTCATAAAGCTTGACCGCACACATACAATACATCGTATCATGGAGTTCTCGTTCTTGGTGAGGGGTGCGAGATCTTCTGCATTGATGGGCCATGTCTCCGGCCATGTCAGAGAGAAATCCATTTATTCATTCCTTTCATTCAAATCGAGCTTCAAATTCATGAAACCCGACTCAACGATCATCTCTAACATGCATGTAGTCAGTTGTGACTTTATGTGAATTTCATTTTGTAACGATAGATTATCATTTCCATGAGAAGTGCACTACCCTACTACTACGTTACCGGGGAAAGCAAGAAGAAGTAAATGGTGTCAAGTCAAAATGGTATTCGCATAAATTGGTAGCCTACAAGAGTGGTCTTGACGGAATTTTTCCAAGGGAGAGCCTCTAAATAGAATTTATAAAATTGACTTCTCAGCAACATATAAAGAGCCTATGTTGCTGACAAAAGTTTGGACGGAAAATCGCTAGCCTCGAGCAATTTGAAAGAAGACTTCTTTCGACAGACCTCCGCGAATTGTTAGAGGCTATTGAGTCTATGGCAGAAAAATTGATAGAAATATAGACTTTGCATGCTGCTAAGAACTTCATGTTATTTAAATTTTATCTCGATACTTTCCTAGCGACAGGTTCATAAAGAGAGCTTCAAAACCATTTTGACCAAGTGACTAGGAACGGTAAAGGAACGAAGTAAAATATTCGACAAAGCAGGAGCATTTAGTTTGATTATCAGTTCAAGTGAATGATAAAATGAGCAAATTTATTTATGTTCCATGTCTTCGTTTTACCGCTGTTACGGCATTCGGTTGGTTGAAACGTCCCACCCGAAATTCTCAATAATAGAATAGCCAATTGAACAGAAACCTAATTTTAGATTATTCGTTCCCGCACAGAAAAAAGGGGGTATGAACATAGGGTATGGTCATACTATGTAAAATAGGGTATGAAATGTAACGCTGTTTCATAGGTATGAAAATTTCATCCGAAATCATAGTTTGAAACATAGGGTATGATCATAGTATGATCATACGATACGAATCATGTTATGATCATACGGTATGAAATGTAACGCTGTTTCAGAGGTATGAAAATTTCATACGAAATCATAGTATGAAACATAGGGTGTGATCATACTAAGATCATACGGTGTATATCATCTTGTTATCATAGGGCTTGTTTTTCATGGTTTTGATACGCTATCACAACTTTGAAAACTAGTCTTCCTATATGATTGTCATAGGTATGTTTTAATGAAATATCACACGTTTTCATGTGTTTATTGACAATTTCAAGCTTAAACAACAAGTGATGTCATCTGGTTATCGTGGTTCAACCTGTAATATCAAACCTTCAAAATCTATATCGGCTCACTTTCTTTGAAATATTATCTATATCAACTCCTCTTAGACAGGCTGTGCTACCAATTTCATCGTCGATTGCACTTCCCGCAACTAATTGTGACCACGAGCTTCTTGCATCATTCATCCCGACTTCTTTGTAAAGCCTCTCACCGAATACTTGTATTATGAGACTTCAATAATGCTATTCTTAGTATTATTATTTTTATTAAAAAAAAACAAAAAATTTAAGTTTGGTCTAAAAATTAAGTTCGATCACCAACAATATTCTCGGGGATCGACCAGACGATCATCAGGCCAAACACTGTGACACGGAGACACTGTTTCTCTGACACCTTTCTGAAACTGTCATTTGCAATCACTGTGCCACCTGTAAAAAAAACTGGTATACATGTAGATGTGCGTAAGAAAAAATGAAATAATAATTTATGTACGTGTGAAAGCACATGCAAATAACATACATGTACATCTAGATAGATATGAATAATCATGCCGCATCAAACATGTTATGGAATTTGTAAATAGTATCTGTGCATCTTTACATGGTATACATGTATGTATACCATATACGCATGATCATGTATGCAAATAGCATACATAAGTATGGAATAAGTATGATATTTTCACACCATATCATATGTATGAACAGGTGTTATAGGTATGAACCGATTTATAGGCATGTTATATTCATACCAGGGATGCGGAGACGGAGTCGGAGTCGGAGTCCTATCAAATGATAGGACTCCGCATCCCTGATTCATACCATATCATACGTATGAACACATATGGAAATAGCATACCGCTACATTAATGTGATTTATTCATACTATATCATACGTATGAATAGGTATGGAAATAGCATACCGCTACATAGGTATGGTATATTCATACTAGTATGAATATACCATATACCATGTATATCACACGTATGAACAAGTATGTTAACGTCATACATATGCAAATGTCATACGTTTTCATACTATGAATCATACCCACTTTTTTCTGTACGGATATATGCGTTATTGACTTGTGTCTAGCATTTGCATCAAAGTGTCATTTCCTTTCAGTGCCTTATCGACGACTACTCCTTGCATATTTATACGATATATTAGTTGATCTTTCAAGTTAGACACATTTCAAGTGGCAGGCATTTAGAATAAATGCCGAAAATCTTGGGCGACTTCTTTGATTCATTGGCTTGGCAAAACTATTTCATAAGGAAGTCGTAACAAACCCGTTGTTTTGCGGGTTTAGGCTTCATCAAGGGTTACGGGCAAAACAGAAGATCATTTAGCAACAACAGCAGCATTTAGAAGAATTGGAGATTCGCTAGATATAAAGAAAGACTGTTTTTATGGTATTCAGATGTCCGAGATTTTCAGCTGTGATGTATCAGACTCGCATATGCTGATCAATCCGAAACGAACTATCAGAATCAGTCGTCAGATGTATTCAATGCTCTAATCGGCTAGCTGATCGAGTTCCTACTGATGATCTCAGGAGACGGCTTGGCATCCATCAGCTGTCATTCGATGGGGAAGACTCTGTTGGCATGGTCACGGGCAAAATAGGCCAAGGGGACGACCGAAGAAGAGGTGGAGCGATAACGTGCAAGACAACTTCATGACGTTAAACCTTGGCCGCATCGACGTTCAAGATCGGAACGCGTGAAGAACCGCCATCAGACCGGACCGACGTTTGCCGACGTCCAACACTCGAAACATGGGGGAAAGGGACGACAAATCGTGGAATGATGGTGGAGTGAGTCAGATGAATTCAATTGTCATCTTCTCTGGTGCTTGAACATTAACATTTTTGAAAAATACCGGTAACCAATCATTTCTCATTACGCTGTTCATAATTATGTAGAGTGGGCAAATGAAAGAAAAAATCAAGATTGAACATTGAAATACAGAGGTTAAATTTGCATGCTCATTAGTTCAATTTATAAGCTCAAAAATCAATCTTCAAGTGAAAAGTATTTGCAATCCTAATACGTGATCATGCATGTATGTATAACATTTGATACTTACTCAAAGAAACCAAATCTTTTTTGGCTCTTTCAAGTTGATCCATCTTAATGTCAATAGACGCCGCTTCGCTACAGAAATTCTCAATGTTGTGGGCTTCGTCGAAGATAATAATACTGTCGTTCAAACTAACACCAACCTACAAAAAGATGAATCATGAACTAACATCGGCCGATCGCTATTTTGACGACAGCACACTTCATTTTTATGAGAGCACGATTTTTTATTATTAGTGGCGTTTCGTCAATGACTTCAAGGTCACATTAACAAAGGCATGTACACAAAGTAAAATAAAAAGTAACATTAAAACAGAAAAGTTAGGAAAGGCGGTTTAGAAAATCAGCTTTCAGAGCGTTGGTAAGAGGCGAAATTCACTATGTCTCTGATTCCTTGAGGGATGCGGTTCCACGTTCGAGGTGCAGCTGCAGACCACGCTCGATCCCCAAGTGCCTTGTGAGATGTAGGAGGCACGAGAAGGCAGAGGCTACCACTGTTGCGCAATTTTCTTTTGTGGCTGTTCTCAGTCGCCAAGTTTAGGGATTCAGACAAACAGAATGGTCCTTTCCCATGCTGACAGCGATGGATGAGGCAACTTGTGTTGTAGGTTATGCGGTCTGGGAACCTGAGCCAACCAAGATCCTTCATGAGGGGGGCCAGACTTACACCAAATTCTGGAAAGCAAAGCAATCGAACGGATGCATTCAGAACAGCCTGTAGTCGCCTCCGCTGAATTTTGGGAAGTCCAGTAAGGACGACACTTCCATAATCCAGGCGAGAAAAAACAAGCGAAGTCAGGAGAGATCGAAGCACCGTCTGAGATATTGAGTGGCGAATACTGCGTATCAGTCTCAATGACGAGAAACAAGAAACCGTCTTTGTGACTGCGTTTTGAAGGTAGAATGTAAAACAAATTATCATCTGCTATTGAAGGATTTTGGGAAGAACCAAGCTCATTGACTAAACAAAAAACTTCTCATGATATTATATTGCAATCAGCACTCATATCAATGCCTGAAAATGATCGATGAGCATAGATAGAAGTTAACTATGAGAAAAACTTGAATAATTATTATCATAGACAAATACCAATATATTTTCCAATACCATTTATTATCATGTCGAACAAAGGTATTTTCATTCTGTCATGATTTACATTAGAGGAAGGAAAAAAGGCTGAAGGCAACCCAGATAGGATTCAGGGTTCCTTCGCTTTTCATGAACAATTCTGGAAAATTCCGAGACCAAAGGAGCCCTTTCATATTTTCCAAAATTTTTTTTATTAGTCGGCTTGAAAACCATATACACGACTTGCATTTGGTGGCATGGATAGCATGGACTTGGCAGTCGCTGTTGTTGGAATTTCCAAAGCGAAAAAGAAAATTTCTTTAGCATGATGGGTCCGAAAGTGGATAGCTAGTATTCTTTCTAGTCAGTAATAAAGCAACTGTCACTGAATGACGACAGAGAACACTTCGATGTCCTGATCAACTGCATGCAAACAATTGAGCTATTTCACGGTCAGCAGACATACTTCTACATGCAAATTGATGTCAAGCATTGCTAGGATTTCGATCACAACTGCAACACCTATTAAAAATGCATTAAGTTAAGTATCGACCACAGTGCCATTTTTAGATAAATCGTGAATCTTTGAATTCCAGGGATACTGTTAGTTAAAACACGAAGTGGTTTTTTCTAGTATTAACTTTTCTGAATTAAGTGCATTTTTTAATTTCTGAAATACTGCCTGTATAAATGCACCGCGCTTTCTCGAATATAGCCCGCGGGTTATGTGATTTCTTTGGGATTTACGTGCGGGCTCTATTTGATGGTGACTGAATGAATAAATTTCCGAGTTTGTGATTGAATTTCCGACTTCTTAGAGCTTAAATGGACTGTATACTAGTCCGGCAGCCAGAGCGAGTTTCTGCAGAAAATAACGCCGAAAATGAGACTCACAAAATGATGTGCACCCCATGATTACTATGAATATGCAAGTCTGCCGAGTTCTAGTTAGTTCCACGTCTTGCTAGACATGATCAAAGAAAAACACACATAAATCCAATGGGACGCAGATTGCAGTTTTTGACAAAAATGAAATTTTCTTTTCTCTTAATAACTGACAATGCACTAGGTCAATAGCCACAATTTTTGGCATGATATGTCTTCAGGTAATTTCTTATTACTCAAATAAACGAGTAGAGGCATGTTTATTTCCGTGTTTATGATGAAACATTGTGAAATTTTAGTTTGCGATAATTTGATAACGTCATACATATTCGAATCGAACCACGAGCATCAACTGCTTCTCCACAACTTCGCGATGATGAGCTGAGCGCGCTGCCCAGTGCCGAAGCTTTCGTAACAATGCAACTTTTAGCCAGAAATCTGCGAAATCTTGAATCTTGAGAAATTCTTGAGATTAAAAATATGGTTCCGCTAACTTCACATTCAGATAGCAGAAAAAGCAAAATTCGGATATCCGGTTAAAAACTCCCATTATGAAAAATGAAACATATATTTGCCATCAACGCAACTAATCGAATCAGACAGTTCTGCGCCTATCAGCGAGATCAAGAAATTGGCTCCACTCACTTCATTAACACTTTTATTTCTCAAAAACGACTACAAATTTGTGAAATCTGAGCACAGATTTGTGATTAGTGATACTTGTTACAAGCTAGAAGCCGTAAAGATTTTGCATGGTTAAGATATTGCCATACCGATTTCAAATACCGTGGTATCCATCATCAGTGGCGATAACACAACAAACGGACAGGGTTATATACAATTTTGGACTCGATGATGAACACATTTAAATAGAGATCCGGACAGTCACAAGGCAAGAGTACAAATTAAAATCGTCGGTGGTCATAGAAATAGAATGAGCCACGCATTGACAGAGAAATATCTGTCAATAGTGATACTTGCATATTGAACCCTATTTTCCTTCACAGTTAACGTCCTTACCAGGGAATATTCACAATTACAGATATCTGTCGACCAAATGAAAGGCAAAAGGCATTGTTAATAATGAATAGTTACATGTATCATTTAAATAAATGTGCTGAAGCTGAGCAAATTACACAAATGCCATCATACAATTAAAGAGGCTTTGGTCTAATAGCCTTTTCTCATGTGGAGACTACCATTTCACAGAATACTTGGACATCTTTATCTCGACGAAATCGTAGATTGAGAACGGGAATGACACGAAGGTACCTCAATTAAAGTTCACTTTTTTGTGGTCTAAAACAGCCTTGTCTATTTGTCCCAAAAATTGTTTTCTAAATGCTATTTTATATCAGAGAAGTCCATTAGAATAGTCGGACAAGTCTAGAAAGCATCATTTATCTATCTTTACAAGTAAAATACTATACATCGAATATCTGATTTTTTTGCTTCTTCCGAGTTTATGAGATTCAGGCCGATCACAAATGTAATGAGTCCTTCATCTATTGATTTGAAGCATCCAAAAACCTCCAACAACAAAATAAATGCATGTCTCCCTTTTGTGAATATGTTTACAAAGAGTTACATTTAGCGATGTGAATTTAAGGAAACTTGATTGTTACCTTAAATGACCGAGTCACCTCATGTTCTGTATTTTACTTCAATCGAAAAACAGTCGATTACAAAGACGTTTTTAAAAACAACACAAGCAATATCAACTAAAAGTGGAAATTGAAATCACTAAGCTACACTTTTGCTTGTACAAAGGGTTCTCGTTTCTATAATTGCAACAAGTAGATCAAAAAATTAAAAGTTCACTTGCAATTTCTTAACTGACTGGAATAATCATAGATCTCTCAAACGCCAGTAAGAAACCCGTTCATTCCCACAGCCTAGTAGGAATGTCATGTCATCCTCTTTGAATATACCAGGGGTGAGCCGCCATGTTTGTATCTCTGACACATTTTGTCACATCTTGATATTCGAGATTTGTCACATACCGATGGGCGCAACTGTCACATTTTGTCACATGCTCATTGACATAAAAGTCACATTTTGTCACATGTTGATGAAAACCCATGGCCAAAATGTGACACATGCCGGTGCGCAGAAGATTGACAGTTACCAATTTTGCATTAAAGTATGATTTTTTCAGTAGAGCATTTGACGTAATATTCATAATATATCAAACGGGGTTGCAACTGGAAAAAATCGTAAAATCGTTAATTTATTAATTATTACCATTATTTGTATAGTTCCGCATGGGTGGTCTCTGTGGCACAGTAGCTAAGTGCTTGGCCTAGCGATCTTTCGGTCCAGAGGTCGAGCCCCGAAAGTGTCATTGGCAGTAGTGAGGAAGGGCATTCGGACTAAAAAATCACAAGTCTCCAGATTAAAGTCTGACTTACGTCAGCACCGTCCTACCCTTCAATATGGGGGAGTAGCGACGTCAAACCATCATTTCATTCCCATGGAGAATTGCCATTGAAGGTATACAACATTTTCCGCGAAATTTGGTGTAATAACGAAACATAACATGGGCAAAACCGGGACACATTTAACTTTGTTTAAAGTGATAAGATTGCACTCTAACCTTGTAGTCCTTATAATTGATTCTTTTTATAATCTCGAATTTATTTATGATTCATTACTTACGGCAAATATGATTGCATAATAAACAATGCGAATTCACAGACCGTATCATTTCACACAAAAGAGGAAAACTTCGTCTTCAGTGAATAAATGCCACTCAGTTTTACAGCGATTACTGTTACTTTTGTTCTGTATTCAGATCAGTGGTAAATATAAATACATGCGTGTGCATTATAGGAAGTATATATTCACAGTGACTCCTACGATCTGGACATGACAATCAAGAAACATATGGCCACATACAATGAATGCTACAATTGGGCTATCACATGGCATCTCGAAGTCAAGTTTAAAAAGTAGGCTAAATAACAGCACGAGTTGCCTGGCAAGTACAGGTTGCTATTTGGAGCAAGAAAGGGGGAATTTCAATCTTGTATATCCCTAATACAAATTATCATCAAAGAATGTAGGAACATTAGAATAAAGACCTCCTGGAAAAGGTGACCGTTATTTCATTTGAACGAAGTTAATGCTCCTCTGCGACTTTGTTCATAATTTGTCAGAATATTTTTCCGTGAATTTGTCACATTTTGTCACAAAGACAGCGAACAACACACATTTTGTCACATTTTATCTTGAGATGAAAATTCGTCACATATTGTCACGTTTTGTCACATCGGCCCTCCCCTGATATACTTCCGACTGGGCATTGCATTGGAATGAATTTTCGGAAGAAACACCAGTTGTTAAAAAATATTTCGTGTTGTTAGCCACGAGCTTTCGACGGCTTAATCATGTGGAATGAAGCATACGTGAGTGCACGGCTCAAGAATCATCGACTGCAAATCACAAAGAATAAATGGCGTGACATTTCAAGATGAATAAGTGATAAAATAGAAAAAGATGGAAATGAAATTACTATAGGCAAAATTACCACTGATTTACCATAGAAAATAAAATTACCATAGATTCTCTTTTGTCTATGGAGATTACGTACACCAGCACACTAGCTACTTAAAATAAAATGACAGTAACATGATGTGTCACGATGTAAAAACGTAATGTAATATCTATCACAGTAGAAATTGTTTCTTATGACGTGAAACTAGTGGCTTCCATATGCTGCCTTTGTCTCTATTGTATGCGAATTCTTGGTTGCGGAGACGAGCTGTGAGCCGTCGAAAGCTCGTGGCTAACAACACGAAATGTTTTTTTCCAAAAATTCATTCCAATAGTGGGAATGCTCGAAATAGGATCGCCGGAGTTGCCGTGGCACGTGATTTTTGGTTCCTACAGCTGTCCAGCATCACAGAAAATGTCTGTGAGAATCAAGTGGGAATTCCCACACACCACAGGAATGAATTATTTAAGACTTATATCATTTGTCTTTTAGCATTGTCAATCTGAGCAACGCTGTACGACGGAATGATTTAGCTTTCCTGGCCTATCATTCAATCTGTACGTGACAAAGGCTTCGGCTGAAAATTTGAGCGTTACAATTTACGTTCGAGCTCACCGAAACCGTTTTCCTGCTCTGTAAGATAATAGAAGTAATCAGTTTCGCACAGTATACGATTTATGTGAATAATTTTGTCAAGTAATCTATATCTCCGTATTGCAACTATGAACATGTAATTTTTGATAATAACATCAATGTCTGATTAATATGAGAATGCCTCGCAATTCTAAGATGACGGAAAGCCAACGCGTTACGGTCCTCTCCAGCAGTCTGCTGGATTTCATTGCAGAGGGAACCGGCCAGCGTCAGGGGCCGAATAAATTAACGGATTTTTTCCGGAAATTCACGGAGTTTCATATACTTTAAGTATATGTCAAGTTCTGCCGGTACGGCCTACATGACACATAGAAAACAAGGTGCATTCTTGTAAAAAATATTCACATCAAAAGTAGAAACACAAGATTTCAACCATCACTGGTTCATTATCTCCCACGTTGTCCGGTCTAATAAACGTTTTACTAATTCACGCTTCCTAAAAAGCAGAAATCTACGCGCTTGAGATCGAACAGCGAAGGAGCCAACGCCACGCATACCTTCAAGATCCCATGAACAATATGCAGAAAAATCATTTTGCGATTCCGTGTATGCCAACAGGAGAATCAGAACTGTTTAAATCGATGACATAGCTTGACAGTTCAATCATTCTTCCTGCTACAATGACATTTAACTCAATCTTGACTAAATGAAACGGTTTATCTGAATGGGGATTAAGCTCGTCGATTCGCGAAATTCGATGAAAACTGCCATTACATTGCTATTTTGACCCAATTTTCTCATCCCTATTAATTTTGTCAGCAGCTCTGCGAAGTAATACAAGGGCATCATTTAATTCGAGTCAAATGACGAATGCGAATTTTACATAATGTTCCATTTATAGATGTTGCAGAAATGCAAACAGATCTCAATCCCTCGAGACATCTATATTTAAATCGATTTTCCAGGCATTATTATAGCAGAAACATCACGAGAGTTAAAAGCAATAAATAATAAATAATAGACTTTCGAAACAGCAAATTCGAATTATGACCAGTCATAATTCTAAGCTGACCTAAGCTAACCTAAGCTGAAGAAGTTATATCAACGGATTATGAATGATGTCGTAACATCATAAAATGGTTTTATGTAAATAAGCACGTATTTTGCCTTATTGATATCCAACTACTTGTTAAAAATGACAGTCACGAGTTTGCTTTTGTTATGATTTTCTCGAATAGTCGCTTCATGATTGGGTCACAAGGACCATGCTATAGTTTTTCTGATTTCATATGAAAATAACTAATTAAAAGTGGCACGCATGCGTTTATCATTCCGCATAGTCATAATACGAATCATATATATGTATGTTGGTTTTTCACTTTTCTAAAGATCAATTAACACTGGATTTTAAAACTGTCTGCCCTCAACAACCACAAAACGAGCATAATCATCAGGGGTTCACTAGCACTTAGGCGCTGCTTCTGCCCCTTTAGCACTACAGCTAGGACGAACGGGGCCATATGGAGACAAGAACTTAATTAAAGATTGTACCTGTAATTTGCACACCTCTTGCGCTCCGCTTTATCGTGCATGTAGCCCTCTTCCCTTTTCCTTTGCATGTATGCATCAAAATTTCTTCTTTTTCTTTTGTATGTAGCCCGGGTGCGAATTCGTGCCCAAATCCGACCACTGCTATCGGTATTCATGAGGCATTTTGCAAAATAATAGTTAAGAAAGCAGAATAAAAAAAGAATGTTGATGCAAAATTCCAACTATTTGACAAGAAGATAGGTTACACCAGCAACCACTGAAAGAACACCATCTAAGAGGGACTGAAAAATAGAGCGTACTATTATATGCTTTACGGTAATGTTTACTGTCAGCATCTACAAAATTCAAGAACATCCTCAAATTCACGGATGCACGACCACGTGTTCTAATCTACGTATTATGAGGGGGATGGGGTATGACTTGGTAGTCCTTTTGTGAACTTTGGAACTTATGACTTTGGGTCCCTTTAGGAACCCTCATCAATTGGTTCAAAGGTTCCCTCAATCAAGGACACTTTCTATGTGTCTTCAGGCAAATTATTTTGAGCCGCATGAATAAAAACACGAAAAATTACAGGAGATAAATAAGCGGAGATAATTAAAAAGAATAAAGATAAACAAAAAGAAATGAGATAAATACGTTTTGCGCAAAACTTTGATGGAGAATGACTATCCTCCATTTTTTGTTGACAAATATATGTCCTTTAATGTGAATGTTGAACCTGCATGTTTTGGTCCTGAGAAGAAGCCGGTTTTTATTCGTGTGCCATTTATCGGCGATAAATCGGCGATCGCCAGTCTTTTCGACTTTTTAACGCTGCCAAACCTGTGTTGAAATTTCGTACTTTGAAAATCCCAGTGTCGTCACCAAAAGACAAACTTACAATGAAGGCCCAACACAACGTGATCTATCAATTTGAGTGTACTTGTGGTTGCAAGTATGTGGGCCGAACTGAAAGGCGTCTTGGTGATCGCATAAGTGAGCATGTACCAAAATGGATATCAGATGAAGTGCGCTGCCCTCCGAGATCAACTCCAGTTCCAAATAGTGCGATCACACGACATCTTCAAGTTTGTGACTGTTTGTATAGTGACGCTTGTAATCGTTTCAAAGTTTTATTTACTTCTCAGTGGCGTCATACTTTACGCATTCTAGAGTCCCCGTCTATCAAAAGATTTGCCCCTGATCTATGTTATCAAAAGGAATTTGTGATTGATTTGGTTTTACCTTGGTGATATCCATAATGCTCCGTCCATTGTTTCTCCCTGTTTGCTTTTGTGTCCGTCCTTACTTCACTTTTATCAATAACTTCTATTTTTTTCTAGTTTTCCTTAACTTTATAGCTTTGTATTATAACTTTTTTTCAATTTTACTTATTTGTAATCATATAATTACTTGATTTGTATTTCTTGTATTTGATTTACTTCGTATCGTCCGTCCTTACTTAACAGGTATTATTTCTAATTTTTCTTACTCCTTTTCTTGATTCGAAGTCATTGTCATTCCAGACATTTGCGTAGCCACAGCATTAAGCTGACATTTCTCCATTTCTATTGTGCTACTGTTTGTGATTTCTACAATGCCATTTCTATTGTCTTGTGTCATGTCATTGTCATTGTCAATCTGATAAGTGTTCGTTTTGTGTCCAGCGTAGTGCCTGAATGAGAGCTGGCCTAAACATGTCGCGCATCCAATATACGTTTGAAAAACAGCGGTATTTCTTTTCATCTATAAATGCTGTAAGGGATCAAACTTCTTCCGAGATAAATAAGCGTAAGTTTTCAACCGCTTATGAGCACATCGATTCGCATATATTCTTATCTATATGTCAGACGAGACGACATCTGCTACAAATAATTGCTTCCTTTGAAGATTGTTCCTTTCATGACTGAAATGTCTTGTACAGGCGAATATGGCAACATGTTCAATTAGTATTCGCGACATTTGTTAAGAATTTCAGCCGCCACTCCTACGCATTACTCAACCTATATCTTTGGTATCCAATTATCATATATTTTAGAAATTATGCAAATTGAATCTGTGGTTAAATTGGTGCGTAATTCTAAGACACGAGATTCGCTTGGGAAATATTTCGCCTCTCACATGCATTAATAATGATTACGACAACAGTAACGTCATGATTGTGAATGTCCAACTGAATTAGGGTTGGGTGAGACGAATTCGGCCACTACCTCAATTTTCTCTTACAATGCATTCATACGAAGTGCAGCTGAAGCCTTCGAAGTATCGCACAGCGATCGAATATGGGGCGGTATGGGAAGAATGCTTTATGCAGCCTGAACACAAATTTTTCATGAAAAACGTAAACGATTGTTGAAAATCTTAAACTCCTTAAACTCTTGATCTCAACATTTTTGAAGGAAAGCCAGTAAAGGCAGTCTCCCAAGTCACATCGAAAGCTTATTGTTCTCTTATTATTCAAAGAATGCTGCCAGCATTCATTTTATAGCGAGACAACATACGAGAATTTCATTTGACTACGTCACTCAGTGTAGATCGGCAATAAAGGTCTGTCGTATTATGTTGAATATCTTTAGATTAAGTTTCTTGATGCGTTCTTGTATCATGTCGGGAGGACTATGGACGTTGGACTAGTCAACAGTTAACTCTGTTTGCGACTAGTTTGTCGCGCAAAGAAACAGTAGGTTCAATCTCTGGTGTTCTCGATTGGACTATGGCTACGAAATGTAAACACTAACCACTTCTCATACAGTAAGATCATTATCTCTAGAATTTTGATTGCTCCTTCTCCTAAATTCGTCTAAGTGAAAATGTCGTCTACATTCTGTGTATATAAACTAATGATTGGAAGGGAAAGAATCTGCTTCTCCCAGGGAGTAGTACACTTTGCTTCAAAATCCGCGGAAATCGCAAATACCCACTTTTTCACACTACCTATATTCATCGATATTTTATTATATAATTTTGGCTAAGCAATTTTCTGAAGTGCAAATTCCTCAATAGAGCAAAATCAAAATGCAAATGCGATTTTCAATTTCTAAAATTTAAAAACACATTCACATACAGTTAGCAATAATGCGGAAGTTTCTATACACGCGTATCAGTGAAAGCATTTTAGATACAAGTATAAGAGAAGGAGTTTGTATCGTTCATTAACATGTAATGTACATGCAGTTTCTAATCTGGGCTCGGATTTTTATTTTTTCACATAATTTGACACATTTTGAAATTCTTTGTGCTACAACGCATGTCACTTTTAAACGAGGCGGCTTATTAATTTCTCCTCTGAGATAAAGATGATTCAGGTTAACAGGAACTTTGATCTCTGTAAACCACACACCAGGGCTCAACATGAAAAATCTGTCATCCACCGATTTACCGTACAGGCCATTAAAATTTGTCTATCAGTAGAAATTGTTGAAATACAAATTGATTTTCAAACAATGAAAGAAATTTCACACGCTGACTACATTTTTTCATGTTGAGATTTGGTCGTATCGTTTGAGACGAAATGTTCCCTTTCGCCTGAAGCAACAACACATTAAAGCTTGCGTCAATAAGGTGTCTGGTTCAAAAGTTTTAGTAGTTAAGTGCAAGAAATCTACATGAAAAGGATGTCCTTAGTCCATAAAGATTTTCTAGCTTTTGAAAATGCCTTCAGGAGAAAAATGTTGCGAAAACAAATGACCACAGTGCACCAATCAAAAAGTCCTCGGTTCGATTCCTGGTCAGGCGAGTGCGGTCGGGGTGTTGATGCACTTTATTGACATAATAGCTGTCATTCTGTTTAGATATTTAATCTACTTCGACAGACCTATGTTGGTCAATCTTATTGTCTTGTGACTAAGTCCATGTGACTTCATTATATGACGCTATATATGTTAAAATGATTTCCTTGATTTGAATGTTAAATCCTGCATGTCATTAATTTGATGAAAATAACTTCTTATTGACAAAAAAACGCATTTTTTGATTTGAAAGCATCAAATGACAGCATAAAACTGCGATTCCGAAAAAAAACGAAAGCATCCCGTACAGAAATAAGTCCGTATGAATCATAGTATGAAAAATAGTATGACAACGCATACGTATGTAATAACATACTATGAAACATAGTATGCATAAGTATGAATAGCGCATACGGTATGTTTTAACATACTATGAAACATAGTATGCATAAGTATCAAAAGCGCATACGTATGTATTAACATACTATGAAACATAGTATGCATAATTATGAGCGATGCATACGTATGTCTTGACATTCTATAAAACACACTATGAATAAAGATGTATTACGCATATGTATGCATTGTCATAGTATGAAACATAGTATGCATAAGTATGAATTTCGCATACGCATGTATTAACATACTGTGAAACATTGTCATAATTAATAATTCAAATTCATACCGCATAGACATATACTACATGCTATTGTGCAGGAGTAATCTATGTTGGGTAGCGGCAATTTTTTCTACTATGATGTTTGATGCGTAACCCGAATTTTGTACCCATGGTGAATGATGCTGGTGATTATCAGTCATCTATACAGAATTAATGAGTGATATCAAATATAACTTTCGTTGAATATACGCATTTCATAATGTTGTTGTTCAACTTCCTGATGAACGACGTACCCATTTTTATCTCAGGTCATTGGAAATAATTATTTTTCATTTAATTATCTTTGTCTAGTATTAAATAACTATTTTGCTAACATATAATGACATTATTTGCAGATGACGAATTCGTCAATAGTTCTGATTCTTGTGATAATGAAATTCTTTCATATATATATTCTTTCATATATGTATATATTGTTCATAATTTTCAGATACTTTGTGCAAATAGTCGTTGCTGCAAGCTGAAAATTTCATCTGAGACGATTTCATCAAACACGCATGGTACTTAATGCATGCAATTCTGAAATATTACTCATTGTTTTCCTATGATTATTGATGCAATAATGATTTTTATGGAGCTTCCACAGTATCTCCACAATATTTCAACGTGTTTTGAAAATGATAGTGAAAACCCACTGATGTTGCCCAACACATCGATTTTGTTTTATTTTCAATGCATAAATGATTCATTTATGTATATTTAGTCTAATCAGAATTCATCGAGCTGGATCCTTCTCATCTCATAATTGCATGACCTATATGCATTTTTGTTTACATAACATGATGATATCATATATCATAAGAATTTGATTAACGATTACCATATAAGAGCAGATATTATTCTTGTTTAAACGAAATAATGACGTGTCTTGTAGCTTTCTTTTGCTCAAAGAATTAGTAATTCAACGAGTTTACTTTTGAAAAGTCTCATGTGTATTGTGGATCTCTACAATGTCAGTAAAAAATTTGAAAGTCCATTTTTGAGTAATCTAAAAGTTAAATATGAAAGTGTTATTAATATAATTTCCTTCAGTTGCCATTGATTAAGCGCTATTTTGAACACCAACACATTTTAGATAAGTAATTCTATCAAACATGATTCATGATAGTAATAAAAACTAATTCAATTAGTTTCGAAAAATATTGTTGATATTTATTTTGATTATTTATCTTTCCTATTATTGCTTGAGAAACTTTGATCTTAAAAAATCATACAAAAATGTTTATCTTTGATCAAATGGGTGCGTCGTTCGTGTGTTATAACAAATGAATTCCATGAATGTGATTTTGACGCATGAGAAATTGTAATTATCATGATCTTAAATGCTGCTAATAGCTGTCTCCCTCATGATATGTTCTGTATCTAAATCAGTTGACTTGCTACATTTAACATGTTACCGGAGAGACAAGGTGCTTTTGATTTTGTTCCTTTCAGATTAAAATACGACATATCGAATACAGAATGCATGTTATTATTCATATGATAAATGGTGCATATAATAATGAATTCATGCTGTTATAGAATATATGTGCAACATCAAAACATATGTGCTCATGTAGAATATTCCTTCGTACGATATGCTGCTGTATGCATATATGTTGCATTTTTATGTCAGGAACATACTCAAAAAACTCACGCGTGTTTAGGATGAGTATACGTACCTATTTTCATAGTATGTTTCTTTGTATGATTCATGCGTCTGGCACGACAACGCGTTACATGCTCTTAGTACGTCTCATACTATGTTTCGCATGTCTGTTCCATACTATGTTTCACATCATGTTTTCACAGCGTGTGCCATATGAGTATGCATGCTATTTTCATAATATGATTCATACTATGTAAAGTCATAGTATGAATCGTACGTATGCCAGGGTATGGCCCGACAGAGCGTTACATGTTCATAGTATGTTTCATAGTATGCTTCATACGTCTGTTCCATACTATGATTCATGCTACGTTTTCACAGTGTGTCTGGTATGAATACGTGTATGATTTTTCATGGTATGTTTCATAGTATGATTTTGCTGAGTATGATTTAGGGTATGCTTTATACGAGTACTAAGTTTCATGCTATGTTAAGTCATAGTATGAATCATACGTATGCCAGGGTATGGCCCGACAGAGCTTTACATGTCCACAGTATGTTTCATACTATGTTGCATACGTCTGTTTCATACTATGTTTCATACGAATGTTTCATAGTATGATTCATAGCAATTTTTTCTGTACGGGATTGCCAAAAAATCAAAATTACAAAATGACGAATTATTCCTACGAACTTGCTTTCAATATACTTAAACTTTCAATCATCATCTTGCAAACATAATTTCGGAATCCATTTACCACAATGAATTGTTGAATCAAATTGCTTCAACTCCTAGGCTAATAAAATGGGAAGAGCTAATAAAATGGGGGAGAAATTGATAATATGCAAGAGATAATAACTTCATAGTCAAAATTGTCAAGAAGCCACCACCGTTAAAGCGTCGAAATCATCAGCAACAGTGCAGGCTTTTTATGGTTCCGCATAAGACTAAAATTTGAGCTGAATATTATCTACCTTGTTTGGTAAGGGCACCCACCCCCCTTCACCGAATCAGTAGTACCGAATATAGATGCACAGTGTACACTTATTGTGCAAAGCGGAAAAACACGTGTATAGTGTAGAAGTTTGAACTCACGCTGTCTCGGACGCCTGGTTCAATGATGTAGCTGTACGGAGCAAAGATGATGTTTGCAGACGACATCAGTTCTCGTGCCACATAGTAAGGACACGCGTTTTCCTGAAAACAAAATTAGTACATAAAAGTCAAAATTAGAAATTCATGCGATGAGAATTTATCAAATACAATAGCAAATACGTCTGAAACAATATTTTTGAATCCTGAATGTAATCACATGACCAAGAAATCGCTTGTTGTAGACGAGTTCGCACATTCTCTAAACGTCCATAGCAACGATGCAAGAGGATTTTATGTAATGATTAAATATCGGTTAGGTTTTGTATTATACAGCCGCTTAAAAAATCCCCTGAAAAAATCCAATTTCCTTGACTTTCATTAGATTAAAGCTGCACACTGATGTATATGCATTAGATTGTACATTAAGCAGCGTGCATGATTACTGAGTTCATGCATGCTATCATTTAAATGTTTGGACTCTCCTGTCATGACCTACAGCTCGTTTTCTATCTACTTGATTTGCGCAAGTCTACGGTTTTCTGTTTTTTTCGCACTAGTGTTTTTGTGACAACTAGTGTTTTTCTTTGCCAAGCTCACCAACAATAATCTGCCTCAAGAATCTCCTCTTTCTGAAGATTTTTCTGTTATGTAGCATTTTCATCTTCTTTTTGGTCTTCCTCTCTTTCGCTTCCCAACTTCCAGCACCTACACTTTCCTTCCGACATATTCTTCACCACCCTTCGCCACATGACTGCTAGAGGAAAATGTAACAATTTTGAAAAATTTGGCTTGATTGATATGAGAATCTGTTAGCAGTACGAAGAATAGGAGTCTCACCCATGTGTATCATTCACATCGTATCAGCTTGTGGGTCCTCACTGATACATTGTTGAATGTAAGGAATGTCTATCATTCTATCTTCTGATTTAGCTTCAATTTGCTCGGTTTCCAAGGTTATATGCATATTTTTTATAATATTTTTATGATAGCTTAACATCACTACTCCCCCTACAGGGGGCTTGGACGGTGCTGACACAATCGGACTTTAATCTGGAGCGTTGTGACATTTTTTTAGTGCTGATACCCTTCCTGACGACTTCCAATGACACTTTCTGGTCGACCTCTGAACCGGAAGATTGCTAGGCCAGGGATTTAACCACTTTGCCGCGGAGACCACCATATATATTTGACATGGTGAAACCAGACAAAGTTTTCTCGTGGGATGTTAATAATGTCAACATGTGCACCAATTATATCACGACAAATACAGATCATCGCTTGAAGCAGTCAATAAATCACTTTGGGACATTTTTTGAAAAATTGAAGATATGCGTGTAGGCTGCATCAAGATAATTTCTTTGTCAAAATCATTATCATAACTAAATGCTTTTGCCAGCAAGTTTCCTTCCTTATCCATAGTGATGACGTTTATGCTCAGTTATTTTGCATTACGAAACAAATGAATACGAATACCTAGAGAATTATATCCTGGTAGGAGAAGAAAGCGGAAATCAGGTTCCTTCATCAAATGCTCGCTTTCAAGAATCATACTGCTCACATAACCTCCATCAGAACAATTCATTTTTCATTTATATTATGAGGTTGACAGCCAGTATTTATATAAATTTTGTTTTGGAAATTGCCGCTCATAGACACGCTCATCGATTGATGGCCGACATCGATTGCTCAACTTTCTTAATTCTGAGTACTAGACCTAGTCCATGTTAAGCTAATGAATGAAGAAGGAAGGCCCTCGACACTTCGACCGACGCCCGTCTTCTAATTCACAGTGGAATAATGCGAATGATGCTTTTATATAATTATAAAGGCGGAAGATTTAGTGATGCCAGAAAGTTCTGATTTAAAAAATCCCAATGAGATGTGGTGCAACAAATCGACAACCGAAAATGTGGCCAACAAGAATGCGATGATTCATTACGCTACCCATCGATAATAATAACAACAGCGCTGATTCAACATGAATCGACAATAATAACAATGCTTATTAACGGCGAGGCAGTGTCTTAATTCTTGCCAGAGCACAGAATGGGGCTATTCGATCGCTAATTAGATAAAAATGGCCACATTCAATCATTTTGACATCCACAATGATTGTGACCTTAATAGCATTAAATAACCTTTTATTATTCACACATCATGACGTATTGCATTTGATGACGTATACAGAGAGACGATGATGGAAACAGGGTATAAAAAAAGGTAATCAGCTGTTATTATTGATGGAGATTCATGAAGCTGTCGTTTAGTACAGTAATTAAGAAAATTAGTTGGGGTTGAGGTAGCATTCTCTCTATCCACTGTCACCTTGACGTTGATCTCTCTTTCCATACATTTCCGATTTTCGAGTCAGTAGTCAATTATACAGCAAATAAATTCATCAAAGTAAGCATATTTTTGATGAAAAATCAAGACGATCGTGGATATTTATGTAGTATAGCTCTAAGGTGCCGGTACCTTTTAATAACAAAATTGTGTAATGCAATTATAAGCACCTTCGTGAGGCATTGAAAGCCGCTACTCTATAGGACCTGCGCATTATAGCGTTATATAGCGTGCGAATACGGGAAGTATTGTTTTCAGTGCCAATGTTCGTTCTACTATTCTTTCGATGTTAATACAGTGTCATATTTCTATAAATTTTTCATCAGAAACATCTGTCAATAACACCAGGTCCCGAAATTAATGTTTTGTTTTTTAAGATTAAGCTAAGTTTTCCTTTAAACATGGCTCTCAATTTCAGCAGGCCTACCTCTTCAAACAATATTCATATGGTGTTAAATGCTTTGACAGATTTGCAAATATGAAAAATTATTTTCATTTATCCTTATTTTAATGAAGCAATTATTTAGAAAAAATCTTCCACATAAAAAATCTGGATTTCGTTCATTCTTTGAGAAATGAGCAATCGTTGCCTTGAAACTAATCCGCAAATTTCTAGGGTAGGGTCGATGGCTACGTTCTAGGTTAAAAAAATCCCGTGGAAGAATGAAAATAAAACCAGATGTTTGTGCAGGTTCATGGATAAATGCAATTCAAGCAAACAGACAATTCAAAACAAACTAGTCCATCTTGTTGCAATCAATCGTGTCAGAAAAGGCAGGCACTTCTACTATGGCTGGTGACAGAATGTAAAATATCATATTGTAGGAGGAACAAGGAAATTATCTTGTATTTTGCCTACTATTATCAACTCACAAGCGAATTGATTCTGAAGTAGTTTCAGTGAAATTACTATGTGAACATCATTTCAATACACATAAATATATTAAAAAATGTGTAAATATCTATTTAATATATGAATATCATTAATGAATATCATTCCCTACACAGGTCACTTGACATATCATTGCAAGAATCTCTGTGTTAGAATTACTGTGTTAGCGTGCTACGGCAATCTCCTTCAATGGATAAACAAATCACTGCAGATGTTACAAAATCAAACTGAGTGTTCTATATCTTCCCAGGTGATATTTCAGAGGATGTGATTGGTGAGCCACATCACAGCATCAACTGCGCATGGAGATATTGATACTAGAGCTGGATCAATCAATTAACGTTTTGAGGCTAATCATAATCATAATCACGTCATTGGAATTTAGTTCAATCATTAATCTCAATCATAATCAATGTTTTGAAAATTTTATCGATCATTAACTATAATCAGAATCACGTATAATTAATCAGCAAATTTGATTAAATTTTATTCTAGTCATCCAAACATCACTTGAGATCAGAACTCGGCCGCCAGACTACGTAAGGACGTACACAATGTCGCAGAGAGTGCCAACCACTGATGCACGGTCATGAGCATGCGTTCACGCCTCGTCATGGAATATCATTCCCTACACAGGTCACTTGACCTATCATCATCATCTTCAACCTACCCTGCGGTCACGATAAAACGTCTGACCACGTTAATCATAATCACAATTTCGAAAACCTTAGTCAATCATAATGAAGCCTATGGCCGCCTTAATCATAATCACATTCTTCAACACTTCAATCAATCATTGTCATAATCACACTTATGAACACTTTAATCACAATCTCAATCATAATCAACATTTTTGAATATTGGCTAATCGTTCCAGCTCTAGGGAATGCACATGCATCCGCTCTGTCAGTGACAAAAATGCAGTTATCATGCTTGACTACATTCTGTTCCAGGCTTTATGGTCTTTGTTGCGGTTGTGCCTTCAGATGTACAGCATCAGTGGTCTGTAATTCGACACCGCTCATCAAAATTTACAAGCCTGTCAGCAACCATAGTGCATATGTTTCTACCGTGCTGTCAACTATCAGAAATGTAACGACACCAGCAAGATAGATTGATTCTAAAAGTTAATGTCTTACCGGAGCCAATGCTTTGACCAGATCTTCAATATCCCAAGCACCTTCCAAGTCACATTTACTCTTCAGCTTTGTGTGATGATTCACATTTTTCACTCGTTCGTAAAAGGAACAAGCTGATTCCTGAAAAAACATATGACATTTTATGTGTAGCTCAGCAGGTTAAGGTTCAAAGACGATTAAACAATTTAGCGAAAAGTTATTGACACCAGATATCAATAATAAGCCGTCATTTAATCCAGAAAAGGTTGCGCATTGTGAACATGCACGTAGAATAATGTGTTCATGTTGAGGAATGTGTAATAGGCCTATTGATACTGGAAGAAATGACAGCTATCCAGGTCTGATCTTATTTTACTTAATGTTCGACTCTTATATAACCTTAATACTACGGGAATGGGGTGATCAAACTGAAGACTGCTTAAAACCAGTACCGTTGAAGCCAAAATACAGTCATTATTAATCTATTTCATCCTAAAGGTTTAGCAACGAGTGGCCCTCGAGAGGAAATCACCAAATTTCCGTATCTTCCGTAGTGAAATATTGACAACCTAATTTTCTTCCAAAATCTAAGTTAGCTAAATTTTTTTCATATTCAATTGTATATGTTGCCCTCTCCTGGTCCGGAGGTTGCGGCCCTTGCGGGAGCCCATGCTACGGCACTGTTTACGATGAAATGTCATAAGTCATAAGTGTTTATTACCAAAACATGGACAAAAATGAACATAAAAGAGATAAATATCATGGTAGCATATGAAGAAAAAAAATGAAATTCACGTATCAGCCGAAAGGAAGGCAAGGTTGCGAATAGAAGATGCTGCAATTCTTCTCACTATGTGAAAATTTTCATAGATAGTTATTTCGCTTCGCGATGTAGTTTATTTGTTAGATTAATTACGCACATCTTTGCATTGTGCGCATTTATTCTCGAATCGTTGTTGAAACACTAAAAGTCAAAAATCAAAACGTTTATTTCCAACTTGGAAAACGTAGTACAAATGTACATAATATTGATGTAATGAGTGATGAAATGATAAAAATGTCCATATACAATGAATGATGGATGGCGGATGAGATGTACAAGTAAGTGAAATGATGATACAGATCGGAAGAAAAGGCCATGCGTAAATCATTACATGCATTACAACTCAAATGTCAAAATTGATCATGAATTATCTGCATATTGAAAAACATGCATGTTCAATAATATTAACATTATCTCACGTCTTAGTATTCTTATGAATGAATAAATCTTAGCTGTGATTTTGTATCTTTTCTGGATTAATTTCTTGTTTTATATAATAATCACAATTTGTTTTTAAGTTTTATTAATAACATACAATCATCATCGAAAGTACAATATGACAACTTAAATGCATTACCAGCAGGCATGATAAGATACTGAACAAAGTCTGTTTATCTCGACACATGCCAATTTATGCGGTGCACCATGTGTGGCCGCATTCATGATCGGAAAGCATCGGATTGACTACTCTTCCCTGATTATGCACCAACTCAATAACTCTCTCAATACATATCAGAACGCGCTAGATCTTTCCCTCTCAGCATGATTAGTGCGAATTACACATCAAAGAAAATGATTCAAATTTTTTTCTTTGTTTGATTGAGCACTGTGATTCTCTATTCAAATTACAAGATTCCGCAATCAAAAACGATATCTCCTTATTCAAAAAGCAAGGAATCTTCAGTAAAATGCTGCAATGCTTTATTCGAATGACATAGTTTGCTAATCAAATGACGCCATTCTTCAATCAAATGACACTTTAATTCAATTAAATGAACAATCCGGTAAAAATTGTTTGCTGGGTGCATGCAGCCGACTTTTACCAAGCATGGCAAGCTTCTGTGGCATTGATATTGATTGAATAAATTGATATTGATTTACTGATTGACATTCTGAGTTACTGATGTTAGACTTTTGAGTTCTCAACTTAAACTTATCCCACATGCAATGAGAGTAAAATCATTCCCGCAGCATAGGGCTTGTTCGCGGAACTCAAACAAATCTAATTTCATCAGTTAGCTCTGATAATGAAAGAAATTGAAAAGTGCCTTGCTCCATAGACATTCTGTGGTATTGGGCGTAGTAGTGTAAAAATATGCAGGCCTCCCACAGAGTAAAATAGATTTGTTTCGGTATTTCAGGTACAAAGCAGTAATACAAAGTAGTATTTTATCTTCTCTTCATTTTCAATTTTGAAATGTGGGATTCTCAGTTATGTATTTGTAGACTTATTGAAAAGCTCTGGATATTTAATGGATCGGAAAGATACACAATCATTGGTTTTGATGGAAATTTGCTTTTTTATCATTATTGAAATTTTGACGTATATAAATTAAGCAAATGTAATGTCATTTAAGGGGGAGGAAGTCATCATGATTTGAATATATTTTATCAAAGAGATGCGGAAGCATAAGTTCCTGTCTCTTCCGAAAATAGAACAATTATATGCACTTACAATGATATGTCATACAATCATAAATTTTAATTACCGTGTACTTTGTCCAACATTGATTTGAAAGTCTTCTGTGATGCCTTAATTTTATCGTATATTTCACATAATATCGGATATCAAAATGTCATTATTTATTTCTAAATACAAAGCGGTAACCCGTGTTTCCGCTACACTAGCTAATATCTCACGTTCGCAGATACGCTGACCACTCGTTCACGTGTCAAAACATAATTATCCACACTTCATCTGGCTAAAGCCATTCAATTATGTCGACATATCATTTTACGGGACATTTTTAGACAAAATTGATAAGCACTTGGGATCGATAATCTAATTAGAAAGATTAATTCGATGTACAATGAATGTTTAAGAGATCGACTTTTCATTACCACACCACAGCAAATCTGTATGGGAATCCTTTGGGAATTCCCACACATCGCAGGAATGCACTATTTTCTACAATAGCATTAAACAAGTTCGCATAGTAGGTACATGATACGAAGCATACATCCTGTCAAGCATAATAGTTCGTTCCTGTGATATGAAAATGTGATATTTCCGTACAGAAAACATACAAATTTATATTGATAAGAATATTAATGCCTGATTTACATTTAATATGTAATATTGATATGCACACTATGAACCAACCCGGTAACAATTTAAGTTCTCACACAGCAAGTAATGCGCATTTGCTAATGGTTTGATTTAAAAAATAATTTTACCTAATTTGCAAGATTGATGGAAGAAACGGTAAATTCTGCACCTATGTTTAGTAAAATATGCTTAATGAAGACCAAAAGAATCAAAATTGGGAAATAGAAATATTACTAGATACTTCACAGTAGCATATGAAGCATGCCGAGAACTTGAGTGTCCTCGTGTGTCGGTCGATCTGCTCCCTAAGTTCCGCCTAGTTGAGTCAAAGCTGTTGTTGGCCATATCCGGATTTCATATGAACTATTTCGTCAATGGCCTTACAAGCAGTGGTAATTTAGGTGGAAGACTTTTTATACCTTGTTTGCGACCCTTCAAATTTATAAAGCAGTGCTCACAAACATTTACAACTACAGTATCGTATTAATCGATAGCATGGCAATCATATTCAATATATGCAATGTCTGATTCTGAATCGCACGATTTGCTATTAAACGTGCACGAAGTGAAAATCGAATCGCGCCTGCCGCTGCTCACAAAGTTTGATTTCAGAATATTTATTGATATCCTTCTCTTTTGCGCTGATCTTTCTACCTACACTTTGTGCTGACTTTTAACTGCGATAATATTTCAAAAGTAATTTTACTTTTATATGAAAACAACAGCGTAGTCTAAAAAGTCAAGAAATTACTCGACAACTTTATTGATCTTTCAGGCACAGTTGAGTTACATCTAAATATTTGACCAAAAATGTTGAAATGAGAGGCCATGAAATATTCCGATAAAAAATCCACCAAGAAAAAATTGATGCGAGACATGAAACTGGTTGTGCTTCGCTGAAATGAACCGCAAGTCTGGTTCAAGTGTGGCATTTGACACACTGAAAAGGATGAATTGAGGCCGATCGATCACGAAATAGACTACAAGGAGATCACATGAAGCGTGTGTGACAAAATCGTTGCGGTCCGAGAAAATGATACCGCGGTCTGAATCCGGACCACGATCCTGAGTTTGGGAACTCCTGCTCTACTCTAACGCATGTCTCCAACTGCAGCGTGGAAAGTGACTGGTCGAAAGCATACGAATGTCATCCAACAAGACGCTTAGTTATTTTCCGTCTGATAAATTGCTTTCTGCAAAATGCTTATGACTTCGCCTGGACATTCTGTGAGCTCATGATGTCAGAAACAATATGCCCCTACTGTAGTATTTTCAGATATAGAAATGAGGTGTACTGTCTCAAGTGTAAATATTTCACACATCATATTCTTTAGTGTTGAAACATTGAAAAAAGTTTGCAATCATCAAGGTTGGGTCCAAACTTGGGCTTGGGTACCCCCCTGCCCAAGATTAAATCTTGGGGTACTCCACAAGACCCAAGACCAAGATTAATCTTGGCTGCCCCCAAGATTGGACCAAAGAGTGGCTATTTCTCTAATGAAGTGGAACAACAATTTCGAGAATATGCTTGGAATTTTGATTGAGATTTAAAATTACATGAAGATATTTTTAATAACACCATATTGTACATATTGCTATCCAATTAATATGTATCTAATGTTCATATTTATTGCATGAATTTGTCATTGCAGAATTGAGGCCATATTAATATTCAGATAAAAGTTTTAATTATCGGCATAGGATATCTCTGGGCTTAATATCATCAACCCTGTTTACGTCTACTGCTCAATAATTTCCTAATTAGAACAACATGCATGACTAAGCTACATTCGGCATATAGAATTTATTATTATTATTATTCCTTACAACATATCTGATCGAGAAACGAAACACACATAACATAGGCCTCGTATAGGATGAAAATAGCAAAAATGTAGCCATAACGATATTTTTACTAATCGTAAAAAGCAATCATCAAAGAATGTCACTGCATTAAATGACACCGATATCTTTCTATTTCTTATACATGTAGCCTAATAGTAGAATAAACAATATAGACCAAAGTTTTTAACTTTCAAGGCAGGAGGCTATAAGAAGCAAGTTATCCACGAATTATTGTAGGCTGCCAATTTAACAGCATAAGCGCTATGCAAGTATTGGTTTAATGCATTGCATTTTTTCATGTACTATTTGATTTATTTCACGCAAAATGATATATACAAAATTCTGTTTAACACAATGTGCATTACATCTAGCTTAATGGATTAAATTCACAAGGAAGCCATAGGTAATCAAAGTATAGTTTAAAAAGCTAATTAAACAAACTATCAGATAGACATTTACGGTAGGTCTATATCAAAGTTAATGACAGCACAGTTTTATCATAGAAATACCAATCGTGTGGTTGAAGTAGGTTACATATGTACATGTACATACATGTAAGCTTACATGTTGATGACTTGCTATGACATGATGTGGTCATATACTTCCACATATTATATATTCCACTTCCATATATTTTTCAAGAAAACCGCAAATGATCATTCATGGTCAATTTCTTTACTCTTGGGTTCTCACTCTTGGGGGGTCCCCAAAACACAACCTTGCAATCATCGATGTAACGGTGATGTCTGGCAAAATCTTCTGAAAAGTTAATGTGTGATTTCCTAATAATTTCAAAAATTAATAGCAATAATTGAATTTGATCAAAATTGCAGAGTTCTTTAGTAACTCACCTTTCTCACTCAACCTGCGGCCTCAAAGCGGTGAAAGGGTGAAAACGGAGTCGCAATAAGGCTTTGTCGTCTGAAGCTCATGCTTCTTTGGGTTCTACCTTGTCGGAAAGGTTTATTGTCGGCGGTTTGTGACCGTGCTCCGGCTAACTAGCAGGCTCTGGAATATTATTTTTATTTTACTGGTCATTGAATTTATTTATGTTTGATTAATTTCTCATTCTTTTTCTCCACGTTTGTTTATTTTAAATGTGTGGTAGGCTTCGGCCGTCCCAATTAACACCACCCCCTGGTTTGCGAGATATGAACAGTCATCAGATGTTTCATGTTGTTGAATCAAGTTTTTGGGCATGGCACTTATTTGGCTCATTTGTGATCGAACTTCCTTCCACTGCTCTCTTTTGCACTTCCCCATTTGTTGCAGGTTAAGGTGTGACAGATCCAACGTATTCACGGCATACGGGCGTCAGGTAGTTCGAGGGTCCCGAACCCACTGGTAATGCTTTGGGAGGCAGGCCCGGTCAACTGCTCGAAAAAAGGCGGTACAGTTCCACTGCCACGGACATGCGTGGGTAGCTTTACTGAGGGGTTTAGCCCGTGTAGCTGTATCCGGTTCCTCTGTGGCCTACCTGACTTGTACCCATTGTTACGGCAAAGGGGTTCTCATTTGGGTTTCTTCAAGCTTTTGCGACATGAACTGTGCCTATAAGTGTCTTTTTTTGCGTATTATTTATTGCAGCTTTGTTGCTATTATTTACGTTTTTCTGATGCCTTCCAAAGTTTCTTGTATCACTTTGTTGTACAGTATAATTTTCGTTTATTTGATTGATATTCTATGAGAAATTATGAAAATGAGAAAGACACACAAGAAACGTAGTCAAGCCGTCAAGCTCAAAACCCCTCTCAGGATCAGCTTCAGCAACGTAAGAGGACTGAGGTCCAATTACGACGACATCAACATCTTCCTGCAAGGTAAGTCACCAGATCTTCTAGCCCTGTCGGAAACCAGGTTAGATCCCAGTGTGTCATCAAGCGACGTTACTCCTGATGGATACATATTTCACCGGATGGATAAAGCACCTTGTCATGGTCTTGGAATCTATGCCAAGACAAGCCTTCCCTTGAGAAGGCTTCGCAGCTCAGAGGATCCAAGGCATGAGTATCTTGCCTTCATTGCGCCGCTGCAGAAGACCACACTTCTTCTATTTTTCCTATACCGCTCTCCATCAACTAATGCGGATATTTTCAATGTTCTTTCAGACAAGATCGATTCTCTTCTACAAGAGTATCCCAGCGCTGAAGTTGCCGTTTTTGGTGACTTCAACGTGCACAATGTTGACTGGCTTGTGCACTCACGCACCACCGATCTCTCCGGTCAGGCAGCCCAGGATTTCGCTGTCTCTCACAACCTTAGTCAAATTGTCACTTGTCCTACCAGAGTGCCTGACCGAGCTGGGGATACTGGATATCTCCTTGACCTGTTTCTCACCTCAAATCCAACTTGTTTTTCACACAAGGTTACTTCTCCCCTCGGCACGTCTGATCACTGTGTTATCACAGTTTCTGGCAAACAAGTTTGCTCCACACCGTCTGCACCCTTCCATAGAACAGTTTATCAATTCTCCAAAGCAGACTGGTGTGGCTTCCGCACTTTTCTTAGTCAAGTTCAAGCTGAGAATTTGATTCTGAGCGAGAACGTCCACAAGTCGGCGCAAGAACTGACAGAGTGGCTTCAGATAGGGATGTTGGCCTACATTCCTCACCGTACTTTCCAAATGAAGCCCCACTCACAACCTTGGTTTACACCAGAATGTGCAGCTGCAACTTGCCAGCGTGACCACTTTTTCCATAAGTATAAGCGTGACAGTAGGGCTGGCAATCTTGAATTGCACAAAACCGCACGTAGATATTGCAAGGAAACCATACATCAGGCCAAAAGCCGTTACGCTTTGTATGTACGGAAATCCATTGCTACCCAAAAGCTTGGCTCTAAGGACTTCTGGAGGATTTACAACAGTGTCACCAATAGGAACAAATCCTCCATCCCAGCACTCCGTCATGCCGAAGTCAGTACTTCTATGGCGACAACCTCAGCAGACAAAGCCGAGCTTCTTTGCAAAGAGTTTGCGAAGAATTCGTCATTAGACGATGGAGGTAGAATTCCACCTCCAATTCCCACGCGCACTGATGAGACAGTTAGTCCTCCTTCAGTCACAGTCCGAAACGTCAAAAAGATCATCGCCGGTCTCGATAGCTCTAAGTCTAGTGGACCAGATGGCATCCCGGTTTCGGTCTTCAAGCATCTCTCACCTGAGCTTTCTCCACTTTTATCTAAACTGTTCAGTACATGTGTATCCACCGGTGAGTTTCCCTCTTGTTGGAAAGTAGCTTCCGTGGTTCCAGTTCCAAAGAAAGGTTCTGACTCATCTCTTCCATCTAGTTACCGTCCTATCAGCCTGCTTCCAATTGCTGGCAAGATTTTTGAAGCAGTGATTAACCAACACATTGTTAACTTCCTTGAAACTCAGAACCTTCTATCAGAAGAACAGTATGGCTTCAGGCACTCTCGATCAACTGCAGATCTTCTTTCATATGTCACTGAACATGTGAGTCGTGTCCTTGACAGACAAGGTGAGACGAGATCAGTTGCCTTGGATATTTCCAAGGCATTCGATAAAGTCTGGCATCAGGGACTCCTTATGAAGCTCAAGTCCTATGGAGTTGCTAATCAACTCCACAAACTTCTTGCTTCTTTTCTTAGTGACCGGCAGATATCTGTCGTCTTAGATGCCCAAAAGTCTTCCACCAAGTTTGTCAATGCAGGAGTTCCTCAAGGGTCAATTTTGGGACCCACTCTTTTTCTGCTGTACATCAACGACCTCCCAGACTGCCTAGTGAGTAAATTGGTGATGTATGTAGATGACACAACACTCTTCAATTCCAATGAGCGACTCGCTAAGAACACTCAGCAACGTCAGCAGCTATGCGACGTTCTTAATGAAGACTTACGCAGGGTCTCAGAATGGGGCGCCAATTGGCTTGTTTCCTTCAATCCTTCAAAAACTCAGAGTATTCTGCACTCACGACTTAAAGGAGATGATGATCATAGCATTAAGATGTCAGATAATAGGATCAGAGAACAAGATTCCATCTCCTTCCTTGGATTGGCGGTTACGAAGGACTTGTCATGGAAACCGTACATCCAATCCATTAGCAAGCAGGCAGTTCAACGCATTGGTAGTCTCTATCGTGCCAGCAGCTATCTTCCACCACAGACTGTCTGCTATCTTTACAAGTCCACTATTCGTCCTCTGATGTAGTATTTTTGTCATCTGTGGGCAGGCGCCCCACAAACGCATCTTAACCTCCTTGAACGGGTTGAGAAACGTGTCAAGAATCTCATGGGTGAAAAACTTGCTAGCAAGTTGCAGCCGCTCTCCGTCAGACGGGATGTTGCTTCACTCAGTCTCTTCTACAGGTACTATTTCGGTAGAAGCAGCTCTGCAGTAAATGAGTGCGTACCCAAACCTAAGATCTTCTCCAGAAGCACACGCAGAGCTAATGCACTCACATGCTATCATGTGAGCTTAGAACGCGCACGTACTGTGAGTCGCTCGAAAAGCTTTTTTGTTCGCACGGCACAGCTTTGGAATCAGCTTCCCCAGACCACTTTCCCTGACCAATACAATCTTGATACTTTCAAGAGGCGTGCGAACATGTTTCTGATGGGGACAGTTTAATCAGATTAGAAGATCTGTTTTTTTTTTATTTTATTTATTTAAAATAATACAATTTTTACTTTTAATTGAGTAACCCCTAGCTTCGTTCATGGCTCATAGCTGTGCTAGGGGTGAAAATTCAGTAAAAAAAAAAAAAGTAACGCAATTCCTTTTAGCTCTGTCTAAGGAAGGTGAAACGCTAGATCTTTATTTCATGACACTGTCCTCAATATTCACAATATGCACCCTCAAACCTCCGAAGTTGAGTTCCAATTCAAAATCATATATTTACCTTCAACAATTCTTTACAAGCATCATGTTTCTCTCGCTTCATGAAAACTTTCTGGTTGACACATGTGTGGTCTCTGCTGCTCAACACAGTCGATCTGTAAAATATATTGAATAATAAGGAGCACACGTAAGAATGAAGATCAGAGCTCACTTCATGTTTGAGTAATGGGTGCGTTTCATCTCACGAACCACTTGTTCAATCTGACCATGTGTACGCGTCGCATAGATTATCTTCGGCATTTTCACGCTAAAATGATACAAAGAAGAGAAGAATTTTGATCAATACGTGGCACGAAAATTGACTCTGATGTGGTTAAGACGCAAAACTAAACTTCTGAGTGGACCACTCGTGGCTTGTTAACTTTCACGTACGCATAACTAATATTACTTGCGTGCTTTTTCCGCTTTGCATCCATTTCCAGTTTCGTAGATAACATGGCCTTAATAAGAAAACACCTATGTCTAGGAAATGCTACAATAGAATAAAATTCATTTGACTCTTGAATGTTGCGATATTCGCTTGTAGGTGAATCCATTAAATGCGGTTAAGTACATAGGCCTGTAGCTTTTCGGTCGTGATGGCAATGCGAAGAATATTAAAGAATTTTTTTTATTTCCAGAAAACTTGGTTCCGGATTATAAAGTCAGGTCTTTTGTATGGTATTTCTAACATACAAAATTTTTATAGACATAGTTTTGGACTACAGTCAATTACTTTTGGTCATTCTGAAACCCGTTAGGTGAGGAGATCGACTACCGACAGTCATTATTTAATATTCAATCAATCCCAAACGGAATAACACGAACCCTGACACAGGATTGTGTCTCTCCGAAGATGAGAAATGACATCGCTTTTAAGATTCTGGCCATAAGCATTGTGCTGGTCCCATGACCCAACTCCTCATAGTCGGAAGAATCTCAAGCACAATATCAAGCCATACTGCCATGGGTCCACCGCACGGTTTAAGGAATCAGTCAACCAATCGATTGAGTCAGCACCCTCCCTTTCGACTCACACTTATCATTATCCCTCGGTGACTAAATCACATCTGTGGAAGACCTGCCTACCTTGCTTGTCTCCCGCTATGCAAGCCTGACCCACTTATCATGTTAACCGATGGTCCGACAATGAACAGCCTCGAGGGATTTGATCTTATTGCGGCTTTTGAACTCAACCTCTGATCAGTGTCTGCTGGTTTTCGTCAGAGTTATTGAATCAGAATACTTATAAAGCCAGACTACCGTTTCCTAATTTTGATTTCCAGTTCCGGAAGGCGGATTTCTAAATTAACGAATGCAGTATTAACGTTGTGGAGTTCCGGTTCCCACACTTTCTCGTCGGGTTGAGAGGTTTCCGGATAATCGGACCTTCAAGATATACAATTGACATTAAGCGCAATTTCTAAAATATTAGAACATTTAGGAATTAATTTTTATTGTTTTACAAATACTACCGTACCTACAAAGATAACTCAAAAGCATTATCAAAATTCCTATGTAAATAAAAGTCACATCTACTAAAAGTCCTCAAAAAAACCTCGTTTAGATTTACTAAGAAAACTACTCAATAGGTTTCTATGCTCCGCTTTTTCTGCTCAATATCAAGGAATGTGCTGCATTCAGTTGATAATTAAGAAAGAACATTGCCAGACTTGTCGGATGTAGAAGATAGTGGACAATGCAGAATTACATTAGAAATCTCATATCAGCAAGATTGCTCATGCCTGTAATTCACTCTTTAAATTGTTCAAGATCTGAATGTCTTTTGAATCGTGAGGATCTAGTGACTAAAAGATCCATCGAAGTGGTAAATACCCTGCTATCTTGGCAATAAATGAGAAATCAGTTGCCTGGTTCTGCTAGTTTGTACAGATGAGAGAATGCAAATCATCTATCTACTGACTAGTGGATATGAGAAGGTGTTGAGCGGCCCCTGACTCACTGATCTGACTTGATAGGCATATTCCGAAACGTCCGAGACACAAACTCGTGTAAATTTTGTTTTCAACTTTCGCGAAACTTAAGGGAGGGTGTGATTTTACTTGTACATAAGCTATGAAAGACCTCCCGTTGGAAGCAATTAACTATATGCATATTCCACCTATAAAATTGACCACGTGTCATGTGTGCGCTGCACAATCAAGAGAAAAGTCATTCTATTTTCTTGCTACCGGCAAGCTGCCTATCATAATTTGATAATTCGCGACCTTCACCTGTCATGCTTAGTATTTCCTATCGCAGCAGAACATGAAAAATGACAGAAAATCACGGCATTATGTGAAGAGAAGCAACATTTAAATACACTTGATGCTAAACATAATGGGTTTGATTCCAAGGATTTCATGTACTACGAAATGTCGCTTCCGCTAAACAAGTTTGAATCATTTTCGAAATCCTTGTTAACATCGTGAAATAAGCATGCCGGGGTGGACACGCCCCTAGATGCATTCTAGAAAAATAAACAATTTCTTCTCCATTATCAATGGCTAACAGAATTCTGCGATAAAGGTGACATAAGAGACAAATTAAGATTGCTATACATATCGTTATTGCACCACTCGTTCTTTCCCACGATAATGATCCATCAAACCTTAGACTTAGTGAAGCATATTACATAAGAAAAATGAAACCCACCATCAACAACAAAATCGAGCTCAACAGTTATTCAGATTTTCTTTCTGATTAAAATTTTCCTTAATGTAAAAGTCATAAAACAAAAATTTTCTGTAATGTAAAAGTCATAACACACGACAATATTTCATATTATAACGGTATCAGATTTCTAATTCACACCTCATATATCTTTGACATCTCTGAACTCTGTGCTAAGTACATTAGATTCTTCCAATTATTTTATAGCTATCTTTTACTTGTATGCATGTACTGATAACTCATGCCTTTTGTATTACCAATCCATAACTATGTCCTACGTGTTTTCCTATCTAGTCAGGTCATCATTAAGATGCTATTGGTACTATGTAACCCAATACTACCTGTTTCATAGCCCATCCCTACTTTTATATTCAGTCTTTTATACTCATTCTATATGTCATTATGACATAGACTTTTGTACATAGACGTCGGTGTGAATTTTGAATTTTATACTGAACCTGCTAATTTCCTTCCTTTTATATCTGAAGATAGTTAACGGATGCTACCAGAAATTAATTGTAATGGATAACAAAAATGAAATCAAGATCTTTCAATATTGTTTTTCCAATTCACCTTATCTTGTGAATGACTTACGTACACTCGATCGCATCTTGTTATCAAAACAAAGTAGGCGAATGTTTGCCTTATATATTTTATTTTCAAGTAATATACATAGTCCCAATATCAAAAGAGCATCTTTGCTTCTGCAGAGTTCGTGCTAGTATAATGCGATCGCATTACACCCTGCCAGAGAAACACCAACACCCGAACGGTGAAAAAGTTGATGTCGAGAGATGTTATCATGTTATGCGACATCTTTTTCTGCATCGCAAGGTGGTCAGCGATCCTATAGATGCTTGCGATGGCCTGATCTCCCCATGTTCCCTACAAAGACACTGTCATAGAAGTATACAGTGCCAGTTCTGTAGTTCACACGCATCCCCACTGAGCGCATGATATTGTACATCAGTATTAACAAGATTGTCTTTGCAAAAAGCTGGACTGCTCATGGTTGTTATTCACCCTAATTTTTGCTTTCACATGATGTTTGCAGGGCTTGAAAGGGAAATAGAAGAGAATGAAGGCGAGCATTAGAGTGAATGATTAACATCAAAATAGCGCGGCCTTTTACAGAAAAATCAATAATTCGATCTAAGCAATTTTACTCTTCTGATTCATGAGACTGTATGCTTGTTGTATCCATATGCATGTTAAGTAAGACAGATATCATGGTTATAAGTTGCTCTTGACCACATGAATAATCAGGATCCAAAGTTTTCCAATGCTGAGATCGATGACATTTTCATTCACTTGTGTCATACTTTGTCGCAAGCAAGAATAGCACAAAAATTCTTCTGTGTCTTATTTTACCAGGATTATTTTGAGCTCCGAAAATCTAGGGCTGTGATCCCGCGAGGAAATAAGTGGGTATGAATCATACTATGATTTGAGTATGAATTTTTCGTACGTATAAAAAATGAAATTTTCATACTAAAATCATACTCAAATCATAATATGAAAATTTCATAGTATGATATAACTGAATTTTTCATACTAAAATCATAGTATGAAAATTTCATAGCATGATTTTACTGAATTTTTCATACTCAAATCATAGTATGAAAATTTCATACTTTTGCTAAAAAATTAGGTTTTTACACTTTTTTGCTTACAGAACTAACTGTTTACTTGCGAGAGAACAATTGTACAATCGCTGCCGTCAACCGCGTCCCAAGACAGGTGAATCAAGAAACTAAAAATCAGTGGCGGAACCGCAAAGAACAGGCAGATTATATCGATGAACAGACGAGACTATTGTGAATGAGCTTGTTGATTCATCAGTTAAAGAAACTATTTCATTATTTGACGATCGAATCTAAGTCATTTTTCTTGTAGATGATTTACTGTGAAGGCTGTATGGATTATATTTTGCAGTTGGTGTGGACTAAGAATAGTGAAAAAGTTTTGGAAATGCGTACTATTCTAGTTCTAATAATAATTAGTCATGAACCATCACAATGCATGGTCTTCTTAATTTTAAACGAAAATTTATTATGCAGCGGTTCTCATTTGTAGCATACATCCATGCCCCTTATGTTTAAGCTTGAAGATTGACAGAATGACCTCAGATTTTAACAGCTGAAGCACTATTAAACAAATCTACTTGAAGTTAACAATAATATATCACAATATTAGGCTAAATAAAATACAGAAAGACAATATAATCACACTGTCTATATGACACTACTAATAATACAAATCGAATATTGTCAATCACTGTTCATCAAGCCGTCCAGCTAGTCGAATAGCGATAGCGTTGCCGCGGACGATAGCAAGAGATAGCCGCTGAAAGAGCCACTCTCTCTCTCTCTGCTATCATTGCGTTGCAACGCAATACGTCGTCCAATTTCTTTGAGGAATGGTAGTGTCAGTGGCCCGATGACACCAGACGTTTCGACGGCTACGGGTTGGACGACAAAGCGATCGGCTAAGGCGGCGTACTTGGAAAGCTTTGCCTTCTCCGCTTTGGTGGCAGCGGAACCAGCCTCCACTGCTGAGCCGTACACGTTAGTAGACGAGAAAGAGTCGACGCAAGTTGCGTCCCAGACTAGCGACTTTCCTTGAGAAAAGGGGAAAAGAGTCAACCCGTCTGGACGCTTGCCGTCGCCACGATCGAGTCCTACGGGCTCGAGACACGACGCCACCATTGCTGCATCCAGCCCTCGCTTCACAACGTCGTTGATAGCCGTGTGTCTCGGGAAACGGCCGGCACTGCGACGACACGACAACGGGTGAAGGCCCCGCTTGTCGACTGTGCCACCGCAACGGCATGGGTGGGGCTCACATACATTCAAGCCGAGACGCTGTGCCACCGCCAGGCGTGTTGTCTCATCGTCGAGAAGGGTACCGGTCGACGTCGAAGGCACTGCCTGAAGCCAAGCACCACAGTACGGCTGAGAAGCAGCAGCTAGGCATGCAAGTCGATGTTGGTCGAGTTCGTGACGGAGGTGGTCCCTGTTTAACATCACTAGCTGCTTGTCCCATTCACTTTGAATATCGCGCTTATCTGGAACACTCAGACGGGAGGAAGACCACACATCAAGAGCTGAATTATGGCTACTCAATTTGTCTTTAAATTTTGCGGCTGCACTATTTCCTTTGCAGCCGCAAACATTGCGTTTCGCCTTTAAGAGCCCATCAGTACGGTTGGAAATGGTTCAAACTAGCCTATGATATCGAAATGGTTGAGCAAGATAAAGAACGGCGGAACAGATTGATCTGCGCTTATTTATCATGGTTTTGCCGTGCGGCTGATAAATGAGATATCGGTGTCAATGCTTTTGGCTGGGCATAATAGGGGGATGTGTCCAGATTTAAAAAATTAAGCTCTGAATAACCTAAGTCATCACCACTGCTTTCTCCCTAAGTATTCCAGATCTTGATTTTTATCAAGTATATACACAGTCTCCCCCATCTATATGCCTAGCCAGGAGCATTGACACTGTAATCTTTCAATTATCAGCTGCACGTTCAGGACAGGATAAATAAACGCAGATCAACCTGTTCGACCACTTGGATATCACACGCTATTTTGGGCCTCTCAATCTATACTGATGAGCTCTTGTTGTGCGAAAAACGGTGTCGACGCCTTCTAATGAAACAGGTGCTTCAACTGCTTAAGGATGTGGTTATTCTTCTATTCTACATGACAAACACTAAGTAAATAAATTATTCATCATATTCCGCCTATATCGTCATTCTCAGACCTGATAACTTCCCCAGTTGACTTATGGGATGCACTATATTATCTTGTGTTTATACCTTTATATTGTAAAAGATTTTCTCTAATTTCTCTTGCTATAGAAAGCCTTCACAGTATTTTGATCACTTAGCATTCGTCTCTGGATTGATGAATGTACAGATTTATACTACTATGTAATTTTGGGAAACATGAACTATCAAAGTATCAAAGTCAAACGTATTTTCATTTTAAATGTTATTCCTGGAATAATAGATTAAATTATCATTTGAAGATCAGGATAGTATCATTGGAAGAAGATCTGTTGGAACAGATCAACTGATCTGTTGTATAGCTAGCATTGACGGTTCTTTAATGGGAAAGTGTCATTATTGAGAGGTTTGGAATCAGCAGTGAACTGTTGAAGGTCTGATTTTTTGCATTTAACGTGCAGACTCAAAAATGATAATTCCTAAAATATTCTCTTCGTAATCATAAACGTAAAGATTTCAATGATCAGCATAGGAAGAAAGGATATACACAGTAGAATGACTTAATACGATTTAATACAGATGATTACATTACGAAAATTCGCGCAGAATTTAGGTATGGAAAGAACTCCTCCGCGGATGACAAATACCAGTATGAAATTTTCATAGTATGATTTGCGTATGAAATTTTCATACTATATACTACGAGGTACGTTTTAAATATCCACGTGGTTTAGACAATCCCTTGATTGTGTTGCTCTGAACAGCCCGTTATTCTGATGAAGCTTGGTTGATGGTTCCATTTATCATGTTATCGGGTTAATTTCTAAAAATTCAAAATTCACGTCGTTGGCCTGGTAACAATCCCTTGTTGAAAGCACTCCATGAAAGCAGGAGTTTTATGTGTTATGTCTCGCAGAAGGATAATTCGGACACTACTCTTCGGTCAAACATTCAATGTGCATAGATACTGAGAGGAACCTATTCTTCCCCTCTTTAAGAACAGAAGAGAAAGAGAGCAGCAGGTGTCCAGCAAGGAGCACCAACACACGACATGTTCGTTACTTTGAGACGTCTGAATGAAGTGTTGTCTCAGCGGCTCATCTCTGCCGATATTCGGCTAACGAAGTTCTTGAAAACATTCAAAGCATCACAAAGAGAAGTTAATTTCACCGTTTAAGAGCACAAGAAATCAGATTGATTTGTGCACTCTAGAAAGCGGAGGACATTTCTACCGGTTTTCGTTGACTTACTTTTTACTTAAGAATATTCGTATGCAATCCTCGCTACCTTTTACCTGTCGCTAATGCTTGTCCCATACCTTATATTCTTTTTTCAATTGTGATAATCAAGAGCACAGTTACTTTTAAACAGTTTGTGTTGTATAATCTTCCTCCTATTATTGCTTGAAAATGTACAAAGAAGTATTGTCTGCTAAAAGCTGTTTAATTTTATACACGTGAATGCTGAGTTCATGCACTCATTTTTTTGTTATATCATTATTACATGACCACGACCACTGATTGCAAACATGACATGAAACGTTGCATATTATGCTGCGCAATGTATCACATTTGCACGTTTCACGTCTACTATTTATGTCGATGCAATTCCTTTGTCACTTACAAAATTCTTCTGCATTTCACGGAATCTATATAATGCAGTTTGAAATAGTGCAAGTTGAAGTTGAATATAAATGTGATCCTGAGCATGTGCTAAAGCTATTCCAATGAAAATGATCAAAATTGCGAAAACATTTTTTAGTTTCTTTAAAAAAGTAAATTCATGTACGTGAAGTCTCGAAGGATGCTTATTCTCATGTGGTATTCAAGTATCAAGCACGTGCTGCGTCTGCTAACGCAAAGTTTAAGAAGTCAGTAACGCATTCTGAAACCCCTTTCTAGTTCTTTAACAATAAAAATGATCTGAAAGAAACTAACTAGGTCACTTTTGAAGTCGGAAAGAGTCAGGAATTTTCTCAGATGTCTGGAATATCTTCGATTTATATGATAAAAATCGACAACCCAACAGTCCTTCATGTACGAAAGAAGCATTTAGTTCTTTTAAAAACATGCTAGAAAACTCCTTCTTCTTTCCGACAATACATGCAAAATTGAGCAGAAAAGATTTTCAAACATATAAGGTAGAAATTTGGTCCACATTATGTAGTATCGTCACCATTCAGAGCTTTGATGACTTCAGGAGCCAGGAACCCAACAAGAATCAACTTTGACATCAAGTAATCTGACCAAATCGTCGCTTTCCCAGACACAGTTATAAAGCATCTGTTCTATGACTTACGTGATAGAAGAAATATCGTGGTGCACTGTTTACCAGCTGTCAATAGAGTTGTGGCTAACAGATCTATTCCATAGTCTGGAGTCACTACAAGACCTTTCCATGAAGAGCCTTCTGGAGCCCTTTCGGGCATCTCATCTTGACGCCGGATGATGTCTACATCTGGACTGCCGCTCCGCTACCTGGAACGGCATGGGCGGCCCTGCGACCGAGCTCGACGCCATCGCCGGAAGGTGCAACCGTTGGCGCCTCACAATCTGCGCGCAGAATACCCAACTGGCGTTCTTCACCCACCGAACTGTCTGGCCTCCTTCCTCCTTCCCGCATGTGGCTTTCAAGGGCGAAGCGCTGGAATGGAGGAACACGCTCAATCTCCTAGGGGTGGAACTCGACCGAGAGCTCCAATTCGGGCCCTACTCGCGGTCTGTACAGTTTTGCCTCGGCCCCCGCATCCTCGACCTCCGACGTCTCCGGCCTTGGTAGCAATTCCACCCTGGTATGGCGCATCCTGGATCTATTGGGCCGAAGAGAACCTCTAGCTGCCCTTCGAACCTGACGCGACACCCCCGTGGACACTATCTACGCTCGAGCGAGGGTCAACCCCCTTCGAGGGAAGTACCGAAAGGCCTGCACCAAGATGCTGCGCAACGCCAAGACAAACGATAACCAACGCATCCTCCGATCCCTCACTCCAATTGTGGCACCTAGAAGAGACCTGGCCTACTGGCAATCTCCGTTGGACAATGTTTTCTCCAACTTATCACGAGCAGAACAAGCTCTTCTCCGTCAACCTTAAATCCTCCTGTGTCCTGCTCACCGGACTTTTTTATCACTAATTGTTAATTGCACAAATTTGCCCAATATGATAGTCGCTTTGCAAATTAAGTACTGACTCTCCATAGTTGATACACTTCACGCAACCGTTCCTGCAATCAGAATTTCCATCCAGTTTTTTCAAAATGACTCTTATCATTAAGATTTGACCCTAGACTACCCACTACCCCGTGGGATGTGAACCGTGATTACCCGCTGCACCGCGGAATGTGAATGTCCTGACCCCCAAGAAGGTGCAACGCCTGAGGGGGCAAAATAAATTTCATTCAAAAAGTTGCGATAAGGCAAGCTAAAGAAACACCCGAAAGTGTCAAATTTAGGGACCCGAAGTAGTTATCAGTGCTTCTGACTGAACAGACATTCGTGTAATGTAATTTTCTAAGACATGACAAATCACAAAGCATATCAGAATGGCTCGAGCCATGTCATTGATCAGTCTTGTCGCTTTTCTACAGCGATGATGCCTCGGTTGCCCTACAACTCGGTTTTGCATTCCGAATAGGCAAAGCTGAGCCTTTAATGATCTGCATATTGTTTCGGGTACAGAGAAATTCTCGATTATTTTCGGATATTCGGGCCGATTTCTGATTGGCATCAGTGCTGCATGTAACAGAACACTTACGACAGCACTGATAATGTCGAAAATCCCTACGTCCCTGATTTCATCACAAACTTTGTTGCCACTTTGTTAGTGATAATTTTTTAGGTAACTAATTTGATGTACACATGCTTTTTGAATCACGTGTAAGTTTCACAATCTTCAAACATACTTTCACGAGCTTGGCTGATAAACAATGATATAATTTTCATATTTTATAATATAATTGCACATCATTATGCCCTTTCGTAACCAGCAATTAACATGGAAATCAATCAGCATCTTCAAACCATAATAGTTTCAAGATATGATTTAGTTATCACCTAAGTCAAACGATTGACGTCAAATATCATTTTCAGCTTATCGTGAAGCTATTTTCGAGGGACAATTTAACAAACAGTGATAATCAAGAACTTAAAATAACATTTCCGAGAGCGATGAAAATTCTCTGTCACTGATGCAGCGAGAAGTCCCATTATTTCGTCTCTCTATGAGCGATGAAAGATTGTAATGAAATATAATATTTCGTAAGATCTACCGATTGAGGTTGTCTAACCACGTCAAGCTGAAATGATGAACTTAAGAAAAAAATTGATCTTAAACAAATTTAAGATATCTAAAAATGTCATAGTTGTCTCTAATCTAACATGTAATCTACCTACATCAGCGCAAAGCCATAAAACAAGAATCATTCTTCAACGAAATAAATATCAAATTTATTCATTTTAGCCCTGAGTTAGTCTAGACAATAAGCAAAAAAGGTAAAAAATTTGACATTTGCATTTTTCAAACAGGTTTCAAATATAATGTTCTCTTTTGCATAAATAAGACCATGCGAACAATGAGCTAGCAGTGAATAACATTTGACAATTATCAATCAAAACGATGCGATGCCATCTAAAGAAACCTCTTTTCAGACATTGTGTATTTCATGTCTCCAGTATTTTTGATTAAGCTTATCTTCATGCTATCCGATGCGACAAGGGGTTACTTGAAGTTGTCTGTTTGGGCCATCCCATCAACAAATGCCGGCAGACAATCGGTTCAACAGAGCTGATCATAAATAACGGACTACCTAAATTATATCGAAGTTCAATCGATTATGCCTTCCATTACTTCTTTAAAAATTTTCTCTCATGGCCGTTGGAGCAAACGAAATGTCAACGAAGATTCAAAACAAAATATCTATAGTCGATCGAGTGTGTGGATACACGGTGACAATCATTAGGATTACATGTATTAGTATTTTCCTTCAACATCATCCGATCACCATCCCGATCAATAGCGAGAGTGTAGAAGACGTTGACGATTTTGTCTACCTAGGATCCCGTATCTCCAGCAGCTGCTCGTCCGATCCGGAAATCATACGCGCCTCAAACTAGCCCGCAGAGCCTTTGGCCGCCTTTTTCGCGTCTGGCGAAGCAAGAAGGTGCTCTGTGTGCTACCGGTTCTACTATATGGCTGCGAAACTTAGTGCCTCTCCGTCAACATGGCATATCGTCTAGACAACTTTCACCGTTCCTGTATCCGTCGAATCCACGTCATACGGTGGTACCATCGTTTGTCGAATGACGGTTTGTTTGCCAGAGCTGGCTTCGGCTTCTCGGTCACGTTGCCCGTCTTGGTGCCGAAACCTCGAGAGGCAGATATTCACCGCGTCGGACCTTCCTCTACCATCGGGATGGCGTGTCCTCCTGGCGTAATCCTCGACTCTCCTGGATGGCGCAAGTTCAATCTGCGCGACCGATTGAAGACCTCATCGACGCCGGGCAAGATCGCCCTACGTTTCGTGACTTGGTTGCCACGGTCACTTAAGTGGCCCTGCGACTGCAAGTACAAGTTAGTACAAGCACCAACAATCAACAACGGCATGTCTTTGTTCTCCCATATATGTTCTTTACACTTCGAAAAGGAACTGTTCAACTTGTTTGAATAAAACTTGCATATTTACACTCCTACGATCGCAAAGATTCTGAAGACAATAAACATTTTTGATGAAAAGTGAGATTTTGACATTTTCAACCAGCTGAGTCATATTTTTGTGACAAATTCACGACATCACTAGATCTTTCCTAGTCCACAGACTTCATTGACCAACACACAGGCTTGCCGTTGGGATTGGGCTACCAAAAATCCACCCCAATCCCAATAGATCCCAATAAGCCCTCTCCCAACAAAATATGCATGTAATCGTTGACATTAGTCAGTACGTTGCAAATTTTTTCGGGTTGTACAGAGCAGTTCATTTTTCTGTGTCTCCAGTCTGACCTTGCCTCTATCGAATTCGAGCATTGAGAGCTCTTAGTGTGATCTACACAAATTTTAAGCTTTAACCCTACTCTATGACTTTAACTTCCCTAGTTGCTAAAAAAGGTAGCAGCTATGTAATAGTATATATAGGCCTATACAATTCGCCTGTACGTTGTCATGCGCTTTGCCGCTTCTGTAATTAAGCCATACATCGTAAGCTATTCAAGTCTATTTTACCGTATAAGCCGCTGTCTGTTGCCTGTACGTGTGAGCCTGTGAAGCGAACTGTTTATTAACACCGCATTTCCGATATAGGCTTAATTAATACCAAGTGTGTTTGTAGTTCATACATACATATTAGCTATACACGTCCCTATAAGCTCTTGGGTGAAGACAGTCTCGGTGCAAAATATAGCCATACGGTACGCCTATTTTTAACGTCACCACTACCCATACTTGGGGCTTGGACAGTGCTGACATAGTCAGACTTATGGAGCGTTGTGGTACTTTTAGTCCGGATGCCCTTCGTGCTGACTTCCAATGACACCTTCGGGGCTCGACCTCAGGACCAAAAGACCGCTAGGCCAAGCACTTAGCCACTGTGGCACGGAGACCACAGTTGTTGTACATTATTGTTTAAAATTAACGACGATCCTCCTCACTCTACAATGTAAGCTTCGTGAAATACTCGAGACTCACATGATGTAATTGCTGTAACCAGTCATACCGCTCGTTGTATTGATTGAAAGTAAAGCATTCTATTATTATTATTATTATTATTATTATCAATTAAAGCCCCTATTACTATTAAGGCTAGTCTAGTCCTAGGCCTACGACCGTGGACTTCGTCAATTCAAAAAGTATCACATTTGGCAGGCCTGAGCCATAAGCCCGATGCAGCTTGGGGAAAATTGCATACGGTTTTAGCTCTGAAGCAGGCTATTTGGATTTCTATTGGGATTGGGATCCATTGGAATCCCAATGGAAATTCTCATTGGGATTGGGTTGCGATTGGGCTGGAAATCCATCCCAACGGCAAGCCTGCCAACACATCAAAAGAAAGCTGAGAAAATGATCGTTCTCCCCGTGTCTGATTCATTATCATACTCACATCTATTGCTATTGAAAATTTAAAATTTGTAAATTGTACAATTTTTATATTTTGACCACTGCTGCTCAGAAAACAAAATAACGGATACAAAATTGTCATACGTACATTAATTGAAAGCAGAGAATAAAAGCTCCCGAATGATGTATGGCACGAAGTTGTGTGACACAATTGGTGGACATGAGAATCGATTGAACTTCATATAATTTAGGTAGTCCGTATTCATGATCAGCTATGTAGCTTCTATGACATTTTTTTGCCAAACAACATGCATCAAAATCGCTATCCTTCCGGACAAGTCAGAGCCTCTTGCAGTCTTTTTCTCAATCTATATGCAGCATGACCAGCAGAATGCTGTAGTTAAAGTGCCTCCAGCCATACAGAAATGTATCAAAGATATAAGTACTTGCTATAAGCTGACCATGCAACAATCACGATGGAGCATTGTAACCACGAGTAGTCGTAAACATTGTCACAAACAAGGATCCAAAAGCAAAATCAATAGAAACATTACGTTTACCTTTCTAACTCTTCCAATGCAGAAAAGTGACAAGAGCAATCCTCGCAAGACGCGTTTTTCTCTTCAATCTTGCTACACGAAGCATCCGCATCCCAAAAGTTAATCTTTAACAAAGATTTCTCCTGAAAGTCGTCATCGTCTGGATCACCAATTTTTGTCCTCTTTGCATCTGGTTCCTTTTCTTCGTCATCGGAGTCGTCAATAACAACGGCACTGTCATCAGTTGACATCGGTTTTTCATCAAGGACATTTGATGATCGACAAGCAGGGCAACAATCTGAAGTTTAATTGAAATACATCATCATCTTAATGCATTTCATTTTCTTGGGATGATCATCGAAAACTACACGGAATCTATCAAGCGTCAATCGTGTGATTCACGTGTGGAATTCTTTGAGTGGCTATATTGTGGAGGCTCCGTCTTTCGTTGAATTTAAAAGACGTTTAAAAAATGTTGTTTTACAAAAGCATTGCGCATGCAAGTGATTTTATGTGTAGGGATGAAAATGGGGAAGCGGGGGCACCGATAGAAATTAATTTCAGGGGCCCTAAATAGAAAAAACAAAAAATTCATTAGGCAGACTTATTGTGGCCCCATGGATTACAACGGGTGCGGGGAAAATTCTCAACCCTGTGTATGCGACTTCACGCTTTCATGTAAGTGCCTTTAATGACCATTGCATTGCGTTTTTTTGGATGTTTCATTCAATTAGCAAAATAAGTGATTTGACTGAAGAATAAAAACTCAATGAAATTGATCAAGTAATGCTTCTCAACAGGACTGAAATAAACAGACTTGTACAGGACTTGTACTGAAATAATGACGAATAATGCAACACAATCATGGTCAAATTGAACAGTGGAGATGATTAATATAGTGTTTTAAGTGCAATTATGACATCCAAGTTTTCAAAAATTAGGGAAAATCCCCATCAAGTTCTCCAAACAGGAAAGATAAACCGATTTGCCTAAGGTTTATTCAATTTTTTTCTTTCCGTTAATTTACTGTTGCTCTTAGTTTGGTTCTATGATTGCCTTCAGAAATCGATCAGATAAAATGATTCATAGAGGGCAATTTCCTGAGAAACAACGGTGCAATTAGTCTACTTTATGAAACCGTTCTTCAGCACGCTTTAAGTCTCGGAGATGCTGTTCAGACAATATTGTCAATATCACTTTTTCGATCGGTCGTTGAACGTTATACCTGAATCAATGATGTGAAAAAATCAGTTTTCTCTCCCGAGTAATTTAATGCCACTAAATAATTACGAATAAAACATATGTACACAGCCGACGTTTCGGGTCCAGACCCTTTCTCAAGGCTTTATTGCTGCCTTAACTTGAGAAAGGGTCTGGACCCGAAACGTCGGCTGTGTACATATTTTTTATTCGTAATTATTTAGTGGCATTAAATTACTCGGGAGAGAAAACTGATTTTTTTCACATCATTGATTCATTATGGTCCTCCCGCCTTCAGCCATCTCTTATAACGTTATACCTGACATATTCAACTTGTTCACCTTTTGTAACATTTGTAAATTCTCATTGGCTGAAGCAAAAGTGCCATCTATTTATTAGTAAGGGTTCTTCTTGTAAAGACTTCAAAGCATTACCTTGTCTATTTTAATATTCCATTGTGAATCATAAATTGGCAAGCATATTCTCATAAACCTTTGAAAATATAGACTATCATTAAAACATGCAATAGTAAATTATCGTTTTTAATCGCCATGAACATCACTGATGCTGTTGACACTTAATTGCGATTTAAATTTGGTGAATTTCCGTCCTTACACAGAATTGCACCATACACGAGTCATGATTAATCTTACTACTTTCACAAAAAGTGAGCTTCTAACTTCTGAAACTGAACTTAAACTCAAATTTCTATCTAGTTGATGTAGTGTGAACCACAAACCATTGTCATATCATCCCTGTCACTGTATGCAGATAATTGTATTTATCTTGAAGAACTTGACTTTTAGCTAATTTGCACAATCACTGGGAGAAGAAACAGTGAGAAACGCTCTATCTCTGAAAATTTCTCATAGACTTCAGTTTTTTAAAAAAATATCGATCAGGGTTTTAAGTCAAATACAATTTACCGCGCTCTTGTATATGAAGTTTTCGGTCTTTTAGTACAAACAGGGAACTTAAGTTCATTGAAGCGCCTTGCAAATTGTGAGGAGACTGGTGAATGTTCTATGTAATAATCGCTTCATTTGAGTCATGATATTTCTTTAATGTTTTAGATATTGCTTTCTCAGTAATAATCAGACAATATTGCATTTCACAGCAATGTCACTTGTACCATTTGTGGTTGTTGTTGAAGAGAATCAAGACAGGACCTACCTCCCGAGTTTGTAAAGAACATTTCTTGTTTCTTCCTGTGTTCTTCGATAGCTTTTTCTTGGGTTTCTGCAATGTAAGAATTACTGAAGTTTAAAGATGATACGTGCACAGAAAACACGCAGCTATTTCTAGCAGACTTCTGAATACTCAATATCACAAAAATGAGGAAAATCCAAAGACATCTTGTCGATCTTTCTAGCCTTGCTTGAGTATCTGCATTTCAAATTTAGACTTTAATGAAATATTGAAAACTACATGATCTCCGTGAAAGAATGGCTAATGACCAGGACTTGCAATTTTTTGGTCCTGTGGTTGAGTTGCCACTGCAAGTCGGCAGGAAGGGCATCCGAAAGTATCGGCAATCCTCTGACAATTCTGACTACGTCAGCACCGTAGTAAGGGAAATCATTCCAAAATTACATTGACGAAAGTAATCGGGGAATAGTGCGGTTTTTCAGAGCTTAAAGATTTATTCATTGCTACTTATCAATAATGCACATCAATTATATCAAGATCTGAGATAAAAATCTAATGATGCTCGTCTAAATTCTTAAGACCGCGTTTTTTAATGATCTACCACACGTAAATTATTGACAGTGACACGATACTTAAACTAGCTATGATTTCTGATTACATATTCCAGCTAATTCTAGAGATTTCTAGTAACCTATCATATGGGATGATGAATTTCAATAAGCGCTGTCATTTTCAATATTTCCTTTTTATCCTCCTTTAACGTTACTGTACAATTCAGAAGACTGAACACAGTACATGTGATGACCGCAGGAGGCCAGGATTTCGAGATCATGATTGATTCATCTTAATATAAGCGATAAAAGAAGCATTATTACTGGTCACAACGACAAAAAAAGATTTTGAGATCAAGCTCGCGCCGCATTAAGTTAGCAAATAAACGCTTTATCAGCAAGCCCACCTACGTCGAAAGATTTCGGGATCGGGGAATCACACATATTGTTCACATTTAACTAATTTGCAGATATCACTACCTCTGTTTAATTTAATGGCTTATTTCAATTATGGTTGTATTACAATCCTCTATGTACAATTATAGCTGGCCTTTACCTAGTCCAACATTGTTATTGTGCTTCATTATGTATACTTGGATAATTCAATTGTTCTCCAAATATCCTGCAACATATTAGAATGACACGGGTAACACATGAATCCATAAAGATACGTTAATGACTATCTTGAGAGTTCATCTTTTTATCATATTTAAAGCATATTTGAATTTATCTTTTTAGTTCATAGGAGATTTCCATGATTGACTAAAATACACAATCATAGACTTCATTTCTGCAAGTTGCAGGATGTGTTTATAAACAGTGTGCGCTTTGTACTTTTGTATTAAGCACATAGTTCATCGATTAGCCTGAATTTTTACAGATCTCATACACCCGGTATGTAAGGGGTATGTAACCCCCGGTATGTAACTGAGGTGTTCGTTAACTTCGACGCGGTTTTTAGATAATTATTTTATAAGTTTCTAACGCCCTAAAGTTTTCCCCTATGAATGAAATATACTTCCCAGACTGTCTTTCGTATGTGACCCCTACTAACGAAATAAATTGATCAGGTAGAATTTCTTTTAAACAAAAACTTTACTTTAAAGTTTTGTTTAAAGTTAGTTTAAAGTTTAAAACTTTGCTTCATTCACTATCATATTCCTGAGATTCAATTTCCGTCAGGAGAAGTTCACTATCTTCTGTGAAGGAATCACTAGAATCCTGCGGATCACAAATGCTGCACCTGCACCGATGCTGTGAGGTTTTGCATCGCCAAGACGGATGAATTTTTGTGCCATTATTGTTGGCAATCTGATGAAGTCTGGCCGGAATCTCATGGATAAGTCGCACGCACAACTCCACGGAGACATTGTCCCACGCAGGCTGAATCCTTTCTTTCCACTCATCATCAGACCCAGGTAATGGCCAATCATTGAAGACGACGTTAACCAGATGGCGCCATATTCGTTCAATTGGCCATAAGTCATCCATCTTTGAAGGGGCATACCATTCATGCTCCTTCTCACGAAGACGTGTCCGAAAAAAGTTCGGAAAATGCTGCTCTTTAAACTTCACGCTTTCTTCAGCTGTGTGTGGACGAGCCCAGTCATCTTCGAATATCATGGTGTTCCATTGAGGGAATAACTGCTTGAAGTTGTCCATGTTGTCCATCAGAAGAGCTCGGTATGAATTGCCATCCACCGAGTGTGAGAGGAAAACAAGATTAGAGAGCCCATTGACCGACAGACATCCCCAGACATGCCATCTTCTTGCATACTGTTCTTTATCCATCGGTGGAACCTCAGAGGCCCTATGGGCTCGCAGACGCTTGTTTTGTCGGTTCACACCTTCTGAGTCCAGCTCCCACATCTTCTCATCAGTGAAGAGGAATCTTTCCCAGAACTCTACGGGTTCGTCCTTAAAGCGATCAGCAAAGGCCAAACGATTTTCAATGTGAAACGTTTTTAAGGCGCCCACATATCCATAGTGAAGAGATTTCAAACCATTTCGCTTAAACTCATTTGAGATTGTTGACCTGCTGATGGTCTGATCGCGCTGCTCTTTGACTAATCTTTGAATGGTGGAGATCGAATATTGTTGATTCTCGATGATGATGTTCATCGTTTCTGGTGATCGTGATGGTCTTCCTCCACCTTTTCCCCTTCTGTCCACAATCTCTTCCAACTCCTTGTTCCACATGTATCTTATTCCACCTTCTGTAACATTCCAACCATCAATCTGAAGCAGGTTTTCTCGATAATGATGTTTTTCGTTTCTGGTGATCGTGATGGTCTTCCTCCACCTTTTCCCCTTCTGTCCACAATCTCTTCCAACTCCTTGTTCCACATGTATCTTATTCCACCTTCCGTAACATTCCAACCATCAATCTGAAGCAGGTTTTTCTTTATGATTGAAGCTGACATCCCTTGCGATCGATAGTGGTGTACCAATACATGAACAACAGTCCTTTCAGTAGCCGAAATCGGTGATCGAGGTGATGTTGGTGTAGGAAACGGCATCGCGTGAATGACAGCAGATAGACATGATTCATTTAATTAAAAATTAGATATCTATGGTAGCGATATTGATCGCTAACTCGATGATGACGACGAGACTTGACATCAGTGGCCTAGTTTTCATTCAAGTCTTTGCAATAGACACTTAGACGCTGAAAAATAATGTCTCGAAATCCGCGTCGAACTAACGAACACCCCTTATTTTAGGTACTCGACTAATTTGGGGAGTATTTTGATTGAGTTGAAGTTGACACCGCCTACTTTTCTTTATTTCACTTCTTTAAAACATTCTTATCGGCATATTTTGTCGAGTAGAACTAGGTATTTTCTTTACTATCAGTGAGACACACAGCATCTGTCGCACTAGAACAGTGTTGGCAGTTGGCACCGTTGCGTTGTTGACTAAATGATGACCCTACCAAACTGAGCTAATCTTAAACTTCCGGGTTTGAAAGACACTCATCTCCCACTGATAATTTTGGAACCCCACGATCTAGACGAAATATGAGAATCGTGAATGAGGAGCTAGTGCAGAAAAAGTGAAAGAAATATCATGTTAGTGTGAACAAAGCATGAAGATAAAACATTGTATTAGCATGAGATGAAAGCTCACCAATTTCCTTTTTCAACCATCCTAGAGTAGCACACAACAAAGCCAATGTTTTTCCACTTCCAGTCGGAGATTCCAACAAACAGTTTTCTTTCTTGTTGAGAGCTTGGATTATCTGCAGACGGAGTTAATCTGATTCATATATATATTGAAGTTACATTCTTAGCATGTGAGGATTCCGAAAAGGGTAACGCCTTTTGATGTAAATCAGCAAGAACAAAAACAAAATTTACATAACTTTTACTATCTAACAAGTGCCACAGTAATGAACTCTGATAAACTCAGATAATTTAGAGCAGCACGTTTATGCACTTAGCTTCCAGCGTAATCAAATCAAACGGCTGTATCAGTGATATATTTAGGCCTGTGGCGCTAAATTATGAAAAATTGAGGTTTTGACGCAACAAGTAGAGGAAATAAAAATGATTCATATGCAAAATTCTAACTTGTTTGTGTGGTATGTGCAAGTGCTCTCTGTCGCACTGTTTACGGTTTAGAAGCAGTTCCAGTTACCGACACAAGAAGGCAGGTCGTGGATGCTGCTCCTAGGTCTCTCCTCCGCAACGCTCTCGGCATACACAAACCGCAGAAAATCTCGACCAAAGTCCTATTGGCGCGAACTCGTGTTGCCCCTCTAAGTGCAACCTTGCGGCAACGTCAGAGTCTGATTGACTACTGCATGCGAAGTTTCGGCAGAGAGAATATAAGTTCCGCTTTCCTTGGTCCAAGCGAAGAGGACAAGGTCGGAATCGGACTATCATTGACTGTTTCAAGTCTGACTTACATCAGGCCTCCCAACGAATTTTAGTGAGAATATAGGCTAAAATTATAGGTCCCAAAAAAATATATAGGCTTTTATAGGTTTTCATAATCTTATTATGTATAGGCATATTATTGTTTAATTGAAATTAAATTTATCATGTCATCAATCTTGTTCAATTACATGTGAAACTCCAACCAAACTAATATGATCGTTCACGTAAATTCGATTGCAATTAATAAGTAGGTTTATTATGAGAAGTAGATAATTACGTAAATGACAAAGTAAAAGACGTTGAAAATTGAAGTCAACGACTATCATCCAATACATGCATTAATACGTTCAAGTGCTATTTAACTTTATGAATATTTTGTACATGTAGGGAGCCATAAAATATTGACATTCATTATAAAAAAACAACTCTATTAAAAAATTACAAACTTCTCGGTTATTAGAGAAAGCAGTCTTTGGAAATTAAGAAAAATACTTCGTGAATTGTAAAGTTTTGTACAAAATTTACTTACAGCTTTACCGAACAGAAAACTTCAAAACAAACACTTGTAAAAATGTCCAATCTTTCCACTAAAAAGTTAGAAAGTTCAACAACTGAAAATGTGACACTAGTTAAATAATCTATACAAAAAATGAGGACAAGCAAATTGCTATCACTACAGTCAACTATCTCTCATCAACAGAGTTGAAGTTCGTTATTACAGTCTTTTTTTCTTTATTGTCATTTCGTGGTAAGTTGTCATGAGCTGCCGCTTTTTATTCTGTAATTCAAGTTGCTTCTTTGCGGATGTTTCGATTTTTTCTTTTGCCAATCGCAAAAGATCTGATGCTATACTGATGCCATCCATATCATTCTTTTTTTATGCTTTCATCGAGACGGGTTTGTGCATCCTTTAATAGAAGATTGCCTCTCGACGTTTCAACGTTAATGTTTTCTTCGTCTTTCGCAATAAGACATGTTTGCGCGTCCATTTTTTCTATTTTTTCATTGTGCTCCTTTTCTGCTTGAATTTCTTTTTCTTCGCGTTCTTTCTTTTCCTGTTTAAGTTTTTCCGCCTTTTTCCTTTCTTCCTCCAATTCCTGCTGATACACCTTCGAAGATGCCCTCGCCACGCTGATAAGGTCTTTTGTGATGGGAACGTTTGTAATGCCATCAAATGATCGGACAGTGTCTTTACATGCTCTTATTCCGATTACAGATTTTGCAGAAAGCGCTGTTCTATCCGTACCAAGCAATCGTTTATTAACTGAAAGTCCACTTTCTGAGTCGGCATTGCTGTGAGCCAATATGAGAGCTGCTTTTACGACACGGGAAAGATTCGGGTATTTCTTTCTTCCACTTACTGATTCATGTTCTAGTATCTGAGACCAGAATTCATCAATGCGGATTTCATGAATGTCTGACTTAACTTTTTCTTCACTGTACAATTTCCATTCGTCGCTGATTTTCACGATGTCGTCATCTTTGAGAAAAGGCATCGCTTCTGCTATGATCTTGATATAGCGGCATCTTTTCTTGTTGGATTGTTCTTTTGGATGTAGTACGCGGAGGGCTCGAAGTATTTTGTTATCATGTGGAAGTTTATCGATCAAGTACTGCGATGCAGTTTGGTAGAACGACAGCATCTGTTTCATGACTTCATCCTTCGATTTCGATTCGACCTTCTCAATCGCGTCTCTGGCTGCATGTCCGATTTCAATATCTTCATTAGCCAAATGGTTCTGTGACACATCGATTGATTTCAAATTCTTTGAGTTTTCTTTTACATAACTCTGGTTTTGAAAGCGGAACAAGACAGACTTTATCAAATCACACATAGAAGGATATAGATAATGTATCAAGGGGCCTTCTGTTTGAAAGACGATGAGATATTTATCAAAAAGCGGTTTCACACAAATGAGAACAGCACAGACTTGAAAGCAGCCCAATAGAGTTGGGAGATTAAACTAGTTTCAAATGATATTCTAATTCAGCGTTATGTTTTCCTTTCATAATATTTTGATGATTCCAAAGTCAAAATACAAAGAGTGTAGCTTACCTTCTTCATCAGGAGCGAAGTTATTAACTATAGATAATAATTTCACTTCTGAATGACAAAGGGCAACAGTTAAAATTGAGTTATACATTAAACATCTAGTGTAAAACATCTTAATTGTAGGCAACCGGGTCTCCCAACTCCATAAATTTTGCTTGAAGTCCATAAACAGTCATTTTATTAACTATTTTAAGTTCAGGTTTTCCACAATTATAAAAACATGTACATGTATGTTCAATTCAATAACAAATTATAAAATGGAACAAGTAAACAATACGAACAGTTCAACAACCAGACTGAACCAATCGAAAATCATTCAAGAGTAATAACTGCTGATCATTGGGCACACGAGGAACAAAATCAATCACCGACCTTCAAAAGACGAATAACACACAATCTGAAACCAGATAGTATTAAAAATTGCTTTCCTTATCGATAATCAAAAAAACTTACGTGATATGTAAAATAGCATAAGAAATGTGATCATCTCAGTCAAAAATCATAAGAAGTCCGAAAAAATAGGTTTATATAGGTTTTATAGGTTATTTTTTAAAAATATATGTCAGTTTTTAAAAAATAGGTTTTTGTAGGTTTTATAGGTTTTATAGGTTTTTTTGGGAGGCCTGCTTACATGCTTATTTCCGTCTGCTGTTAGTTGTCCTTCTGTCACTTTCTGTCAGCGCGTGCGCGCAAGGTTGTAGCCTTTCGTCAAATACGTATATAAAAGGCTTTTAAGTGTTTTCAGGTAATCGCACAGCAAAAATTATGTTGTATCGAGAGTTTTACGTGCTACTTTTGTTTTTCTCTTTTATAGACACTAAGAAATATTGCTTCAGTGCAACAAATTACTCTGCTAATTTGATACACACAGGTCCTAGTGACAACCATAGACAGTGAACATGGCGAAGAAAAATATTTTCGTCAAGTTCAAGCATGGCTTTCGACATTGAAATCTTCCTTCCTAGCAGATGACAGTTTAAACCAATTGAATATTATATCAATGACGAACTCTTCGTTATCTATGCTGATGTATGTAGATACTCCTGCATGAAAAGTATCCGAGACTGTGTGTAACGCGCATGATCCCATGTCGGTTAACTTTACACAATCATGATCTACACTCCATTGGTCAAGTTTCTTCCATAAAGAATGGTTCACATTTGGTCCGTCGTTGGACAACATAAGGAAAGGAGATGAAGGCAATTTATTATTTGTAATTGCTGTTGTGATTGCGTTCAGCTATTTTGCATCCTCATCGTGGCAATACAATGTACTATCCAAGAAATGCGTCCTGACTCGATGAGTAGTTTCGGAAAAGAAGCGGATATGAATCTCAAACGTCAAGAGCGAATACACTAACCTGAGCATCAGTGATGTAAACTTCGCCCGTAAATTATGTGTATCAAATGACATTTAATCAATGTACAAGAATCAGAAAACGCATTTGATACATGTACGATGCTTACTTGCATATTTTCTCAACTGATCTCTTCAACAACAATATATCATTGTAAACAATAAAAAAAGTTTAGAGGAGATAGAGGAAATTTCATAAAATGGAGCATTTTAGAGGAGAGGGTCCCAAAATAGAAGAATTAGAGGAAATAGAGGACCTGCCACAGACCTGTATATTTCATATAGTTTAAACATGAAAATTGACATTAATTAATTACAGTCAAAAGAGGTAGCCGAATTACCTTGCCGTTAGTTCGATACCGCATTAATAGAACTAAAGAACCATTCTGACGTACTTCAGGCTATCAGGCATCAAGCAATTTTCAAAAGAGAAAAATTCTTGTCGATCACCTAATTGTATGAAACAAAGGAAGACACTGTTCACAGTTATCTATCAAATTCTTGTATTCGTATCTTCAAATTCTTTTTTCTAGCATCCTATATTGATCTCTCTTGAGCTATAGAAATCTGATTTACGACATCACATCTCGTTATGAGTTCTGTTCAGCATAAAAAAAGAGGGATATTACGTGCACATTTTCAAAGGAAATTATCTTTCACAGGATTCCAAAGGAGTAAAGTGCAAAGTGAACTAACACCTACCATCGACAAGAATTTCCTTAATTTTTAATCAAAATTGCGATGGCTGTTTCGAGATATTAACTGCCTTCTGTCTGCATCTGCAAGCAGCATTGACATGAAGACAGAGTCAATCAATTTTTGCAGTTGAAAGTTATGTCTTTGTCATTAATCGAAGTTAAAAAATATTCAATTAGTTCCTGATATGTCTAAACTAAGATTGCTGAGCTTTCTCGGTTACTTGTCTATTAAAGATCAGATCAATGTCACATCTACATGCAATGGTTGATTTAATAAATTCAGATGAATTTTCATTCATCAGATTTCATCTAGCAACATTTGTTTTGAATGACCAAGTCAATAAAAAGACACTTTTGATTACACGACCGGAATCGCATCGAAATCCACACTGGAAATCCACCCTCATCACTAGGCCAGGCCGACGCCACCGCCTAGTGTTCGGTTTGATTCTTGGATCACGCGAATGCGGTCGGGAAATTATGGGTGCTGGTGTCATCTTATTGACGTAACAGCTGCCACTCTCTTTAGATATTCATTATGCTATGACAGCCCTTTGTTGTCAACCTTTGTTCTCAACAAGATATTTAGTTTTTGACGGCTCCGCTTTTTCGAACTATTTATCACATGCAACCAAATTGAACATTTACTCGAAATTATACGCCTACCCTTGTGATGTGCGCATGAACATTTTTTGGTCATCACACCATCATTTAATCTAAAAAAGTAATATAATAAAAAATACTATATAAATTACTATAAAAATACTATAAAAATTACTAAATAGTAATCTACAAAAGTAATATAACAGCTTTTACAAAAAGCATTGACCCCGCATGTTATTTACCCATGACTTTCGACGGCAAAAAATACACATTTTAATTAAAGAATATAAAATGAATTTATCTTAACGCACAAATAATTAGTTATTATATTCATTTATGCATCGAAAGATTCATCAATTTCAATTCATTGTCTTTAATTAAAATGTTATCTAAATCCTTCTTTGCCTGTTCAGTTGATATTGCTAGAACATATAAATTGTTGTCTGACAACATTTCTAATTTCAAACACTCGCGGCGGTTGGGAGAATTCCTGATGGCAAGCATCCTGTCTGAATTTAATCCAATTTTTCGAACATCAAATTTGAATTTTTGTATTTCTAAGCTTCGAACAAAAATGTGGCTGCGGCATCCATAGCTCAATAGTCAATAGTTAGTAATAGTTCGCTTCATTCATCCAATGTCTCACGATAGGTGTGGATGCAAGGCGGCATTAATTGAAAATGTTAAACATCGCATCCAGATTACTAACTTTCACACACTGTAAAAGCGCCTGATTTTAGTCCTTTTAATAATAGACATCTTTTGGACACATTCAATTTTTCACAGCTTGCATCTAAATCCTGTTGATCAAAGCATGTTGAATAGCAGTGAATGTCTCATAAATATGAATGCACATTTACAACTAAATTGCATTTTCATCGTTTTACCAATTATGCTTTCCAGCTCGCCAAACAATGATGAAAAATCGGATTAATTGAGGCAGACGGTAAATGCAAGTTCTTCAACCAAGTTCATGGTTCAGTATGTCCAAACGACGCATTTCCCAGTCATACTGCGTACAATGCTCCGGCTTGCAGTGTAACAAACAACGGGCCTGTCTTAGTTTTTGAATTGCTGACCTGCAAACCCTAACCAGCATGCAGAAATTTGAACCAGCCGCCTGACAGTCAGAATGATCAATGATATGGCGCTGAAATATTTAACAGAACCATTCACACGATTTGGCGTTGAGACATCATTCACATGACAAAACTGATAATTCAGCACCAACTCCATCGTTCATCCACAATCGATTATCAATTCATCATGCCATTAATATTTAACTGCATTCTCTATCATGAATTAATAAACAAAGATCTACAGTCATCTTCAAAGAGCTTTGAAAGCTTGAAATTAAGTTGAGCTTTCAACAATTTTGATATGTTCAAAAAGTAAAATCGAAAATTGGATAGGCATATTGCCAAATTCAATGAAATTTGAAGAAAAATTCTGAACTTCTAATGCGCCATCCCCTAAAGCGCTTATATCTTTCTCGTTCTCTTGAAAGAACCATCATCCCTTGAATTGCCCATGATAATCCTTGGCAGAATTTATAATTCAAGGTTAAGCCTTCCGTTCTCTTGCTATTTTTACTCGCGAAAATTCCTATGTAAGCGCTCAAATTGCTGATTAACACTTCATTCAATTGCAATTGGTACACATTTAACACCTCATGTGGACTTAAGACGGAGTCTATGTGCTGCGAAACTACATGCAAGTTGATCATTATGGGTCATGTTTCTAGACAGTAGCTGAACATTATACAGAAAGATGTGATTGTTAAGGTCTGTCAGACGCTTCCTAGTACGTATGACTGTAGCATGCGCTATGTTGTATGGATTTACGTGCAAATTATGCAATGATTTTTGAATTGGCTCTACGAATCGAACATTCGGCGTCCGCTTTGCTGAACATCGTAGAAGCATTCATAATCTACATAGACAGTACGAGTGCTGTCTCAGATCATGTTGTCCTACGTCATTCTGATCGTTCTTTTACTAGGCCCTATAAATGACTTTGACGTCGATTTCATCGATCGCTTCAACAAACATATTCAAACTAGGGTGGCTGCAGCGGATAACATCAGGATCCATTGTCCATCCATAAACAGGAAACAAGAATTGATGAGAATTCATTATTGATATTTAAACCACCATTTGCCAATGCCAGTTCGTCCGCGAACGAAACGTCGAGCGATTTTTTCAACTTTTTTACTTGTCTTATAATCTCATAAAATAGCAACGTCACCATAACAGGGAGCGGAGTGTGCAAGTGTCACAGTAGACTGATAACGACAAAATCGTGAAGATATTTCATTTATCATTGAACTCCGCTGTTCACATTGAATCATTTATCGCCAAGAAAATCGGGCTTATGTGAAAGCAGCTTCGGTCCGTATGTTACACATGCAGAGCGATTTCATTTCAATTATCAATATTGTTATCGTTATCGGTCTAATGTGAAAGCGCTTTCAATCCTTCACAATTTTAGTCACAAAGAAGCCAAATATACGGATATTGGATTATATTGGATTGAATACGATTAACCACTCACTTTAATACTACAAGATTTCATTTTCACTAATGAGGGATGTCCAATGAGAAAATACTATCATGCAATTCATTATCAAACGAGACTTTTCGGGTGTACCAGACCAGACTAAACATACGACCACTGCCATGTCCTGTAAATTACATCGTGACTTGTGTTTCCATCGTACATGGAACAAGTACAAAGATTTTTACATAAACGCGAAATACGCTGTCTGCACGCTACTAGCCAAAGATGATAATGAGTAATACGAATTATTGTAGAATTTGAGATGGAAGCCAATTTTCATCTCGAAGCGCATTCTTGACTTCACGCACCATTCGGAACATTTTTATACCTTTCTATTATCTTTTCTGACCGCCACAATGGGCAAGAGTTGGTTCCTAGCACCCAAATCGTCCACAAGTCGTTTTCGTTTCAGCTTCATTGTTGAAAACCGAAATGAAAATGTTTCAACTTGCTTGTCAACAGCACTGTGTATCTTTGTTATTCGTGCATGATAAAGCTCTTGAGTGAAACGCTGCAACGAATGAAGTTTGCGTGATACCTCAAAAACACTTTCATCCAGTTATGAATTTTCAAATGCCTATTTGATAATGATTACAATAATTATAGCCTATCTTCTCTTCTAATCTGCAGCACAATATTGCAGAGCACAGGAGGTAATGCAACATGAATACTGGTCAATTTATTAGGCGCACCCATGAAAAAGTGTTTGCGATATAAATATGCTCTTCTTGCAAAATAAGAAACTTTTTACTTGTTTCAATCAGAATTGCATATGTGAAACATATCAAACTATTTACCAAACACTAGGAAAATATATGGCCCCTGTGGACATCGATTATCATCTTGAGTCCCTAAGGTATGACGTCAGCTGCTGATATACACATACGCATACATATATCCCTGATCATGGGATCACTAAAGCTTCGTAATCCTTCCTATTTGATAGAGGAGCAGCAACTATGCGCTTCATATTTCTCCAGTTGTCCCAATGGGGCTTGGGATGGAGGGCGAACCTGGGTCAGACGACTACATTGATCTCCTGATATAAAAAACGGATATTAAAAACATAAAATGTTTTCTTTGATTAAGCTTGCATTGCAAAAATGATCAAGTCTCTTAAATAATCAAGTCTTGGAAATGTTTTCTTTCAAGTAATCACCTCAAGAGGTTGTATAGCACTGGCATGAAGATAATATCTGATTCATATGTTGCACAAATGCAAGGCGTGAGAGATTTCTAAATCACGATTGATCTGATGAAGTAAAGAAGAGTACACCCGTTGGTGCAGATGTCAAGCTTAAATTGTGAACCGAAGTAGCATATCGAAGCATTCATCCGCGAATAAATAACAATCACTCTCCATCTTACATATACTTAACCAAAATTCGACATCACAATTTTTGCCGAACATTCTATTGATCATGACTACTAACACAAACTACATGCATTGCTACATCGCTTGCAGATTTTAGAACACATACCCTGAAGCCTTCGAATATGGTCAACATTCTTGCTGTCGATTTTTCAAAGGTCTTCGACAAAATAAGCCATCAGATTCTCCTGGAGACGCTTCCTAAGTTCCATTGCAACCTCTTTGCCCTGCGCTTCATCGGTAACTTCCTATCTCATCGCAAACAATGAGTGTCTACAAGCAATATTCTGACTCCTTGGAAAGATGTTACTAGCGGAGTCCCTCAGGGTTCCATTCTTGGCCCCTTGCTTTTATCCTGATGATAGACGATCTTCCTAATCTTCCCGATACTCGAATAGTTGCCTACGCCAATGACATTGCCCTTATTCATTTATGTGACCCTGACTCTGTAAAAAACTTCCAGTCGATTGTTGATTCGTTTGTCTCCTGGTCCGAAACCAAAAAACTGTATCAATGTAAATAAAACAAAATGCCTAACTGCTTCCAGCTTCTCTAAAAATCCCACTGGTACACCCGTTTTTATTCAAGGTTACGCCATTGAAAATGTTAGTGATTTGAAAATTTTTGGCGTTTTTTCAAAAGTGATCTCTCATGGAACCGGCAATTCCCGGAGCTGTTAAAAAAGTGCTGTCGTGGTCTGAACTTCTAATGCGCCATCCCCTAAAGCGCTTATATCTTTCTCGTTCTCTTGGGAGAACCATCAGTCCCTAAATTGCCCATGATAATCCCCACGTAACGCTTTCTTGGCAGAATTTATATTTCAAGGTTAAACCTTCCGTTCTCTTGCTATTTTTACTCGCGCAAATTCCTATGTAAGCGCTAATTCTTAATTCCTTCGCAAATTCCTCAAATTACTGATTAACACTTCATTCAATTGCAATTGGTATACATTTTAACACCTCATGTGGACTTAAAGACGGAATCTGGGTGATGCGAAACTACATGTAAGTTGATCATTGCGGGAATTTATCGATGGTGTTTTGTTTGTCTGTATGATTTTATCATCTTCTAAAAAATATCTCCGAAATTTTCAAAATATCTCCGCTGAGGTACAATATCTCCGGAGTGGCAACACCGGGATAGGCTTATGTCCGCTTCAGATTAACCGGTACACATATGAGTCTATCTGTAGTTGTGCCCAACTCACTTCCGAAATCCATATGTACTTGTTCAATGCATTCCGCTACAACAGGGCATGGGGGGGGGAATGGCACTCGTCAAGAACAGACGGCTATTCAAAGTAACCAACGCATGATTCCAATGTTGTTTTATCAATGAAAAAGAGTTTCGCAAAAATCAAAAGAAATTTATTATGAAAGATAATTGTGGCACATGTAGATAAACGTCCGATTAGAAGATTCGCGTGGTCCTACATGTAGTGCATAAAATGAACTTTCGAAGATTTCACGTGCTTCGGTGAGAGATTGCTATTGAATCAATTGTCTTCGGGTGAATCCTAGTAGTTGCATTAATGTGGATCAAACCTTCCTAGATGTTCCAGATTCCACAGACTCTAGCACGCCCGTCTCTTAGTCTCAAGATTTAGGCAGGCTGTTGCCTGATTGCATCATGTGTTAAGTATTGCACATTCTAATTGCACCGTTAAAGAGGACAGATATCTCGATTAACCGAGCATGTCTACTTAACAAAATTGTGTTTACAAGCCGAGGATCAGCACTTCGTAAAAGAAACTGTCCTGATTGAACGGAGTACACTGTATATTTCTAACATCCACACAGAAGGCTTGCCTCTGAAACTTGCTGCAACTTTCTCTCTGGAAAAGTGTGACAGATAGTTTCTGATCACTTGCTGACATTCTTAAATCTTTCAGTGCAAATATTTATCTTGTTTGGTAATTCAACTGTTCAAATTACGGAAGTATAGACCTAAAGAATAGAAAATTGCTAGCAGGAGATGTGGATTCTTTGTTCACTGAAGTGCCGGTTGAAGAAACCTTGGTAGTCTTCCGGCATCTTTCTTCGACCAATCATACAAAGTTACATCGAAGAACTTTCGGAGACATACAATTTCGAAAGAACCTAGAAGAATATATTCGCTTTCCCGTTATTTTTTCCGGTCTTATGCAGACAATTTTGCATCTTGTAATTGTCGTATCATACTGACATCATAATTTTCATTGATGAAGTTAACCCAATGCGCAGTGCATTTCTGTGTTCTAGTTACACCTAGTAGGAGCGGGTAGTCGCATCACTTCGCGATAGAAATTACTGTTTCAAAATAGGTAAGGGTCACTATGAAGTATAACAATCAACATTCTCGTAATTCAATTTTGCTTGGAGAAGCAATCTCACTGACATACAGCATGGAGCACTACAGAAATCCAGAGGTAATGAATGTATGATGGCGCTATTTCGCTTAATAAAATACTAGCACTTTCTTTGTATATGGTTCGTACATATTCAATAAAATTTAGCTTACCCTGCTCATCATTGACAGTTGAGAAGGATATGGCTTGTGTGGAAAATGTATTGGACATCCTTGAATCTGAAGCGGCACTGAGATGTCCATTTACGAAGAGTGAGTGTTCCGTGAGAAGTATGCACTATACAGAATGTTCGTTGATTAAACCTGAAATCAATGAAAATTGAGATGAACAATGAAAGACTCATAGCAGTTACTCTCCATGTGCCAACCTAATAGCAGGCCTGCATAATCCTCGGAGGCCTTGATTTGCAACTTTGTATTCAGGCATATGAGGACAATCCATTGACTCGACAAGAGACAGTCTTATAATATCATCCATGTATGGGTATGTCAATCGGAATTACGACTCGTGATCAACATTGGCGATCTAGAACGAATTATCTGCTTCAGATATAAAAACATCCTGATTCGATTAGTGATTTCGAATTAATTTTCACAAAAAGCGATTTTGTAATTTGAGGAATGGTTTCCAAGTAAACATATGATTTATTCTTTTGATGAACATTATTACTATCGACGTAGATCAATCAACTTCGACATAGACTTCTTGCATTATAACTCAAAATTGACAGCTAGTAAAACAATTCATCCCATTTGTTATGTCATATTGACAAAAATCTGCCGACGTAATAAAATACATCAATTCTCTGCTCACATATAGATCTCGATTCAAGAAAAACATCAGGATCTCGGGATACAAAAGTTAGCAGAATAGCGGAAAGCGCCGTACCGTGTGTGCTTTCTGTGACATATGAGGACGTGTTGGTGGGATTTGAGGTTGCTCGAGATGACCACTCCAAGATCTTTCGAGGAGTCTATAGCCTTAAAGGGCTGGTTATTAAGAACATAACCACTAGATAGATTTCGATGACCAAAGGAGATAGGCGAGATTTTTTGGGATTCAAGCGTGATTGCCATTTCCTGAACCACACTGAAATCTCGTCCAGGTCATCTTGCAGATTATCTCATTAACAGCAGTTCCTCTATCAATAAAATTGGAGCGCAATTCATTTTATACTGTACTCCCAACCTCTCATTGAGTTGAAATTCGCGTCAACTATTTGAAAGCGCACTTAGTCGTAATTACTCACATGCCATGTTGCAATCACCCCCAATTCCGTGGTAAATGTGACATTAAAAGTCACTCACCTTGACGGCCATTCTTGCAGAAACCTTTCATTCTATAAGCGAAACAACACGCTTGAATTCTGCAAGCCTTGAAAAAATCCTATATCGTTAAAATTGAATTATCAATGGTAGCACAGTCGTTCGATACAAGCAAATTAGCCTTTTTCAGACCGTATTTCCCCCAAACCATCGTATACTTCTAGTGATATCGTGGATGCATAATGATAGCATTGAATTCTACGGACAAATTCTTTAAGTGAAATGAACATGTCGATTGTTCAGACTTGAGCATTTTCTGAAAAAAACAATTTCTTCGGTAGATTTGTTTGAAGAGCGGTCAATTCAGTTGCCTCTATTAGGTAAGATACTTTCCTTCAGCCAGTGTTACTGATTCCCCGAGCGAATTTACGAACACGAAGGGCAAATAGCGTCATATCTCAGAAATAGACAGTAGCTCTTTCGGGCTTCCCAGGTCAAAATCCTTTTTAGGTTTTTCTCTCGATAAAATAAAAGTGCAGTTAGTCGAGCGAAATCAGTGTGTACGGGTGAAATGTGGCGCTCATTGGCGAGCTTGCAAGAAGAGCCATTTTTCACCTCGGGATATTAGCAGGAAGTTATCATGGACTAGCTTATCCAGGAAAAAACTGCAGCACGACTACTTGTGTTTGAACTGTGTTCTCACGCCTTGAGCGCAATTTGCTTCGCAAAAATGTCGCCATCTCAATTCAATCAAGAATCGTTAGAACCTGAATGAGCTAGACTACGCTGCTGAAGACGAGACCTGGATAGAGAACGGGTGAGAAAATAGGGTTAAGGTCCGAAACTTTGCGGATGAACCAACTCCATTGTTAATCAACAACACGAGTCGCCACTCTGCCAAAACAACAGAGGAATTCTCAACACATCGAGGTGTCGATGATGCTTAATGCCATGGCCCAGACCTACTAACCAGATTTAAACTTGTGTGTCTCTTTGACTGACTCGAATGAGAAATCATGAAAGTCAAGTTTTGAGATGAGGATGCTGTTGTGCATTATTATATTCAAAATTTTCGTTCAGTCTCTCAAGAGGAGTTCTTACAGGGTGTAGCGCTTTTTGAAAAAAAAGATTCCCTGAATTTTCTCTGAACATTTTTATAAACTGAATTTGACCGAAAAAGTGATCTAGTGCCCAAAAAAGGATGACATCAGTTGATATCAATTGTAGTTAATCCATTAACTGCATAATTTATTGTCTGATAACTGAATGAAGATAGCTGCTTTTGTTATAACAGTTTTGAATTAAACCAAGCACGTCATATCATGATCATCATATTTCCTCATCTCTATCAAATCATTCGTTAAACATTTGAAAGACGAAGTTAAAGCTTGGAAGGAGTAATAAACGATGTCGGCACTGATAAAACTGTCGTTCAAGATCAAACATATCGAATCTTTATTCAAAAAAAACAATCTATTATGTTTTCAATCTACTAACAATCAAAAAAAGAGATAACAAATAACTATATCTAACAATAAGAAGAAAAATAACAGCAATTAGCATATAAGAATATAGGTGACTTCGGACAGTTAAGAAATATTTGCTTTAATTTGTTCATTTATATTGTGTCACTTATAAAATGACATCAAATATAGTCTTAGTACATGCACCTATAAACTTTGTCATTAAGTAGTTGATAGCAGCTTAGGACATTGACTTTTAACACTACTAATCACATTAATTTTTCAAATTCCCTTAATTTTCTCTGTTTGCCCTGAGGCGTATACACGCTGTCTTACCAAAGGTCAGAAAATCTCTTAAACCGTTGTGAGTGGTGACAATGTGATTGAAATGGCGGAGATCATGTAGCTAAATGAAAGTTCAGTTCAGGTGAATGCCTACATGATAGTACTTTCTAAGTATATTTGACTAAAAATGTTAATAACTGAAATCATTTCTTACTTAATTTACATGATACACGCTAATTTTACTATCTCGTTGCATTTAAAATAGTAGATTTTTTTCAGAATGTGCTCAAGAAAAGTGTATTTACCTATTTTCAAAACATTCTTGATATGTAGTTAGTTTAATCCATGTCTCATAATTATCATCGAGAATAGCAAAGTTGTCAAAAATAATAGGTATACTGAAATAGTCTCAATAGTTATTAGTCACACCTTGTACTAAGATAGACTTTTGTCAGGTCATGGTGAAACGGCATTGGACCGCTAGTTGCTTGCACATGTTGCTCTCGTTATCACCTATGTTTATCGTAGTCGTATTGGGTGCATCGAAACAAATGCAATCATGAGCATTGATAACTATGATGACAATTTCATTCTTAGTCGATATGTTCCGCACATTACTCGGGAATTGATGGATGAGAGCAGGAATCGCAATCCACCCAAGAACCGGGATTTGAATGCATGCTTGAAGTTAAAATAATTTCGCAAAAAACCGAAAATTGCATTCCTTGGATGAGAGCTCCTAAGAATTGTGATCCCTAGTTGAACAATATGAAAGCAAAGAGGAGCAATCGCATGGAAGCAGCTTTGAGATCGTGCTAGTTTATTCAGATGAAATAATTATAAAGAGCTGGGATCAATACATAACATGGGAAGAATAATAGCTGAACGCTTAAAAATATCACATGAGAAGCTAAGATGACAGTATAAAGAAGAGAAGCTAAGACACCGATCAAGTCGACAGAGGGGTGCTGCAGCAATTGCTTATGCAAAAGAAAAGACTCGCTAGAGGGTACAGAGAATTGGTTGGAGACGGAAAGAAAGATCAGAATAAACAAATTTTGATTAAAAGTAAAAAAATCCAGAGCGATAAACAGAACTTTGTAAGAAGATCCTGAAACACTCTGAAGATGAATGTCTGAAAATATCTCGTTCTTAAAAGTGCTAGGGCCACAGTATTGATCATTGATCGATCGATTAATTGTTCACTTTTACATGGAATAAATTCCAAACTAGAATATCGTTCACATTAGTATAAGATCTATACTAAAGCAAATCGGTGAGCTTCACCAGCATGCCCTTTCATCGTATAACTGCAAATTTATTATCTGTTGCGGAGAACCACTTTTGTGACAAGCATCGCGGCACATCTTTGCAAAAATGCGCATATCTCCATAAATAAAGAGAAAAGCACCTCTACTCTTCTTCGATTGCTATTTGGCAGCAGTACTTGTGAAAATATCAGGTATTCAAAAAATTTAAGTCGGATGACCTTTTTTCTGCACTTGCCTGCATTTAGCTGAGAAATACCCAGTTGCATTTTAGTAGAGTAAAACGAAGCAAAAAAATTTACGACCATGAAAGCGGCTGCGACAGTGACCAATCGACGCCATTTGTTGAGGAAAATAATGATTGAGGAAGAGGTTGCAACAGTTATTATCTATTTGTCGCTGGAAGGATCGCCAAGTGCGCGCTCTGTCATAGGCTGCAATGTATTTTGCTGGTCGCCACGACATCTTGGTAGCTTGTACGTCGCTGCAAATCTTGATGGCCGAGCTTAATGCGCGAGCAAGAAGACGACTTCCCATCTCAGCAACGATGACTAAGCATTCTTGCTGGCCGCCGCGACCTGGCCGCCTAGTGCGCGCACGCCCTTCCACAGATTTAGTACATCATCAAAGATAACACTCCAAAAGCAATCCTAAAAGTTTCTTAAGATTAGGAACATCATTACTTTTAAGTGGACACACGATGATAGGTAGAAAAGCAATCCTAAAGTATCGAGCGCAATTTATGGAATTGCCGTTTTATTATTAGTCCTTGCATTGATTTTAGATTTTCTTTAAGAGTTACCTGCACGTAATGAACAAAAATCATCATCAGTTTGCTATTCTGATAAAGATGTTCTTCTGTACCTCTAATTTCTCCTATAACTGCACAAAATTTCCATAATAAAATTTAACCACATAATGCAACCTTTTGTAGGTCACACGCATAATTGATTATACACACATTTAAGGTATAAATGTGGGAGTCATCAAACGAAAGCTGAGCTATTAACAACAAGCATTATGCCAATTGAAAATCATGTCGGACGTGCGCGTACGTGCGACAAGCTGTCTCCTTAATCGTAAAATGCATTTGCACGAGTCAGCGATTGATCATTGCTAGCAGTGGCGCAGCAAGGTTTCCCAGAAGGGAGAGGCCTTCCTTATTGGATCGCACGTGTAGGCCCTATACCTGCAGTTATAAACCAAGCGTAAATCTGAAACTGGGATTAAGTTTTATCTTCTTTCAAGAGTGTGACTAGAGTCTGTTGAATGATGTGAATATGAAAAGTCTATTAGACTACACAATAGGACTAACCATCCACCTAGGGCCTATCTATGCTTCAATGATAAAAAATAGCAAGGTCAATAAAAGGTAGCAATGTGCAGTCTCAGCAGGTGTAGGCCTATATGACATATTTAACACCAAATGATTCTGTCATTTTTGGCTTTAAAACAGTGTGCATGTTTTAATGTTGTCCATTTAACATGTGTATGTGTTGTATACGTGCATACAATGTTGGCAATGAGTATGGATATAGGTGTTATCATTATCTTAACGACGAACATACTAAGACAAAAGTGCTGAGTTATAAATATGTGCAAGACATTGATTGAAAATTATAATCAGTCGTAGAAAAATATACTGTAGAATGGAGAAATGGATAAAATATTGTATGAAAAAATTAATGAAAAACTCACTCAATCCCTTACTCAAACCTAGATATAGATTTGAATATTAAAATGGATGTAACAACCGAAATTATTTAGAATATGGGAGCTTACCATTATACCACCAAAATGACAATACATTTTAGGCCACCATCATCCTCATATAATCATCAATTATACAAACATAATTCAACTATTTAATTGCATGTGTATATACATTAAACAATAGCCACTTCAGTACAAAATTGTTAAATGAACTTCAAACGGCGATTTATTTTTGCGAAATCGTTGATCACTTTTTCACGATCTAACATCATGTCTCGGTCAGCGTACAATAAAGCTAGTTCATTTAAACGGATTTCATTTATTGTTTTATTGTTGAGCGAAGATATTTTTTTCAAATACTTCGAAGAGCTATAAGATCTTTCATTTGTTGCTGTTGTAGCAAATAGTGAAGCCATTTTTTGGAGAAGAATAGTCAGATTGGGAAATGCTTGCATTGCCTTTGCCTCAGCCAAAGCTTCCAAAATTGAATTTGGCCCGTCACAAACTTCTCGGAGCTGCCATCAACATTTCCATCTCAGGAATTCTGCCTTAACAACAAATAAACCCAATTCACATCGCACGCACACACGTGATGCTTGATATCAATTTTGACAAACAGTGTGCACTGTACAGTCCTGACACATTCTGCGGAGAAGTAGATCATTGGCTGGTTGATGCTATAAAATGAATTATTTTGAATTAGAAAATAGTGATAAGGAGTCGGTCGGATTAAACCGTTCATCATGATCATAGTCGTCTGACGAAGAAATCAGGCATTACGTTATCAACCCAATGGGAGGGAGGTCATGGCACCATGGCCTCCCTCTGGCTGCGCCACTGATTGCTAGGTATGACGAATCCTCTTTGAATATGAATTTTCCAAGAAAAATTCTCAAAAATAATACCTTGAGATAAACAAGTAGCTCACTTTCGTGTCGGACGTTGGCTAGCCTATGTGCGCAAATTCAAATAACAGCCAAAAGGAAATACAGTGTTTTCCGGATAATTCGTCACCCTTTGGGACATACAAAAAATGGCGAATTAACAATATAAATGTATTTCCGTAATCAGCATCTCCAAAACCTGTGTAGTTGTGCATCACGCATTCGCAACTAATTCCCATTAATCAAAGAAAATTCTATAGCTAAAATGTATTATACAGTAATTATACAGCTAAAGTCTATTGACGGTTAAACGACCCTTTCTGTGAATGCAGGTAACTGATCAATATGGGTCTGGCCAGACACGATCTTTGCAGTCTATATTTTCATTAGCTCCACACAAAATCGTCTGTGAATTATTGAATTTAATTATCAAAAGCAATACCTGAAATTTCACTTTGCGTTTCTATTGGAGAAAGCATCACAAATTGCTTCAATTAATTTAAGTTCTTATATCACAATGTTAGTACAACCATTGAATCAACACTTGATTTTTGCATGTTCCAAGCAAATGTTTTGCTATAAAAGCTGTATTTCTCTGCCTGTCTCTTCTAACTTTACAGACTTCTGCTAACGAGAGAATTTTGTAATTGCGCTGAATTGGGGAAGTATGCGATTTTCAGGCTTCTTGACGAATTATGCGTAGCGATTAGTATGAAGATTTGCGATTTGGGGATGAATAACGAATTAAAGGTTACGAATTATCCGCACGTTTTACGATGTGCAACATATGAAACTTACTCGGGAATAGGAGATGTGGCGAATGAAGCGAAATGGCAAATTAACCAGGTGGCGAATTATCCAGAAAACACTGTATTTTCCAATCCTGAAGTGTTTCTATTTCAGAGAGCTCAAGTAGCTTATTTATGAAAAAGCCGATCATCTTGTGACATCACCACTGAAGATGGTCGCAGGACCGCAATATATTTAGTTCCACGAACTGCATATTTTTGCTTCAAGTGTTGACTCTCGAGGGGGTAGGAGAGCAACATGCGTCGATCTTTTGGTAGACGCTTTTTCTCAAACAAAGCTTATCTGTGAAAAAACCGATCATTATAATCAGCTACACGATCTTTATTCAAGTTTCACCATCATATTTCGTCATATTATATATTTTTCCAATTTGTTGCAGAACGTGCATACCTTCATATACTACTGTCGAACATGAGCCATGTGCGCTCACTCACAAGACAAATGTTTTTTCGAAAATGAAAGGGAATCAGCATTCGAATGATACCAAGTACATGCCTATTTGGTCAACTTGAAAATTTGACATTGTCGTGCGCTGTCCTTCTCATGGAATAGCTCTTTTAGACTCACAAGGAAGTGGCGATCAAGGAGATGCAGGGACCGCGAAGAGCAACTTGGATCACAATGAAACTGCAGTCGAATATCTTCATAGTGAATTTCAAGGGACCAGATAAATAAATTCACTATGAGGAGAGTTCACTTTAAGGTTTCTTAAAATGTGATGTTATATTTTTTTTAAAGCAAGCATATGAAGTCAAAACAATAATACAACACCATTTAAACTAATACATGTATTAAGAAAACAAATTTTATAGGGGTATTTACCATTAATACTGTTATCACAATGTCTTGTTAATTGTAAATGATAATAAAAATTCAAGATGAAAAATGAAACTACTACAAAATAATCAGTACTGTATGCAGAATAAATACACCATTAATGATAACCACGATGGAAATAACTGTCAATACGTGTCTGTACAGTACGTCGCTCGTCAACAGAAGCAATCATGTTTTCCTGTTGATCAAGCTGCAGGGTCACTTTTCCTTTCAAAGAATTTCCTGATCTGACTCAACAGTAGACACGCTAGAAAGCGCGAAAAAGCGCACGTCAACTTGAAACTATTAGCTACATTGAAACTATTAATAGGGAGTCAAGCGGTTAACCGGTTAATTAAATTTAACCGGTTAAAAAATAATTGATCGGTTAACCGACGCTTTCCCAACTTTTCTGCTACATTGCAACTACCGCCAAAACATGAGCGGAAGTTGCGAGCCACAAATGGTGGATCCGGGAAATGATTCGCCAAAGAAGGAAGTTAAGCAAATTAACTATGCTTTTGAGTTCATCTGGATCAAAAAAAAAACTCAAGCCGCTCATTGGAAGAGGAGTTTGCTCTTTACGATTTAGATCCATCTACCAGTCCTGATTTAGACCCGTTATGCTGGTGGAATACAAATGAAAATCGTTTCCCAAGAATAGCAAAGCTTGTTAAATTATACCTACAAATACCAGCAACTTCAGCAAGCTCTGAGCGCCTTTTTAGCTTAATGGGAAATATTTACAATGAAAAACGGATGAACTTGAGACTCGAAACAGCAGAAGCCATCGTTTTTCTGCATCACAATAACTCTACCTGATTTCTTCGTTTTCCCAGACAATTTGTTTTGATAAAATACTCTTATACGTATATTTTGTTGTTACAATAGTTGATATCTGATCATCCAAGATCCATTCCATTATGATAACAAGGAAGTTTTTAATTCCAGATAAGATTGATGTTTTGATTAGCAATAGAGAATAATGATATAGCCTACCGGGTATATTGTTACTTGTGATGTGTTACCTAACCACATCAGTCTTGGCTCATTATGAGTAATTTAAAAGTAGAGGAATATCAAGTGATCTTGTATAAAAAGTAAATCTAATTGATATCAGTCTTCTACACATGACCATCTACAAGGAATTCAACATATTAATATTGATGTATCAATAATAACATAAATATATTAGCAACCTAAAGATAGCTTTGTGTAGCCGTTGTTTTATATTATCTGGTCACATCCTATATAAGTTGTGAATTACCATACTGGTACCTCACATTGAATGTTTTGTACAGATTTTATGGTATAATATACATTATTATTATCATTAGTGGATTTAGATTTTATAATTTATTATTTTGAATAATTAACATGGAATTAGGCACATTCCGTGAAATTGATTTTAGGTTCAAGTTAGCCAGACGGAATAAACTCAAATATTCACGAGGGTATACTAAAACATAACAGTATTCTTGAAAATAAAATATTAAGGAAGTAGACCTATAAGCAATCAGTAGAAAATGTTTATGTCCATAAAGTAAGCGAGCTTACTCAACTGGTATAACAGGCAAACATGCATATACTCATACACTATACTCAGTGCGACTATATAAGCCTTGTATAGTCACATGGAATTGAAAAACATCTATTACTAGTATTACATCGGTTAACCGGTTAATTTCTCGTCGGTTAACCGGTTAATTTCTCGTCGGTTAACCGGTCAATTTATAATTAACCGCTTGACTCCCTAACTATTAACTATTGATTTGTATCTAAATTTAGATTGTAGGCTCATAGACTTTAATAACTTTCAATCTTTGATTAAAATACAGCTCTCAAACACCGATCGATATTCGATTCAAATAGTCGCTGTAGTTGTAAAAGGTCAATATCTTCTCAAATCTTTTTAATAAAAGTTATAAAAGGTCTTCAACCAGTTTCAATTGAGGCAGTAGTGCAACCTCAATTGAAACCGGTTGAAGACCTTTTATAGCTTTAATTAAAAAGATTTGAGAAGACGTTGACCTTTACAACTACAAAGACTTTAATAATTTAGGAAACTTGGAGTAATAAGTATCATCAAACTTCGGCTCAATAAAGGTAGTGCACGTACATGAGATGCGTATTAATTACAAAGTATAATTAAAAATCAATACATGCTTGATGTAGGATATTCATTATGTAGAGGTTGAGACAATAAAAGGACTAAATAATATATTCATTATGAAGAGATTATTCACTATGTAGAGATATGTAACAAGCGCGAAGTATACCATTTTTAAGAAGAGAGCCTAATGAATTTACAAAAATTGAATGCATGGCGTATGCTGACGATTCCCTGTGTTACGTCTCTCATTCTGATCCGATCATGGCTGTAGCTTTCCTAAACCAAAGCCTTGTTGAAGTAGTAAACTGGTCAGGAGTTTGGGGTATGAAATTCAATGCCGCCAAAACAATCTCAATGCTCATTTCACGTAATAACAAGCGTCATCCCTTGCCTCCTGGCATTATCTTTGATGAGACTTTAATTCTCTTCTCCAAAGAACACTATCACCTTGGCATTATAATAACGGACAATCTGAAACACAACGCCCATATAAAATTCGTCTGCTCAAGAGCTAACAAAGAATTATTCGCCCTTCGTGTCCTCAGCTCATACATCCCTCATCATAAAGACCTTCTGACTCAATTGTACAAAGTTTACATGCGTTCACACCTGGAATACGGTTCGATCGTCTACTCTGGTATCGGAAAAGTATTGACAGGCAGGCTGGAATCCGTGCGAAGGAGAGCATTGCGATGTATCCTCCACCTGCCTTCCCTTACTCATATCTGCAATAATGAATATGCCAGTGTGAACATACAGACCCTAGCATTTCGACGCACCCATGCCCTCTCCTGTGAAGACTATAAATATTAAAGTCAATGCCCTCGAGCCTTCAAGCCCGTGCTTCGCAATTATCCCTATAACCTCAGGCAAAATCTTTGCGCACTCCCTGTCAGTGTCAACTCTTCCAATCCCCCTTCACAACACTTTCGTCGTGCTCCTCTTTCTCTAATCTGCGAAGTTCTTAATGTCCTCCCTCACTCCTCCATTACCCAGTTTAACTCACTAACAAGTTTCAAATCTCATCTGAAATCCCTTCCTTGTGACCGACGCCTGACTGATTTTCCTAACTTTTGACTGTTAGTAAGCCTGCTCCGTATCTTATATCTATCATCTTCCATGTGCATTCCGTATTTTCCCGCACACTACATGCTTCCTACAGTCGTAAAGTGTTTCGTTACATTCTCACTGCTCCCATTTTTGTGTACCTGTTTGTTTACTCGAACTGTACTGAAAATTTCCTGATCCGTGTTTTGGCTTAATTTATAATCTTACTCCTGCATTTGCATTGTACATCTGTTGTATAGTTCTAACGCTATGCGTATTTGTATAACTACGGACACTTACACACTTTGTATTCACCTTGCCAACGGCCATCTGCCATGGTCCAATAAAATGATCATGAAGAGTGATTCACTTTGTAGAAGTTCGACTGTAGTTGTCTTATGAAGTTCTTGACCATTATTCCCTGACGAGTACACACTATGAATGATGAAGAAAACGCAGACTACAGCCCTTAACTTTCGGCGGTTCAAGATATGGTCAACTGACCTCCCTTGGAAAATGAAATTAAACCATGATCCAGGAATAATTTCACTTAACTTGGCATTACGTGATTTTTATTACATGATGATCGTCGCTCGAACTGCATTTATAAGTGATCCAATTTTCGCATTTGTTGTCTTTCAATGGATTCAAACTTACATTGAACTTCTTAACTGTCTACGTTGCGAATGTTCTCAAGTATAATCAGTACAAATTCCTACTTCACTTAATTCATTAATGCAAACTCGTGTTCAAGAAGGAAGGAGAAACAATCGCTAATATGCTATTGCAATCACACGCTTGTATAAAATTAAAAAAATCTATATGACGTTAACAATGCATCAGTCAGGAAGCCGTGTCGGATGGTGAAGCTAAAGCGGATATTATGCTGCTGTTCTGGAATTCAAATGAGGCCGCTGTGTACGCTGGTGAACAGATGTGCAGCAGGAAGTACACGACAAGAGCGCCAGTAAGATGGCTAATGGTTCACTTCTACCGCATGCTACCGGCACAATCAGATGCCCACACAATCTGATCCAAGAACTGCAGAGTACGAGATAATGACAGCACATAACCGCTGACTATTTCTTCTTCAACTCGCAAGAGAATTGACGATGCCGAGTCTTCTAAGTCCGAAAGATTTTCCTGCTAAAACCGCTGGTATAAATGGTTCTCTGGAGTTCACAGGGATGAATCTTCTCAACAGCTTCAGAGAGGCAGATTGTGTTATATATACTGTACAGTAGAGGTTTCCGAATAATGCATCGAGACAGCAATCGAGCAGCAAGGCAATGCTAGAACTCACATTGAAAATACAAATAATTTGCATGCAATTTATTATACTTTGTTTTCCAAAGCAACTAAGTTTTATCACAGCGGATTCCACAAAAGTATTTTCTAAAAGGTGATCAGATGACCACTACCGGGTCCTTCTGGAGTGTAAAAAATATTGGATCGCTGAGGGTATTTTTTGGTTGAGGAAGTAGCTTGTGGAGAACATGGTCTAGCAAAATTTTCCTGAACATTTTGCCAACTTGCTTTTTGATTTTTTTCTGATATCGTCATGTTTGCTGAAACCAAGACAACTGCACTTCGCGAAGTTGGCGAGACAGGTTTTGTCTAAGATATAAAGTCCCACCAGCGCTGGACCACGAAGAGTATCCGAATGCATGAGAGCGTCATAAATTTGGTGGTAACCCGACCCCTGATTATTTTTAAGAAGTATAAACGAAGTTACGGAAAAATACCTTACCTTTCATACAACGGACATTTACTTCAACCCATGGAGTGTAGCCTATGTTATAACGGGACGCATTGATAACTTCAGAGTCACAGCAAGAAGGAAATCCGCAGGAGAATCGCACTGGCTAAGGAAGCATTCAACACCAAGATGAATTTGTTCACGGACTGAAAATTAGCAATGGGACTGAAGATCGGTCTTCTGTATGTGAGTTGTGGACCTTCACAGTCGAGACGCGGCGGAATATCACAGCAGTGGAGATGTGGTTTTATCGACGCATGCTCAAAATGTCTCATACTGATAGAATCACAAACGAAGAAGTACTCAGACACGTTGGTCAGGAAAGGCAGCTCTTGACAACAGTTGAGAGACGACAACTTAAGTTTGTTGGGCACTACATCCGGAAAGGCAAACTTGAAGAACTGTCTCGGAGGAAGAAAGGCCCGTACAAGATAAAAATCTGCAAAATTTCCAGCCCAACCTCAACAGCTCGAGCGCCCCATGTAACGCTGCTAGAGAACGATGAAGCTGGCGCAACATCACCCAATCACGGTTCGCCTCAGGTCCGAATCGGGTTCGGCTGTGGCGACGAAAATAAACAGCAGAGACTATCTACCTTGTCAAAGGGTTGATTTGATATTAAAATGCGCAACAAGAAATGCTGCGAGAGCAAATCAGAAATCTTCAATCATGATGCGTTTCCCTGAATTTCCTGAAAACAGAAATTCCTGAATCCCTGAAAATTCCCTGAATAGCGATAAATCATGTTCGTTACCAGAGCTTTGCTCAAATTATATCAGCACGCAATGTCTGTATTTATTGGAAAGCCTCGCATCAATTGCCGCGAAGATGCAGTCAGTTAAACTGCTCCAGATTCCTACATGTTCTGTTTGTTAACCTCTTGAGGATGAATTTAATTTTTCGTTGGCATTGATCAGGACTCACTCATCTTAAGAAAAAAGCAATTTTCGACGACCGTGTAGTTCTTAATGATACATAAAAAGGAAATTGTACTTAATTTCGTTAAGAAAATTTGAACTAACCTATCTATGGAATACAACCTACAACTAGATATACAACCTGTAGAGCATGAACAATTGGACATTGTGACATGCCAAAACAGAATTTCAACAAAAATATAATGGTGTACTAAAATATCAAAAGGATAAAAAAAGCTAAACTAAGAAAAGAAAACTAAAAGTTACACATAATTAATTAGATTAAGTAGCACTTGGAAAGCCCTGAATCTGAGGTTTGCAAACACCTTATGACACACATCTCCCCAATCACACACAAGTTCATCACATGATCAATACTGCATCAAAACATACATGGCTCAAAGAAGGAAATCAAAGCAAGGTCTTTCGAAGTGCTACTTAATCTCAATAATTCTGTGCTACTTTTGGTTTTCCTTCTTTAGATTAGCTTTTTTATCCTTTTGATACTTTAGTACACCATTATATTTTTGTTAAAATTCTGTTTCAGCATGTCTCAATGTCCAATTGTCCATGCTCTACTAAGGTTCTAGGTTGCATTCCATAGATAGGTTAGTTTAAATTTTCTTGACGACATTCAGTGCAATTTCCTTTTTCTGAATCCCTTGATAAAGGCTAATGCGAAATATTGGGAATAAAGAAGTTCACGTCGTCGAAAACTGCTCTTCTACTCATCCTAAGGACGGATCAGCGATTTTGATAATTGTTTCAAGTGCTGAGGACCAGCACTACTCGTCCTATTTTTGATTAGCGTAACTGCCGAGTTGGCGCAGATTCAATGTAAATTGTACGGGCACAGCTCGTCTTCGGTGCTTCAGGCGGTTTTTTCATTTGCAGAACGGCAGTTGAGTGAAAATAACAAGGACGAGTCATCCGTCTTCAGCTGGTTAAACAATAGTCGTACAAGAAAACAGAGGAGACAAAGGAATACCTGGTTCCACTGTCAACATGTTCAGCATGTTGCCTACCGTCTAACGGCATCTTGACATAGCGGGAAATGCTCATGCTTCACTTATTTGATGACTTTTAGTGATGAACCGCATTTGTCCTGCAAGGGAAGGATATCTGTGGGAGGCTGATTCATTAACATTCTTTATTATATCCTACAGCCCGCATTATTACATGAAAAAATTAAGAACGAATCTGCATTTCTCAAGTACAACATTTTCTTAAATGTACAGACAACATCATCAATTACAAAAGGATATAAAATGCGAATCATTAATCCATGTCAGCTCCTTCGTCATCTTCGTCAACTCCAAGAATATATAGCACATTATTACACCGAATAAGAACTTCGCCTAGATTTCCTGTGTGACAACCATCGATGTATTCTTCGGTACTGGCTAACTGCAGATTCATGTAATTGTCGACAGATACAAGGTAGCCTTTATATTCCATTCCCCACTTTAATTTGACGATAACGGCTTTCCCCGTAAGGCTGTTCAGATAAGGCTTTGGGTTCACTGGAGTACTCATAGCTACGAATTAATCACTGAAAAGGAAAAATAGTGAGGTCAGAGAAGCAAGCGAAAAATGACTCAAACATGTACATGTAAATTAGAAAGACCGCTACGATGAATTATCAGTCGTCATTATCTTATCATCATTTATCACAATTTAAGATTCGCGGATAAAAGAGCCATAAATGTCGACTTCACCTTCCTGATCGTCTTCCTAGACAAGCCACATAATTATTCAGTTGAAATAAAACTGTAAAAATACAAAAACATGTTAATTATGAATACATCCGTTGAGATTCAATACATAGATAAAATTATGACTTCTCGCATGAAAGCTAAGCACAAAACCCAACACTAGCTGTATGTATACGTAGGGAAAACGAGCAGGTGTGGTCCACCCCGATTCAGGACGGTGTTATAGCTTTTTCTCTTCCCCATTACTGAGTACCTATGTACCACATACGGTTGTCATATCGACCGGGGAATAACAAATAGGACTGAAGGTGGTCGGATCTAGAATTTCACCTCAGACTTAGATTTTTCCGGTTCCAAGGATTTCATATATTGCTGCCGCGATATCTTGCAGATTGGACGAGTTCTTTAATGATAAATCCCACTAATGCTTATCATGTGATCTTTTATAACTCTTCTTGCCCTCAAAGTCTTTTGAGAAATTTTCATCGATGAAACCTCTCTATTAATTGAAAATCCATCTAAATGATGGGCTAAAAAATTCAAAAAAACCTTGGGCCTGACCATGGGATAATGTAGGTGTTTTATAGAGCGCACCATAGTTTTCAGAATCAGCGTTGTCACCGGGCCTCGAGATCCCATCCGCGCAGGGAGTTTATCGATGAAGGTTAGTATAAATGAAGGTCTATACTCAAGCCTATGACATACTAGGAGACTATATCCGTGATCACTAACTCTTGGGAACATATTCGTTGCTCCTGGAAACTATCTGCTAGGCAGTGGATTTGCAATTTGTTTCATGGAGAATGTTTGCGAAAAGTTTCTGTTGCTTGAGGATTCTAGCCTGGCATAGGTTTTTTGAATATACATTGCTCTTGACCGTGCTAAAATATATCGTATAATTGTGAGCGATTTCAATGGCATTTCCGATTTTTATTCCTTGGATTTCATTTTTAATACACTGATCAAACTGTACATTAAATATTAAAACTGATAAAGTACATGTTATGGAAATAAAAAGAAAATTTGTTTTATACGAGTATGCAAATTACTCGTATATGCAAGATTAAGTTTACATGCTTAAGAATATTCAGGTTTCAAGTCTCAACTAAGATATCATTATTATGATAAGTTATGAATAATAAAAATAACTAAAAATAATAAAAACGTTAACAGTCATAACAGACATACTGTAACAGTAAACATATCAACAACATGAAAATGGAAAAATCAATCAAGGCTACTTGAAAATATCAAGTCGATTTTCGGTTAAGCAATTATCTAGTGCAGCTCGCACTTGAAAAAAATATTAGTGTGGGTCACGATGAATGAAAGTTGTTGAAGTAAAATACCTATATTTCTGCTGTGATCACTTCACAAGAAAATCGACTTCTCTTCAAAAGTTTGAAAGCTTCGCCCCCTGAAGCGAAATTGGTTAATACCATGACTCCGCGCACATGAGGCAATTAAGAAACAGATTAACCTATTTCTTTCTTTTGAATTCATTGATACAAATAACAATTTTAGCTCAACCACATCGACAACAGGCTCGGCACTAATGTGTTTTGAGTATAAGCTAAGTTGCTATATTATTACTATCGCACGTACGAGTTGTACGTACGAGTAAATGAAAGTACGCTATTTCAAACTTAACAAACCATCCCAATCGATATCAAATCAAAGTCACTTTCCTACCTACATTCTACCAGGTATCTGAAGATAATACCAAATGGAGCAACATCCCGTCTGACAGAGCGGGAGCGGCTGCAACTTGTTAGCAAGTTCTTCACCCATACGATTCTTGACGCGCTTCTAAACCCGTTCAAGCAGTTTGAGATGGGTTTTCGGGGCGCCGGCCCACAGATGACAACAATACTCCAGTGTACGAATAGTGGACTTGTAAAGATTGCAGTCTATGGTGGAAGATAGTTGCTGGCGCGATTGAGACTACCAATGCGTAGAGCTGCCTGCTAGCTAATGGATTGGATGCACGGTTTCCATGACGTCTTTCGTAACCGCCAATCCAAAAAAGGAGATGGAATCTTCTCTGATCCTATTGTATCTGACATCTAAATGCTATGATGATCGACATCTCCTTTAAGTCGTGAGTGCAAAATACTATGAGTTTTTGAAGGATTGACGAAAATAAACCATTTGGCGGCTAATTATGAGATCCTGTTTAGGTCTTCATTAAGAACCGTTGACGCTGCTGAGTGTTCTTAGCTAGTCGCTCATTAGAACTGAAAAGTGTCGTGTCATGTGCATACATCACTAGTTTACTCACGAGGCAGTCTGGGAGGTCATTACTGCACAACAGAAAATAATGGGTCCCAAAATTGACCCGCGTGCATTGACAAGCTTGGGGAAGCCTTTTGGCCATCTAAGATGACAGATATCTGACGGGTTTGTTGAGTTGATTAGCAACTCCGTAAAACTTAAGCTTCCTAAACAGTCTGATGTCAAACTATCGAATGCTTTGGAAATATGGAGGGCAACTGATCTTGTCCCACCTTGTCTGTCAATAACACGTGACGACTTACATGTTCAGTGATATAAGAAACTCTGCAGTATGATGAGTGTAACGTCATCTGCATATTTCACAACTTCTGTGGACGGTGAAGAACTACAGAAGGTTCCGACAAAAGCAACAAATATAATCGGTACCAAGACGGAGCCCTGGGGCACACCTGTCTTCCTTTCAAAAGGTTCAAAATTTAAGTTCATTATTTTGAGATGTGCTGAGCGATCACAAAATATGACGAGCCAAATCAGAAAACCGTTGGGGAAACCCAACTTATAGAATTTTTGTAAAACAGGACGGTGATCAATGCATTACACAAGTCGTACTCGTGACTGAAGATGCCACTACCTAATTACTTTCGCTCATCAAAAATCTGGATGCTGTGTGAACTGACCGCATCAACGCTATTGCAGTTGATGCACCGGGTATGAAATAATGCTGAGTCTGTCAAAATATATCGAGAAAAATAGACTGCGTTTTTTCGTGGGATGCGTTTCTCCATAATCTTTGCTGATGTTGATAGAAGACATAGGTAACGCATCTTTTCCGAACTCAGTAGGTTAGTTTTAGGAACTGGTACAATTATTGTCAGGGCTGCCACTCCTATCAAAAATAAAAACCGGAAAGTCAAATCGGAATGGGCCCCCTCAAGGTAAGAAACGTACGATCATTCGATATCACACAACCCGGTAAGTTTTGAAAGTTTTCAAGCAGAAGTCCGGTCTGTTCCAATACTGATGTTTCTAAATCCTCACAGCTAGCAAGTAAATAAAATAATTACTGATGCTTATTCAATCATCAGCTTCAACAAGGTACAATAGAATACATGACTCAACAGGGCTGCCACTCTTATCAAAAATAATAAGTCAAATCGGAATGGGCTCCCATAAATTACGCAGTCGTGGGCCACTTCAAAATAAGAAACTTACGATCATTCGATATCACACAACCTGGTAATTTTTCAAAGCGTTCAAGCAGAAGTTGGGTCTGTTCTAATAAAGATGCTTCTGAATCCTCACAGTTAGCAAGTACAAATTATGTACAACAAAGCATGTACAAAATTATTACTGATGCTTATTCAATCATCAGCTACAACAAGGTGCACTAGAATACATGACTCGAACAGCTACTATTTTCAGGAGAACCGTTTTCGAAGTTAGGACTGAGTATACTACAAAGACCCGTCTACCTGCCCCTAATGCAAAATCAGCATGAAGTTATTGAACGATTGACGATTTCAGCTTGATATAAAGACTGCATATGATCGAAGTCTACATGTAGGCCTATGGATAATTTTACTTAACTGTTTCAAAGACAACTTTCTTCAATTCGTTCAAAAATTTTACATTCAAAATTATACCGTAATGCACTATTCTCGTACAGTTTTGTCATTTTCTATTAATCATGCCATGACGTCAAACGGTGCAAGATCCCGTCCTTATTGTGAAGAATTTTCATGAAACCACTAGGAAATTGTTGTCGAGCTGTTCGACGTTTGGAAGACTGCTTCAGCAGAGCAGTCTGGTCACAGAAAATATTTTCATACAAAATCAATGGTCAGCGTGGTCTAGATGCTTGGGCAGGCATTTCCGTAAGCCAATTTCTTTGGGAGAGCCATCATTTTCCCGAGAAATCGAGAATGTGTTGTAAAATCTTCCTTTCTATGCTCTAAAAAATATACCGAATGTCATCAAGGATAGGAATATCTTCATGCAAGATGGGATGCCAGCGCACTACTACAGACCCATCGTAAATTACTTAAACAGCAATTTCCCTACATCTTGGATTGACCGTCATATGAGACTTTGAAATGGCTTCCGATACCACCAGATTCAATGCCTTGTTACTGTTTTCTTTTGGGCACGCCTATGAAATGGTGCAATAGAGTCATCCTATGCATTTGGATGAACTGGAAAACAAAGCTTTGCACCGTTTTCTGCAGATCGATGAGCGATTGCGTAGAAATATGCTCTTGCGCTGTAGACCGAAGAACTAGATTGCGTTCGGGCAAATGGTGAGCAAGTAGAAAATAAATGTTGTAGTGGCACTTGTGTTAGCAACTGTTTTCCCTTGAATCATGATTAACGTACAGAAATTGATCATTGAGCCGCTAATTGCTATTGCATCAACAACTTGGAAATGATCTCTGAGAATCCGCAACCTTACATAAACAAAATAATTTTGAATCAATGTCACACAGAATCAATTGACGACAAAAAAATTATCGCATTAGTCTCAAAAGGGCCCCCTCACGATCTAAAAGTGGCCCCTTCGCATTCTCAAGAGGGCCCCTTCGCAAAAATTTACATTCAAATTTATAATGCACTATTCTCGTGCAGCTCTGTCATTTCTTATTAATCATGCCATGACGTCACACGACACAATATCTCGTTCTTATCGAGAGGAATTTTCATGACACTACTAGGAGTTGCTGTTCAGCTGTTCAACGTTTGAAAGACTGCATAAGCAGAGCGGTCTGGTCACAGCAAATATCTTCATACAAAATTTATGGATCAACGCAATCTTATAGTGTTGGCATGCATTTCCTTAAGTCATTTTCTTTGGGGGCCATTATTCTTTCGAGAAACCGATAATCTGTGGTAAAATCTTCCTTTCTGTGCTGTATAAAAATATACCGAATGTCATAAATGATCATCGTCATGCAGGATGGAATGACAGCGCACTACCACAGACACATCGTAAATTATTTAAACAGTAATTTTCATAAATCTTGGATTGACCGTCATGGATGCCTTTGGATTGGCTTCCGATACCAACAGATTCATGCCTTTTGACTTTTTTCTTTTGTGCACGTTTAAGAAATGGTGCATTGCAGTCATCCTATGCATTTGGATAAACTGGAAAACAAAAAATTAACACCGTTTTTCTGCAGATCGACGAACGATTGCGTACAGGTATGCTCTTGCGCTGCTGACCGAAGAATTAGATTGTGTTCGGGCAAATAGTGAGCAGGCATTACAGTGGCACTACTTTTAGCAACAGTTTTCCACTGAATCGTAAATAATTTACAGAGATAAATCTTTGAGTCGCTAATTGTTATTGAATCAACAACTTAGAAATTATCAAAGAGAGAATCCGCCACGTTAAATAAACAAAATAATTTGTAATCAATGTCACACAGAATAAATTGACAGCAAAAACAATCGTATTTGCTCAATATGAGAAAACAAATCATAATCCGAAATACAGACATCTAAAATTAATGAAATACATGCAGTTCAAATCTCATTCTCTAGAGCTCGTTTCCAAAATTTGAAATTTGCAAACACGCTAACAGATTTCCAAGCACATCCACCTACCGATGGTCTGTGGAGTGAGTTGCTGATTCACTGCACTCATGGCGGCTAAAAAGTCAAAAACGCTTGCAGTTCAGCCTGAAGAGGCTTCATCGGTACTTGTAGCATTGGCAATGATTCAAATCAAACTTTGCTCTCATCTTTTGTACTTCAAACATAATAAAAAATTACATTAAGAACAACTTTTGGCTTTTAAACAACATTATGACAGCTATTTGATAAGGGTAGAGCCGCCATGGCATAAGTAAACTCAAAATCAGCACGAAAAGAGATCCTTATTACTTGTGCAGTTGTTTGCAAGATTTCAATCTTCGCTGGTGTCTTCGCTGAAAATTAGCCGTTTTTGCAACAAGTGATCTTACAAAATATTCTTTCGTCACTCCCTTGTGCTTCCGAAACTTTTTAGTAGATTTTTCTTTCATACTTTTCTGGCAGACGCTTCTTGAAAGACACGTTTTGGAGAGCATCAAAGCAGTCAGAACTCAATTCATAATAAACTCCGTAATTACGTATTGCAACTTTTTCGTCAGGCATTCCCACCAAAATTTATTTCTTATTTCAAAACTTTTATTATTTGCGGTTCGTCAGTCACTGACTTCCTTATAGAAGAATCTTCTGATCAAGAGTCAAGCGGATTTTTAGAAAGCATCTGCTTTAAATTTTATCACCCTTAAAAATTGCAGGGTCTTTTAAGGTCCCCTAACAATCTGCGTAGCCTCATTCACAATTTTAAAAGAGCCCTACATAATCTAAACAGGTCCCACATGCTCTTATCTTTAAGGGTACCGGTCTCAATCCTATATGCCCTTTACAATCTCAAAGGGATGCTTCACAAAATCTCATGGGTCACTTTCAAAATATAAATGTGACCCCTTCACGATCTAAAAGGGGCCCCTTCGCAGTCTCAAAAGGGCCCCCTCACAATCTCAAAAGGACCCCTCGCGATCTATAAGGGGCCAATTCGCAGTCTCAAAAGGGCCCCCTCACGATCTAAAAGTGGCCCCTTCGCATTCTCAAGAGGGCCCCTTGCGGTCTAAAAGGGGGCACTTCGCATTCTCAAGAGGGCCCCTACGCAGTCTCAAAAGGGCCCCTCACAATCTCAAAAGGACCCCTCGCGATCTATAAGGGGCCCCTTCGCAGTCTCAAAAGGGCCCCCTTCACGATCTAAAAGTGGCCCCTTCGCATTCTCAAAAGGGCCCCTCGCGATCTATAAGGGGACCCTTCGCAGTCTCAAAAGGGCCCCTCACAATCTATAAGGGCCTCTTCGCAGTCTCAAAAGGGCCCCCTTACAATCTAATAGGGGCCCATTCGCAGTCTCAAAAGGGCCACTCGCGATCTATAAAGGCCCCTTCGCACAGTCTCAAAAGGGCTACTCGCGATCTATAAGGGCCCCCTCACGATCAAAAAAGGGGACGCTTCGCAGTCTCAAAAGGGCCCCTCGCGATCGATAAGGGGCCCCTTCGCAGTCTCAAAAGGACTCCTCGAGAGCTTAAGGGCACCCTCACAATATTAAAAAGCCCCACACCGCAATATCAAAAGGGTCCCCTTCAAATATAAAAATCCTTGGCGTAACATTTTCTCACTACTTACTTTATTCAAAAAGAAAAACCGGAAATCCGGTTAAAACCGGAAGAGTGGCAGCCCTGGACTCAAACAACTACTATTTTCAGAAGTACCGTTTCGAATGTTAGACAGAGTGTACTACAAAGACCCCTGTACCTATCCCTAATGCAAAATCAGCTTGAAGTTATTGAACGATTGACGATTTCAGCTCGATGTAGACTACATATTATCGAATAATCTACACGTAGGCCTATGGATAATTTTACTTAACTGTTTCAAAGACAGCTTTCTTCATTCCGTTCAAAAAATTTACATTCAAATTTATAATGCACTATTCTCGTGCAGCTCTGTCATTTCTTATTAATCATGCCATGACGTCACACGACACAATATCTCGTTCTTATCGAGAGGAATTTTCATGACACTACTAGGAGTTGCTGTTCAGCTGTTCAACGTTTGAAAGACTGCATAAGCAGAGCGGTCTGGTCACAGCAAATATCTTCATACAAAATTTGTGGATCAACGCAATCTTATAGTGTTGGCATGCATTTCCTAATTCATTTTCTTTGGGGGCCATTATTCTTTCGAGAAACCGATAATCTGTGGTAAAAAATCTTCCTTTCTGTGCTGTATACAAATATACCGAATGTCATAAATGATCATCGTCATGCAGGATGGAATGCCAGCGCACTACCACAGACACATCGTAAATTATTTAAACAGCAATTTTCATAAATCTTAGATTGACCGTCATGGATGCCTTTGGATTGGCTTCCGATACCACCAGATTCATGCCTTTTGACTTATTTCTTTTGTGCACGTTTAAGAAATGGTGCATTGCAGTCATCCTATGCATTTGGATAAACTGGAAAACAAAAAATTAACACCGTTTTTCTGCAGATCGACGAGCGATTGCGTACAGGTATGCTCTTGCGCTGCTGACACGAAGAATTAGATTGTGTTTCGGGCAAATAGTGAGCAGGCATTATAGTGGCACTACTTTTAGCAACAGTTTTCCACTGAATCGTAAATAATTTACAGAGATAAATCTTTGAGTCGCTAATTGTTATTGAATCAACAACTTAGAAATTATCAAAGAGAGAATCCGCCACGTTAAATAAACAAAATAATTTGTAATCAATGTCACACAGAATAAATTGACAGCAAAAACAATCATATTTGCTCAATATGAGAAAACAAATCATAATCCGAAATACAGACATCTACAATAAATTTTCATACGATGATGAAAGTCATCCCAGTAGCCATTTATAATAGAATATAATGCTTACTAATTTAGATTATTAATTGAAGTAGTCCTAATGAGGACTGATGGCGTTCTCCTGTCCGCAAGTGTACAAAGGCAATGCTACTGTAACCATTGGATTAATCAGTTCTCAAAAGAACTCAATGTAGCTTTCTCGTGGCAACGAATTAAAATTGATCAGCTTTGGCCCAATATCTGGTAAAAATGGAAATCTTAAGACTTGTACTAATACCATAGATTCCAAACACTGCCGTATACACGTTCAAAACAGACGTCTAATATACTGTACCGACTACAGATGTTGATAGTGGAAATAGAATAAGACAATGGTCACCATAGGTTAAGGAAATTAAAAATGGATATTATAAAACAACAGGAAACCGATGAATAGAAATTGGAAAAGTGGAGGTAAAATATGGAAATACAACGATGCTACTACACCGATTACAAGTGAACTATATCTGACACTACACATGGTGGATAATGGTAAGAGTGGATAAATGGAAAGTGGATAATGGAGGTAAACAATAGAACTACAATGACACTCTACTACACCGAAAGCAATGAAACTATACACACTATACCTAAGACTACACATGGAAAATACTATTTCTTCACTTGAATTTGTTATCGCCAGTTTCTTCATCCGTCTATAGTACTTCATGTAATTCCACATTTCTTCATTTGAATTACAATACATCGACCACTACTTCAGCTACCGATTAAGGGATATAAAACATAATACTGCAGTCCGTCAGTCATCAGCAGGTACTCGTCTAGTTGTGTTTCGACCCCTAACCTGAACACTCAAACCCAGACGAGCGGGGTCCCATACACAGTGGCTGACAAAATACTGAATAGGTAATGATATGTCTTGAAAGATATGTCACAAAGATAAATCAGACATCATTTAATTGTTGCGTTTCCCACATGTAAACTGATCCTGTCATTAAATTCATCCCATCAATAACTACAGTATGCTTTTTGCGATCCGCACATGTAAACAAATCCTGTACATCAATCTTTGCCTTTTCGATTCCCACAAGTAAACAGATCCTGTTCATCCTCGAATCCCATAAAGATGTAATCGCTGTGTGATAAATATGTAATCCGCCTTTACACAAACTTCGCCTCATACATCAAGACTAAACAATGGGAGCTCTCTCATCTCCCGTAAGCCACGCTAAGCGCTCTGTATTCACTCTTCACCGCCCCAATTAATGAAATAAATACAGTTCAAATCTCATTCTCTAGAGCTCGTTTCCAAAATTTGAAATTTGCAAACACGCTAACAGATTTCCAAGCACATCCACCTACGATGGTCTGTGGAGTGAGTTGCTGATTCACTGCACTCATGGCGGCTAAAAAGTCAAAAACGCTTGCAGTTCAGCCTGAAGAGGCTTCATCGGTACTTGTAGCATTGGCAATGATTCAAATCAAACTTTGCTCTCATCTTTTGTACTTCAAACATAATAAAAAATTACATTAAGAACAACTTTTGGCTTTTAAACAACATTATGACAGCTATTTGATAAGGGTAGAGCCGCCATGGCATAAGTAAACTCAAAATCAGCACGAAAAGAGATCCTTATTACTTGTGCAGTTGTTTGCAAGATTTCAATCTTCGCTGGTGTCTTCGCTGAAAATTAGCCGTTTTTGCAACAAGTGATCTTACAAAATATTCTTTCGTCACTCCCTTGTGCTTCCGAAACTTTTTAGTAGATTTTTCTTTCATACTTTTCTGGCAGACGCTTCTTGAAAGACACGTTTTGGAGAGCATCAAAGCAGTCAGAACTCAATTCATAATAAAACTCCGTAATTACGTATTGCAACTTTTTCGTCAGGCATTCCCACCAAAATTTATTTCTTATTTCAAAACTTTTATTATTTGCGGTTCGTCAGTCACTGACTTCCTTATAGAAGAATCTTCTGATCAAGAGTCAAGCGGATTTTTTAGAAAGCATCTGCTTTAAATTTTATCACCCTTAAAAATTGCAGGGTCTTTTAAGGTCCCCTAACAATCTGCGTAGCCTCATTCACAATTTTAAAAGAGCCCTACATAATCTAAACAGGTCCCACATGCTCTTATCTTTAAGGGTACCGGTCTCAATCCTATATGCCCTTTACAATCTCAAAGGGATGCTTCACAAAATCTCATGGGTCACTTTCAAAATATAAATATGACCCCTTCACGATCTAAAAGGGGCCCCTTCGCAGTCTCAAAAGGGCCCCCTCACAATCTCAAAAGGACCCCTCGCGATCTATAAGGGGCCCCTTCGCAGTCTCAAAAGGGCCCCCTTCACGATCTAAAAGTGGCCCCTTCGCATTCTCAAGAGGGCCCCTTGCGGTCTAAAAGGGGGCACTTCGCATTCTCAAGAGGACCCCTTCGCAGTCTCAAAAGGGCCCCCTCACAATCCACAAAAGGACCCCTCGCGATCTATAAGGGGCCCCTTCGCAGTCTCAAAAGGGCCCCCTTCACGATCTAAAAGTGGCCCCTTCGCATTCTCAAAAGGGCCCCTCGCGATCTATAAGGGGACCCTTCGCAGTCTCAAAAGGGCCCCTCACAATCTATAAGGGCCTCTTCGCAGTCTCAAAAGGGCCCCCTTACAATCTAATAGGGGCCCATTCGCAGTCTCAAAAGGGCCACTCGCGATCTATAAAGGCCCCTTCGCACAGTCTCAAAAGGGCTACTCGCGATCTATAAGGGCCCCCTCACGATCAAAAAAGGGGACGCTTCGCAGTCTCAAAAGGGCCCCTCGCGATCGATAAGGGGCCCCTTCGCAGTCTCAAAAGGACTCCTCGAGAGCTTAAAGGGCACCCTCACAATATTAAAAAGCCCCACTCGCAATATCAAAAGGGTCCCCTTCAAAATATAAATCCTTGGCGTAACATTTTCTCACTACTTACTTTATTCAAAAAGAAAAACCGGAAATCCGGTTAAAACCGGAAGAGTGGCAGCCCTGGACTCAAACAACTACTATTTTCAGAAGTACCGTTTTCGAATGTTAGACAGAGTGTACTACAAAGACCCCTGTACCTATCCCTAATGCAAAATCAGCTTGAAGTTATTGAACGATTGACGATTTCAGCTCGATGTAGACTACATATTATCGAATAATCTACACGTAGGCCTATGGATAATTTTACTTAACTGTTTCAAAGACAGCTTTCTTCATTCCGTTCAAAAAATTTACATTCAAATTTATAATGCACTATTCTCGTGCAGCTCTGTCATTTCTTATTAATCATGCCATGACGTCACACGACACAATATCTCGTTCTTATCGAGAGGAATTTTCATGACACTACTAGGAGTTGCTGTTCAGCTGTTCAACGTTTGAAAGACTGCATAAGCAGAGCGGTCTGGTCACAGCAAATATCTTCATACAAAATTTGTGGATCAACGCAATCTTATAGTGTTGGCATGCATTTCCTGAATTCATTTTCTTTGGGGGCCATTATTCTTTCGAGAAACCGATAATCTGTGGTAAAATCTTCCTTTCTGTGCTGTATAAAAATATACCGAATGTCATAAATGATCATCGTCATGCAGGATGGAATGCCAGCGCACTACCACAGACACATCGTAAATTATTTAAACAGCAATTTTCATAAATCTTAGATTGACCGTCATGGATGCCTTTGGATTGGCTTCCGATACCACCAGATTCATGCCTTTTGACTTTTTTCTTTTGTGCACGTTTAAGAAATGGTGCATTGCAGTCATCCTATGCATTTGGATAAACTGGAAAACAAAAAATTAACACCGTTTTTCTGCAGATCGACGAGCGATTGCGTACAGGTATGCTCTTGCGCTGCTGACCGAAGAATTAGATTGTGTTCGGGCAAATAGTGAGCAGGTATTATAGTGGCACTACTTTTAGCAACAGTTTTCCACTGAATCGTAAATAATTTACAGAGATAAATCTTTGAGTCGCTAATTGTTATTGAATCAACAACTTAGAAATTATCAAAGAGAGAATCCGCCACGTTAAATAAACAAAATAATTTGTAATCAATGTCACACAGAATAAATTGACAGCAAAAACAATCATATTTGCTCAATATGAGAAAACAAATCATAATCCGAAATACAGACATCTACAATTAATTTTCATACGATGATGAAAGTCATCCCAGTAGCCATTTATAATAGAATATAATGCTTACTAATTTAGATTATTAATTGAAGTAGTCCTAATGAGGACTGATGGCGTTCTCCTGTCCGCAAGTGTACAAAGGCAATGCTACTGTAACCATTGGATTAATCAGTTCTCAAAAGAACTCAATGTAGCTTTCTCGTGGCAACGAATTAAAATTGATCACTTTGGCCCAATATCTGGTAAAAATGGAAATCTTAAGACTTGTACTAATACCATAGATTCCAAACACTGCCGTATACACGTTCAAAACAGACGTCTAATATACTGTACCGACTACAGATGTTGATAGTGGAAATAGAATAAGACAATGGTCACCATAGGTTAAGGAAATTAAAAATGGATATTATAAAACAACAGGAAACCGATGAATAGAAATTGGAAAAGTGGAGGTAAAATATGGAAATACAACGATGCTACTACACCGATTACAAGTGAACTATATCTGACACTACACATGGTGGATAATGGTAAGAGTGGATAAATGGAAAGTGGATAATGGAGGTAAACAATAGAACTACAATGACACTCTACTACACCGAAAGCAATGAAACTATACACACTATACCTAAGACTACACATGGAAAATACTATTTCTTCACTTGAATTTGTTATCGCCAGTTTCTTCATCCGTCTATAGTACTTCATGTAATTCCACATTTCTTCATTTGAATTACAATACATCGACCACTACTTCAGCTACCGATTAAGGGATATAAAACATACCGGTAATACTGCAGTCCGTCAGTCATCAGCAGGTACTCGTCTAGTTGTGTTTCGACCCCTAACCTGAACACTCAAACCCAGACGAGCGGGGTCCCATACACAGTGGCTGACAAAATACTGAATAGGTAATGATATGTCTTGAAAGATATGTCACAAAGATAAATCAGACATCATTTAATTGTTGCGTTTCCCACATGTAAACTGATCCTGTCATTAAATTCATCCCATCAATAACTACAGTATGCTTTTTGCGATCCGCACATGTAAACAAATCCTGTACATCAATCTTTGCCTTTTCGATTCCCACAAGTAAACAGATCCTGTTCATCCTCGAATCCCATAAAGATGTAATCGCTGTGTGATAAATATGTAATCCGCCTTTACACAAACTTCGCCTCATACATCAAGACTAAACAATGGGAGCTCTCTCATCTCCCGTAAGCCACGCTAAGCGCTCTGTATTCACTCTTCACCGCCCCAATTAATGAAATAAATACAGTTCAAATCTCATTCTCTAGAGCTCGTTTCCAAAATTTGAAATTTGCAAACACGCTAACAGATTTCCAAGCACATCCACCTACCGATGGTCTGTGGAGTGAGTTGCTGATTCACTGCACTCATGGCGGCTAAAAAGTCAAAAACGCTTGCAGTTCAGCCTGAAGAGGCTTCATCGGTACTTGTAGCATTGGCAATGATTCAAATCAAACTTTGCTCTCATCTTTTGTACTTCAAACATAATAAAAAATTACATTAAGAACAACTTTTTGGCTTTTAAACAACATTATGACAGCTATTTGATAAGGGTAGAGCCGCCATGGCATAAGTAAACTCAAAATCAGCACGAAAAGAGATCCTTATTACTTGTGCAGTTGTTTGCAAGATTTCAATCTTCGCTGGTGTCTTCGCTGAAAATTAGCCGTTTTTGCAACAAGTGATCTTACAAAATATTCTTTCGTCACTCCCTTGTGCTTCCGAAACTTTTTAGTAGATTTTTCTTTCATACTTTTCTGGCAGAACGCTTCTTGAAAGACACGTTATTGGAGAGCATCAAAGCAGTCAGAACTCAATTCATAATAAACTCCGTAATTACGTATTGCAACTTTTTCGTCAGGCATTCCCACCAAAATTTATTTCTTATTTCAAAACTTTTATTATTTGCGGTTCGTCAGTCACTGACTTCCTTATAGAAGAATCTTCTGATCAAGAGTCAAGCGGATTTTTAGAAAGCATCTGCTTTAAATTTTATCACCCTTAAAAATTGCAGGGTCTTTTAAGGTCCCCTAACAATCTGCGTAGCCTCATTCACAATTTTAAGAGCCCTACATAATCTAAACAGGTCCCACATGCTCTTATCTTTAAGGGTACCGGTCTCAATCCTATATGCCCTTTACAATCTCAAAGGGATGCTTCACAAAATCTCATGGGTCACTTTCAAAATATAAATGTGACCCCCTCGCGATCTATAAGGGGCCCCTTCGCAGTCTCAAAAGGGCCCCCTTCACGATCTAAAAGTGGCCCCCTCACAATCTCAAAAGGACCCCTCGCGATCTATAAGGGGCGCCTTCGCAGTCTCAAAAGGGCCCCTCACAATCTATAAGGGCCTCTTCGCAGTCTCAAAAGGGCCCCCTTACAATCTAATAGGGGCCCATTCGCAGTCTCAAAAGGGCCACTCGCGATCTATAAAGGCCCCTTCGCACAGTCTCAAAAGGGCTACTCGCGATCTAAAAGTGGCCCCTTCGCATTCTCAAGAGGGCCCCTTGCGGTCTAAAAGGGGGCACTTCGCATTCTCAAGAGGGCCCCTTCGCAGTCTCAAAAGGGCCCCTCACAATCTATAAGGGTCCCTTCGCACAGTCTTAAAAGGGCCCCCTTACAATCTAATAGGGGCCCTTCGCAGTCTCAAAAGGGCCACTCGCGATCTATAAGGGCCCCTTCGCAGTCTCAAAAGGGCCCCTCGCGGTCTAGAAGGGGTCCCTTCGCAGTCTCAAAAGGGCTCCTCGAGAGCTTAAAGGGCACCCTCACAATATTAAAAAGCCCCACTCGCAATATCAAAGGGTCCCCTTCAAAATATAAATCCTTGGCGTAACATTTTCTCACTACTTACTTTATTCAAAAAGAAAAACCGGAAATCCGGTTAAAACCGGAAGAGTGGCAGCCCTGGACTCAAACAACTACTATTTTCAGAAGTACCGTTTTCGAATGTTAGACAGAGTGTACTACAAAGACCCCTGTACCTATCCCTATTGCAAAATCAGCTTGAAGTTATTGAACGATTGACGATTTCAGCTCGATGTAGACTACATATTATCGAATAATCTACACGTAGGCCTATGGATAATTTTACTTAACTGTTTCAAAGACAGCTTTCTTCATTCCGTTCAAAAAATTTACATTCAAATTTATAATGCACTATTCTCGTGCAGCTCTGTCATTTCTTATTAATCATGCCATGACGTCACACGACACAATATCTCGTTCTTATCGAGAGGAATTTTCATGACACTACTAGGAGTTGCTGTTCAGCTGTTCAACGTTTGAAAGACTGCATAAGCAGAGCGGTCTGGTCACAGCAAATATCTTCATACAAAATTTGTGGATCAACGCAATCTTATAGTGTTGGCATGCATTTCCTGAATTCATTTTCTTTGGGGGCCATTATTCTTTCGAGAAACCGATAATCTGTGGTAAAATCTTCCTTTCTGTGCTGTATAAAAATATACCGAATGTCATAAATGATCATCGTCATGCAGGATGGAATGCCAGCGCACTACCACAGACACATCGTAAATTATTTAAACAGCAATTTTCATAAATCTTGGATTGACCGTCATGGATGCCTTTGGATTGGCTTCCGATACCACCAGATTCATGCCTTTTGACTTTTTTATTTTGTGCACGTTTAAGAAATGGTGCATTGCAGTCATCCTATGCATTTGGATAAACTGGAAAACAAAAAATTAACACCGTTTTTCTGCAGACCGACGAGCGATTGCGTACAGGTATGCTCTTGCGCTGCTGACCGAAGAATTAGATTGTGTCAAGCGGAATTTTAGAAAGCATCTGCTTTAAATTTGATCACCCTTAAAAATTGCAGGGTCTTTTAAGGTCCCCTAAACATCTGCACATATCCGATTACAATTTTAAAGATTCCTACATAATCTAAGCAGGTCCCACATGCTCTTATCTTTAAGGGTACCGGTCCCAATCCCATGTGCCCTCTACAATCTCAAGAAGTCTATTCATATAAAAAAGAGCTCTTCAAAAGCTAAAACAGTTGCCCACTCGCAATATTGTGAGGGCCCCTTCGCAATCAAACAGGCCGCCTCACGATCTTAAAGGGCCCCTAAGCAGTTTCAAATGGGCCCCACCACGATTTTAAACGGCCGTTTCACAATCTTGAAGGGCCCACTCGCAATCTCAAAAGGGCCCACTTCAAAATATAAAATAGTTCAAAATTTAAAATTATTTATTCCTTGGCAGAACATTTTCTCACTACTTACTTTATTCTAAAAAAACCGGAAATCCGGTTAAAACTGGAAGAGTGGCAGCCCTGCATATATTATTTCTTATAGAATTTCCACCCCTAGCACAGCAATGAGCCATGAACGAATGCCAGAACACATGCTCTGCGTGTGTTTCTGGAGAAGATCTTAGGTTTGGGTGCGCACTCAATTACTGCAGAGCTGCTTCTACCGAAATAGTACCTGTAGAAGAGACTAAGTGAAGCAACATCTCGTCTGATGGAGAGCGGCTGCAGCTTATTAGCAAGTTTTTGACCCATACGATTCTTGACGCGTTTCTAAACCCGTTCAAGAAGTTAAGATGCGTTTTCGAGGCGCCGGACATCGAAGACGACAGATATCTACCGGTCACTAAGGAAAGAAGCAATACGTTTGTCGAGTTGATCAACAACTCCATGGGACTTAAGCTTCCTAAGGAGTCCCTGATATCAGACTATCGAATGCCTTGGAACTATCCAAATATCCAGGAAAACTCATCTTGTCTCACCTTGTTTATCAAGGACATGACTCTCATGTTCAGTAATGCATGACCTGAGTAATGTATGAACTAATAGTATTGTAATGCACTGACTTTAATTTTGTCCGCTAACCCCATCTTACGTTGATTACTAAATTAAATGAAATGTATATAGAATTGATTCTATCCATTTGAATTCGATTGGAAAAATCTTGTCGTCCAAACCCCTGTATTAGAGCTCTTTTTGTAAATATCATGAGAAATAGAGCACATGGCCCCTACTAGAGAACAACTAGCTCTCAAGAATGAAAAGTCTCCAAATACAACATTTTGTAGAGTGCCACTGTCTTCAAATAAAAAAGTGTGAACTTGCGTGGAAATTGGTATTTATATTAATATCCTAATAAATAGGATAGTTCCTTTCATCAAAGAGCACAAATAATTTACACACATTAGTATGTATGTCAAGAATACATATACACTAGGAGTATCATAATTTCATGAGCAAATGTGAAAATTCATCCGCAAATTCAGGCCCGTCGCCAGCGGGGGCGGCCCCCCCCCTGTCAAAAATTTCGCCCCTCCTGTTAAATAATGTTCACATGTGTCTACTTTTAGTTGATGGCAATGGTCATACAAGAAAAGCCTAATAGCATAATTCCATTGCATTGTGAATGGAGTTTTTGACTGACGATAACTATTGACTCATTCAGCGTGAACATTTCCCACCTGTTACTCATTGCGAATAATTTATGACGTCATCACTTCAGTCCTTCACCACTGTTTTGTGTCTCTTTCTGATCATTAGTTTCTATTTAAGTTATTAGTTTCTAGGAATTTCCCTCTTGATTAATTCCTCTGCTGCTCGTCTTTGTGTTATTTCGTGAACTTAACCTCTACGACTGATCTAACCTATCCTAAAAGAAAATGCAGTTTAGTTTGGCTAAATTTGTTGATTTTGAAATAGATGATTTGTGGAGAGGAAAGAATAGAAGTACCGCCAAATCCACATTCATAGGATCCGACTGCAGTTTTCCGGGGAAATAATCAAAGGAGTGTTTGTCAATTAAATAAACGGAGATATCCGGTAACGTAAGATTTTATTTTCTTCTTTTTGTCGGTTTCAAATTCAAAGTCATCTGACAGAAAGTGTCAGACACATGGAAAACTGAGTAATGACACCTTTTCGGTTCCATCGGTCTTCTACCCACTTTTGCAACCTCCAACGCAATATTTGTATGGCATGGTACAAAATAATAGTTCTACACGAAATGGGTTGACAGTCAGTTAAAATTTAAGTTCACGTGAACACAATATGGTAGCATCGAGGAATGTAAGACGATGAATGAAGACAGTGGATTTATCAGGTTATCACTCCTTCGGCATTGAGTGAGTCATTCACTCGATGCAGACGAAGCCATTCGCATCAATAGAGTAAATAACTGCACCATGATCATTGGTTTTTTCTCACACAATGCATACATGCACACAAGGCAAATCCACTTTTCAATCTCGCATCAAGAAAGCAATTTGTCACTCTACTGACAATGCATCGGCCTGCGCTCAACAAATTCGAATTACACGCACACGCTTACGTCTTTATTGACAATATCTGTGTCTTGTGTTCCCCCGTAACTGGTGACTTTTGTTTTATATTCAGAGGTGATAATTGAATAGTCGGAAATGCCGCATCGCAATTCAAAAGATGAGGTGCATAAAAAATCTATCCTTTTAACATCATGGCTTCTAAAACCTCGAAGTTCACTCACGCCAACATCTTCAGCTGATACCCCTACTACTAGTCCGGGAGCCAGCGCGAACTTGTGCAGGGAACGAGGTAGTACATAAAACTCTCACATGGCATAGTACACCTCTAACCTACTGCAAAACTTCGCGTCTGCCGGATCAGATCATTTACTTTTCAGAAATAGAGAGGATAACAAAATCCTATGTATTTCCAATGGTAAAATTGTGACATTTATAGTGTTGACTCCATTTTTTCGAGTTTTTGCTCATAAAAAATGTACAAGTTGGTATTTTGTTGAACTGGTTGTTATAGAAATCATCTACAGATCATGATCTTTCAAATGAGTTATCATTCAGTGACAGAGGATGAAGTAAAGTGTACAAACAGACACTTTTCGTTAAAGTATATCAACAATTTTCCTGAAATTTCTATGTCAAAATTTGCAGTTACACCAACGAAAAGTGTCTGTTTGTACACTTTACTTCATCCTCTGTCACTGAATGATAACTCATTTGAAAGATCATGATCTGTAGATGATTTCTATAATAACCAGTTCAACAAAATACCAATTTGTGTAACTTTTATGAGCAAAAATTCGAAAAAATGGAGTCAACACCTTAAATGTCACAATTTTACCACTGGAAATACATAGGATTTTGTTATCCTCTCTATTTCTGAAAAGCAAATGATCTGATCCGGCAGACGCGAAGTTTTGCAGTAGGTTAGAAGTGTACTATGCCATGTGAGAGTTTTATGTATTACCTCGTTCCCTGCACAAGTTCACGCTAGCTCCCGGACTATACCTCCGCAACTGCGATATAATCATCCACAACTGCGATCCAATCATCCACAACTGCGATCCAATCATCCGCAACTGCGATCCAATCATCCACAACTGCGATCCAATCATCCACAACTGCGATCCAATCATCCACAACTGCGATCCAATCATCCACAACTGCGATGCAGTCATCAGCAATTAAAATCCCTACACAATCTGCAACTGCGATTCCTAGTGTTTTGCATTCATTACCGAAAGACATATTTGGCGCTGAACTAAAGCAACCTCGACTTAAGTCATATCCAAGAGACAAGGACAACCGCTGCTTTCGATCACAGTGGTTTGACCAATTCCCTTGGCTGGAATATTCCGTCGAAAGAGATGCAGCGTACTGTCATCCCTGCAGGATATACGCTACCAGAAGTTCAAAGGAATTTGAGTCGGTCTTCATCAAGGCAGGTTACAGAGCATGGAAAACCGCTCTTGGAGACAAAAGAAAGGGATTTGTTCAGCATGCTGAAACTACGACGCACAGAAATTCAACCATTGCTTGGAATGAGCAGAAAAACAGAGAGGACAGCAGAACATCGATATCTTACCTCCTGAACTCCGACATTCTAGAAAAGAGGAGATATTATGTCCAGTCCTTGATTGAGATAGTAGGCCTACAATTTTTGGCAACTAACGAATTGCCATTTAGGGGTGATGATTCAGACAGTGGTGTGTTTATCAAGATGTTCAAATACACTCTTCGAATGGATAAAAAATTTGCTGACATTGAGCCCGGAATTCCTCGCAATTCCACCTACACATCTCCTACAATTCAAAATGATTTAATTGACACTCTTGCAAACGTCGTTGCAAGAGGAGTAGCATCCGACTGCCTAAACGCTGACGTTCCGTTTTTTACACTTTTAGCAGATGGAACGCGTGACAAGAGCAACATCGAAAATATCTCCATTTCAGTTCGATTTGTTAAGAATGGGAAAGTGGAAGAATGCCTTCTCTGCATGCCTATGTCTGCGAAACTGGATGCCTCATCGATGACCGACGTTATTTTGGAGAGCTTGGCAAAGTACAACCTTCCGATGGAGCGATTGCTCACCCAATGGTATGATGGAGCCAGTTCAATGAGTGGCAGACTCGCAGGAGTGCAAGTTATCATACAGAGAAGAGCCGGAAAAGAGGTACCATACGTACATTGCTTTAACTACCGACTTCATTTGGTTATTGTGGATCTAGTTTCTACTATCTCAGCAGTGAGGTACTACTTCGATCAGTGTGCAGTGATATACAAATTTTTCAAATGCCAATCAATTGTTGATATGTACAATGGGACGAAATTGAAGCCATTACTCGAGACACGTTGGTCAGGACATCACGATGCCACAAACCGTCTTATTGACAACCATGCAGAAATTGTCTCAACGTTGAAAGAGATCAGTAAGTCAATGAATTGGAGGGCGATCTACCATCGAGAGCCATCGGATTGCGAAAAATTTTGTGTCGACCTAATTTCATGTTCATAGCTGTTGTTATGAAGCGCATACTGGGGATTTTGATGCCAATCGACAAAGCATTGCAAAGTCATGCATGTGATCTGCGAAAAGCCATGGAATTAATCTCACAGGTCAAAGAAATGCTCAATGAAATGAGAAGTGAAGAAGTATTCAGTGATATATTGACAGAAAGTAATGCTTTCATAAAGGACCAAAAAAGTGACCATCCATCTCGCAAGAGAAAAATAAGTACCCTTCTGAGAGACAGTGTTGTTCTTGCGGCTGTCAGTGGCCATCAATCTGATATAGACAGCATAAACACCAAGGCAGTGTACTTCGAAATCATCGACCTTGTCACACAGGAACTTTATCGACGCTTTGAAGAAAAGGATTGGTTGTACAAGGCTTTGCAAGTAAGTTTCTCTTCTGCTCAAACACTACATAGGAAAATAAAAATGTCGTTAACAGGTTTTGCATGTGAACAATAATAAATATATAAATAGCATTAACATCTATTTTCATAAAGTCAAATAATAATCTTGCTTTTAGGCCTATTTGTTATCGTCATTGACTAATCATTGTCTCTATTGACATATTTAGATTCCTTTTATGAAATATTTTCTAGACTTCATTTACCAAATCGAACTATTTTGTGATAAGATCATCATATAACAAGCAAAATCCATCATCAAATGTCCATAGCTGGAGAATTCATATGCAAGCCGTGTGTTTTAATTCTTTACTATCGAAGATTAAATTCTAAACTTAATGGTGCTGTAATAGTTAGCTACTGAAAATTGAGTAGTTGCTTTTTTTATTTTCTGTAGGGAACTATACCAGACGGAGACGAATTTTTAATCAAGACTACGATTGACCCGCTCAGCCGACTGGGAATTACGATTCCAGATGAAGGCGAATTAGATTTGATGAGACGCTATCTCAAGAAGAAAATCGACGGGAGGCCTACTTCCACACTTCTCGATGTTTTGCATAATCAAAGAGAGGCCTTCCAGTGCACATACGATTTATTTGCGGCGGTGTCAACAATGGCCTGTTCCACTGCTGTCTGTGAGGCGTCGTTTTCGGCACTTATCCGCATTGATCGGCCACAACGACGAAGCATGGCGCAGTCTCGACGAGCCAGTTTGTGCTTTTTGACTTTTGAGAAAGATAGGTGGAAAATATTGACGTTCAGTCTGTCTTGAAGACATTTAGCAATGTTCACAAACGCTTACAACTTTTTTGAATTACATTTGAATACTTAATCTGTGCATGTTTTAATTTAGCTAACTTGCGATTACAATAGAAAGTACGAAAATACAGATATGTGAAGCACAGGAATGTCAAATATGCATGATTAGGTATATTGGTTATGTGCTTCATTGAATATAAAAATCACAAACGCTTGCCCCTCCAGTCAAAAGCTGAGCCCCCCCCCCCCCCTGTAAATCCATTCTGACGACGGGCCTGCGCAAATTTGCATGAAACTGTAGAGTTTCAATAACTGAGACTGCAAACTGGCAAATGATTTTAAGCAACATTGGTCACGTATTTCAACAACCTAAGGGATGAAAGGCATATTGTAGAATGATCGATAAGTTCTTCTTTCACATGATTCACAAATTGTGAAAATCAAATGGCCATATCTAGGGCAATTGCAAAACCACATGCGATGCCATGTCTAGCAAGATAATGCCTAAATCACTTCTTTAACTCAACATCATTTCTAAATTTCAGTGCTAACACCTATCATTCTTGAGTCCTGAAAGCAAATGCACATAAAAATTGATCCAGCGTGAATTTCTAAGTTCGATACGGGGATTCGTACAATTGTACATAGCGTTAGTAAAACAATTGAATTACCAATGATACTGGGCTATTGTCAATTACTCGTCTTTCACTTCGTTTGTTGCAATTTCTTGCATGGTATTTAGGCGAACCAATTGTCTACCCAAAACTCTAGAGATTCATGTGACCAGATAGAATAGGAATGTGGTAGATTGTTGTTTATAGAACCACCTCTTGACACATGAGATGCAGGCAAGTAAAAATTTGTTGCAGCTCTGCGAAGTGTAATTTCATGTTCAAGTAACAGTCTCTACTTGATTCTTGATTTTTACTTTATGACATGAACAAAGGCACATCATTTCATCAAGACACGTAAAAGGTCCAGTTTTCTCATGTTCATATCTTAAAAATCTGTGTAGGTGCAAAATGATGTACTATGAGGCAAGGCAAAAAACAAGATTGCAACTGAACATGGGACATTCACCATTAATATATGGGACAAGACAAATATGGACAAGACCATACAGGTGGGAACAAAAGCGTGGAAATCCGAGGTAGCGGAGATTTTGCCCTATTCTATCAACACAGGGCATGTATTAACCGACTTTGAAGTGTACATGGATTTTCTATGCTAAGAAAGGTTGAATGTTCCCCCTTTTATAACTGAGAAGTGACCTGCATGCTCCCTTTCGCTTGGTGTGTTAATGCTGATTTCTATGGCTTGATGAGTCCTGTTTTAATCTTTCTATTATTTAAATACATGAATTCCATGACATCAGCTGTTCAGATATGCGATCAGCTGCTTTTCATCTGAAGCATTAATATATTAATTTATTTTTTATGTAATTTGATATTTAGGCGTCTTAGATCAGCATGCTGTCGAATAATTTCGCTTCTCATCCAGTATGAAAGTGCAATATATTTTGAAGTTGATTGTGTTTCCTCATACCTGCTATTTCATGTTGCTGTGCGCCAAGTACTATTTGAAGTCAGTGATCCGAAGTCTCCGCGGCCACCGCCTTTGAGATTTGACGATTTTATACTTGTATCAATTCTCTGAACATCAATAGAACTGGAAATTTGTGTGCTAAGATCTGGTTGTCCTTATATTCTATCAATAACTCATAGAATTCCACGGCTGTCATTTCTGATGCTGTTCGTATGCTTGACACATCACTCTGTGGATTGTTGTATCTTGATGAACACAATGTTTCGATTGACATCCAGCTATTATTTTATGTGCAGAAACTATGGTCTCAACAGCGAGAGGTGCAATCATTTCATTTTGATTGTATCTCTAAACTGCAATACTTAATTACGGTGAAGTTTTTTGTTACAAAGTGCAAAATTCCATGCAATATTCTGTTTTCTCTATTCAAGTTCGGACGACAATTAATTTGAAGTCCCTGCTGCTGTCTGTCTATGGTCTAAAGAATAACAGGTGACGGATTCGGGCAGGAATTCGTGCCAGGCACGAAATTGTCGAAACTGGGAACGAAAGCGAGTCTGTGCCTCCTGAAATTCGTGACCGTCATTTAATCAGAATTACCTGAATTCTCGAACACGATCTATATTGATAGTTGCATATTTCATGCATCAAATCATTGTATGTATCAAAGTACATTCATTCGTTGCTGATTCTGGAAAACAAAACATTTGTCACATGTTTTTACATGCAGAACCTGCGCACACACCTTCGGACATCAACGGTGCAGATGCCTAAATAGAATGAACCCGATTCTTCTGAGTATTAGAAAAATGCTCAGAAGAGTCCAGCTTTTGTCGCGTCTTGTTCACGATTCTACCTCGGGGATGCTGAAGTTGAAAGAGTTTTCAACATCCTGTCTAATGTGATTACGAAGAAGAGAAAATCCTTGATTCGTAGCAAAGAAGAGGAAATCCTTGCTTCGTAGCACTTCCCGTGCATTGTATAAGCAAACCATGGATCTCTAGACGCAATTTTCTATCCTACATCTTTATTTTCCTCTAGCTTCCCGATGAATGATGACTCGTAAAGCTGTCTGAAGATGCTCCATTCCGCCTACATTAAAGAATTTAAGAAGATTCAGAAGGTCAGCAGAAATAGAGCAATTTAATTTAGGCAATTGCAGAGGAAAGGGCAAAATATCCAATCATGAAGGCACTTCGTGCTGATGCATTACAAAATGAATAGAAAATCAAAGCGAAGAGACTTCGAAAGATGTCATGACGAGACTCTGAACAGTTTCAACGATGCGCATCCGACTCTGGAGATTCGAGGCGAATAACGTGTATCATGCGCTTAACATTTTGGAAGACGATGAAGTCACATGGATCTAAATCTGTACTCTCGGGTAGATGGACTGACTTAGCTGCTGGATGTCATCATTAGTCAAAAATTCACCACGACTTGGAACTTGTGTGCTAATGCTCACGATGCAGCTAGATCCAGCATTCGTGATCCACAGATTATGACGAAGCTCTTAGACGATTGACTGCGTCACCAGCACTAGCGGCAAACCCTGGTTGGCATGCCACACTTCGGCAATAGTGTTGTTGTACAAGTGGCATCGTGGCCAGATAACCCGCCTTCATGACAAAAGCAGCTTCCATCTATTTGACCACACTGCGCTGACGCTGGAATTGATGAATGCCGATCCACCAGCGGGTGTCCATTTATCGGACTGCTATTTCGTCTCTAGATCGCAAATATAACCCAGGACTCATTACTATTGACGATGTTCTCATAATAATTGGACCGGTCACCATCACATCAAGTCAACGTGTTGCGACTCCAACTCACCCGAGCCGCTTTCTGATCCTCGTTGAGTCGATGGAGTATCCAAGATGGTGGCTGTTTTCGTCACGAAGACTGGTCATCTAGACACGACACTTGTGCAGCAGCTCAATGTTGCTGGAGAGTGGTATGCCAACCAGGGTTTTTCTCAAGTGTTGGAGCCGCAGTCAATCATCATAATTTTTGTCCAACGAATGCTGGATCCTCCGGCATTATGAGCATCAACACACAAGTCCCCAGTCGTTGTGAACTTTTTTGCCCAAGGGAGGCATCCGGCAGCTAGGTCATCAACCCTACATCTTTGACTTCATCATTTTCCCAAATGTTGAGCGCATGCAACTGGGTATCGACGCTAGTAGTGGTAAATAGTTTGAGAGGATGCAATAGTTATTTGTGATATCGATCTTATACCTTTTGGAAATCCGGAAAGTTATCGCACACCCTCTGCACCCTCTGTATATGCAATTGTTGAGAATGTTGAGTTCTATGGAAAACTATAATGCTATGTTTGCGGCAGTTAGGTGTGGAAGTGCATGTTATGAAATCTATGTCGTAATGAGATTGTACAGGTATGTATATAGCTGTGATATGAACATTCAAATGTTTGTAATGATCTGCTGAACGACGGACTGGACATGTAAATTGTAGAAAACAGACAACGCAATATATTGTTGATTTCTAGAATAAAGTGGTGTATTCATTATAAAATTGGTGCCGCGACCCGGGATTCTGGATAATTGCTGGTGACTGACAATTGATTTCATTGTGAGGAACTGTGTTTTGCATTAAGAAAATGGAACAGATATTTGAGATAGGTGTGAGATTGGGACTCGAAGGTGAAGAATTGAGATTATTCATTAACGAACAACAAAGTATTGAACGGGAGAACCGTGCTAGAGAGCGCGAAGAGAAACAAAAAGAATTCGAAGAGAAGCAAAAAGAGCGTGATCATGAGATAGAAATGAAGAGACTTGAACTGATGGTGAGAGAATCAAACTCTAGTAATGCTTCTTCTGATGTTGTAATTACTAAAAGCAACTCTCCCAAACTGCCCACGTTTGTTGATCACAAAGACGATCTTGACAGTTATTTGAACCGATTCGAACGATTTGCACACTGTAACAATTGGGAAAAATCCAAGTGGTCCACATCACTGAGTGCTTTATTAACTGGCTGAGCCTTGGATGTATATTCGAGATTATCTGAAGAAGTGGCTTCTAATTATGATCGTCCGAAAGAAGCGTTATTGAAGCGATATGAGTTGACCGAATCAGGTTTCAGACATCGATTCAGAAATAGCAAACCAGAACAGGGAGAAAGTCCGGAACAATTTATAACACGCCTTCGTAACTGCTTGAGTCGTTGGATTGACCTTTCGAATACAAGTCATGACTTTTCAGCTGTTTGTGACTTATTTGCCCTAGAGCAATTCATTTCATCCTGCTCTCCTAGTTTAGCTGTATTTTTGAAGGAAAGATCTCCTTCAGGTTTGGATGAGGTGGCAAAATTAGCTGATCAGTACTTGCTTGCACATAATCGAAGCTTGACTTCAGGTGATGACGTGAAGAAGACAAACAATTTCAGAGATGACTACAGACGAACTTTCCAACCAAGACATCAGCAGCAGTCCTTCAAAGAAATGGATCGAAATTTTACTGCGAACTTCTATGCATCAAATGAAATTACAAAGTCAAATGCACTTTCTGTTCCCTTCTTCACAAATCCGAAAATTGTTACAGGGTGTCTTCGATGAATATCAAGCAAAGAAGAGATTCAGTGAGAACATCAAATGCATGTTATTTATGTTTGCGACGTGGCCATATTTCTAAGGACTGCAACATTGGTAAGAAGTGTGAAAGATGCGGTGCAAGACATCATGTTCTATTATGTGAAACTCTAGCTGCTACTCCTGACACAGTAACAACGTCTTCATCAATGTCATCGCGTACATGTTCTCCGAAAGTTCTATTGCAGACGGCTTCAGTGTATATTGAAGGGATTTCGTCAAAACGTATTCAAGCTTGACTTTTAATTGATGGTGGAAGTCAACGATCTTATATTCGCACATCTCTAGCAAATTCGATCAAAGCCAGAAAGATTGGTTCCGAGTCATTGCAAATAGAAGGTTTTGGTGAGAATTCCACGACGTGCAATCTTGATCTTGTAACTGTGAATCTCATCTCAAGAACCGATGATTATATGAGTTCTTTCAAATTACTTTCTACTCCTCAACTGTGTTCTCCTTTGGAAATGATTCCCAATGGTCCATGGATTGATGAATTGGAAGAGAGAGGCTTTATTTTGGCAGATGACATTCAGACTTCGCTGCATAGTGACAAAAAACCAATTGATATTGTTTTTGGTGCAGACCAGAAGTGGAAGATTTTCACTTCGAATATGTTTTCCACTTCACATGGGCTTGTGGCCTCAGAAACGAAGTTCGGATGGGTTCTCCAAGGTCCCATTTCAAATCGCGAACTATCAAATTCGTTATCTTCGTTATCAACGACGAGGGCTTTATTAACGGTTGACGTTTCGAAATTCTGGGAATTGGAAACCATGAACATGAATCAGAATGAAATTGACACTTCCATATGTCTTGAAACATTCCACGGCAACATTGAGCGACATGAAGATGGTAGATATGTGGCACCTTTGATGTGGAAAAATACTGAAATTACTCTTGATTCTAGCCTTGACATTGCCAAATGTAGATTAAAATGTTTGAAAAAGCGACTTGAGAAAAATCCAAATTTGATGAGACTATACTAAGGTTTTCGAAGAATACAGAGAAATGGACATTATTGAGAAGGTTCCAGAAACTGAACTCATGAAAGAAGGCAGTGTATTTTATCTTCCTCATCATGCTGTCATAAAGAAAAATAATGAATCAACTAAAGTAAGACCTGTATTTGATGGAAGTGTTAAGGACAGAAATAATGTCTCCTTGAATGACTTGCTTGATGCTGGTCCTTCACTGTTGCCTCAACTGATTCAATTGCTACTCCGATTTAGATTCTATGCGATACCTTACACGGGAGATATCACGAAAGCATTTCTTCAGCTATTATTGAAGGAAAACGAGCGAGATTATCTCAGATTCTTATGGAATGATGATACATACAGGTTTAAGCGAGTGTGTTTTGGAATTACTCGTGCACCGTTTTTGCTCAATGCCACCGTCAGATATCATCTACTAAATCGCTGACAAAATGTCAAAAAGCTTCTATGTTGATGATCTTATTTGTGGATCTGCCTCTGTAAATGATTGTACATCAGAAATCGTAAAAGCAGCTGTCATAATGAAATCGGCTTGCATGCATTTGACAAAATGGACTACAAGTTCTGATGATCTTGCTCATCAAATGAATAAGGAGCACGGTATTGAAATGAAACATAAGGGAATGACAAAAATTTTGGGAATTCCGTGGAATTTAGATACTGATGAACTTGAAGTGTCAATTCCAGTCTTTGGATTGAATGGCACTATACTCACAAAACGTATGATATTATCATATACGGCTAAAATATTTGATCCCTTTGGCTTTGTGTCCCCTATTCTGGTGTCATTGAAACTTTTCATGAAAACATTATGGTTGAAGGGTTACGAATGGGATGCTCCTATCTCATCGGAAGATACAAAAGATTTTCTTGAGCTGGTTTCATCCCTTTCTGATTGCAGTAAAATTTCTATATCCCGATGTTACTATGACAAAAATGTTGGAATTTCACAATCTGTGCTGCATGTATTTTGTGATGCCAGTGAACAAGCATACGCAGCATGCATCTACATGCAAGTTTTGTCATTGAATAATTCTATGTCTTCGACTCTTGTCATTGCGAAATCTCGGCTATCTCCTGTAAAAAGGATAACACTTCCCCGGTTGGAGCTCCTTGCTTGCCATCTCGGCATGAAACTCCTAAAAATTGTACTGAACTCACTTAAATTTGAAAGTACACATATATATTGTTGGACTGATTCAACTATTACCTTGAGCTGGATTCGAAGTCCCTCTTCACGATTTAAGCAATTTGTGGGAAACAGAGTTCAAGATATTCAAGATATTGTCCCACCCTCCTGCTGGAGTCACTGCTCAGGTGTTCATAATCCTGCCGATCAAGCTACAAGAATTGTGTCTTTTCTTAAGTGGAATAAAATGACTTGGTTTCATGGACCAGTTTGGCTGAATGATCTTTCACAATGGCCATCAAAGGAAAATGCAGCAGAGAACCATAGGGGAAATGAAGGAGTCCAAGAAATGATTTTGATGAACTCATTGTTTTGCCTGGTGATTCTCACTTGACTAAACTGATAATTCTTGATATTCACATTTATTTGTGCCACAGTGGAGTGGCTTCCACGCTTACCGAATCGCGATCTGATTACTGGATTACCAGGGGAAGAAGAGTTGTAAGAAGTGCAATTCGGTCTTGCTTAGTATGCCGTCGACATGACTGTAAATCATATTTACAACAAGAGGCGCCGTTATGTGATTATCGGTTGAATCAAACCAGACCATTTGAAATAACTGGATGCGACTTCACAGGACCATTATATTTGAAAAAGGACACTAAAGTTTACGTATTGGTTTTCACATGTACAGTTGTTCGAGCTGTTCATCTGGAACTATGCCTAAGTCAAAATCTTGATGACTTTATATTGGCTTTTCGGCGATTTCAGGCACGGTTTGAGACACCGAAAACTATGATATCTGACAATTTTACCACCTTTAGGGCTGCAAAAGAAAACCTGAAAGATAAATTAGAATGGAAATATTTGCCTGAATATAGTCCTCATTGGGGAGGAATGTGGGAAGGGATTATAAGAAGCGTAAAGCGATCATTGAGACGCGTTCTCGGTAATCAAAGGGTAAAACTGGAGACATTGCAGACAGTGATATGTGAAATTGAAGCTTCGATCAATAAACGTCCTTTGACTTACATTTCAGATGAGGTAAATGATATGAAACCTCTTCGTCCTATCGATTTTTTCATTGGTTCTTGTCTAGAAGAAACTACTGAGAGTGCTGATCAGTTACGAAATGGATACAAGCAGAGAAAACACCTTTTGTCTCAGTTGTGGTTGAGATGGAAAAGTGAATATTTGATGGAGCTACGGTCCTGGAACAAAAAACGCAGTACAGGACAAGGAATCCCAAAGGTCGGAGATATTGTTTTAGTAGATCCGAAAAATATGACTGCAAAGAATCGTGCTTTGTGGCCTCTTGGCCGAGTTCTCGAGGTGTATCAAGGGAAGGGCAATTTTCCGAGATTCGCAGAGGTCCTTTCTCAAGGAAAAGTGTGCCGGCGAAATACAAGTCAGTTGTACCCACTAGAATGCAATTGAACCTTTTGGTTGAGTACGACTCAACGGGCGGGAGTATGTTGAGAATGTTGAGTTCTATGGAAAACTATAATGCTATGTTTGCGGCAGTTAGGTGTGGAAGTGCATGTTATGAAATCTATGTCATAATGAGATTGTACAGATATGTATGTAGCTGTGATATGAACATTCAAATGTTTGTAATGATCTACTGAACGACGGACTGGACATGTAAATTGTAGAAAAACAGACACAACGCAATATATTGTTGATTTCTAGAATAAAGTGGTGTATTCAATAGCAATATTGTGCATTCACGAGCTCAGAAAAACAACAGAGAGATAATGCAATTCAAACATGATGCGATTTATAGTCATGCATATATGAAGCAGTAAGCTCTTTCACCTGTGGGATACGGCACGAATTTTTTAGTGTTGGGCACGAAAATTCTTAAAATTCTAAATCCGACAACTGGAGTAGTCACGCAATATGCATGCACTACTCTGTCTTTTTAATAGTGTTCCTACCGGTCCACGAAATCCTGCAAAATGAAATTCTATTCTGATTAATCCTGGAAATTTCAAAACACACCTTGAAGGGGAACAAAAGCTATAAGGATAGGGTTGAAACCAATGGAAGAAAGCGGAAAGTGGAACTCGATCTGGATTACCAGTGTCATCCTCTTAAAATAAAGATTTTATTATTATTATTATTATAGATAAAATCCATTGAAAGTCGCTGGAGCTGTTAGATGAACACCATGGCACTGGATATTCGCTTTCGTGATATTAAGAAAGCGACATCACTCCTTCGATTTTTATTCTTTCAGCGAAATAATGTTATGCATGTAGAGCACAGGTTTATTACATCGTTCCAATCTCTAAAATACTTGCTTTCAAGAAATAATTCGATTTCATCAATTTTGATATGTATACAAATATATTGTTATTCTGTCTCTATTAAATTATTAAATGCTTTCATTCTCATCGAAAAGTGTGGAAATAATTTTTTCGTACAGACAGACCAAAGATTGTTATTGCTTTTATCATGATGACGTTCTAAACTACCTTTGATTGATTCTAAAAAAATTTGGCTATGTAAGCTACACATAGAATTTATCGGTGTTATTTGCTTGTTACCACCTTGCCTATGTTTGTTTTTATCATCATAGCACGAGATATTCAAAGCTTTCAGATTTCTGTTACATACTAAAATAATGAAATTTCATTAGATCATATTTACTTGATTTAATCATTTATCACTTTCTAAACAAAGGAAATAGGAAGAAATATAGCTAAAATAGTTAAAATTAGGTTAATGCGTATAAGTTTAAAAAGTACGGGAATTTTTTCTCCGGAAGTCGGAAGGAACCCCGTCTTAATCACATTGCAGTCACTTTAACTTTGCTGATAAAAAATTTGCATTAGAAATTCAGACTGAAGCGCAATTTGACAGAGCTGCGAAAGATTTCTTACTAATATCCTTATAAGATCCCAGTAGTAGGTCTATAAACTTACTAGCAGAGCTGGAAAAATTCCACTGAAATTTTTTAATTCCAATTCCAGAGCAGAAATTTCAATTCCAATTCCAGTCGAACCAGTTCAATTCAATTCCAATTCCATAATGATATTCAATTCCGATAATTGCATGGCGCGTATATGTTAGTGTATCAAAAGTTTCCTCGCTTCAATCTAACCCATGTGCCCGTATCCTATCCTCGTTATTCCTGTGTGCCGTTCCCTGCGTCGTTCCTATGTGCGTTCTCATGTTCATAGTTCACATTTCTTGTTTACATGTGCATGTTTATATGTAGCCGGTCAGCCTACGCCATTTTCGTTTCGTAAACGAGATATTCAACATCTTGTGAAAAAGAGAAAAGAAAATTAACGGTCAGCAAAGAATCAAACGCTGAGAGAGAGAGAGAGCATAGAAATTAACAGTACCATAGAAAGTCCTAGAATGGAAATTGCATGAAAATTATGGCACACGCCGGGGGAACTAAGTTGGGGCAAAACGCAAATTGTGCGAGCTGGTTTCCATGTTTTCTTATTTGTATTTATATTTATCAAGCCAAATTGTGATCTGGATTGCTGCCCCTTGTCCAAAGATCATACACAAAAGCAATAGTGAATTACAAAATACTGCGGCGACAGGATGACAAAGAAAGAAATCCTTTAAAACGTTCTGTGCGTTCATCATTTTGAAATATCGCTCCTATAATCTATCAAGAGTATTATCAGTCACATATGCAACTTGCAATGTCGATTTACAGAACATACATTGCTCCAGCTTGAAATCAGAGGTCAAGAAATCTCAGAGTATTTATTTTACTTGAAAGGGCTCCCCTGTTCACTATATTTGAACAATTTTCAAAATCTTTACATGCTTTCGAATATCAGCTTCCAAAATATCATCACACTATATCACATGTGTCATTTAATGATTAATTGAAAAGTTCCAGCGACTATTCACTTATCTGAGAAATTATTGTCGGTGAAGAAGCTTTCAATGTGTTTATTCGACAAAAGCGCTAGGTTTCTTAACCGTATGAAGGAGAAATCATCCTATGATTAGAATTTTTTCTATTGAATTCTTGAGATATTCTTACAACCAGTGCACCGCCCACTTTCAATTATGACTTTGTGGACCAATTTTTAATTCGAATTTTGAAAAACAGTTGTTAATGACTGCTGCAAATCGACACAATATACCAGCCCAGGGAATAGTAGGCTATGCCACATGAAACAATGCCACCATCTCACTTAATATTATCCTAATAAAAATCCTGCATTAATTTGCTGCCAACAACTTCCACAACCAACTTGGCAAATAGTTTGACTATGATACAATGTTTTAGATCGAATCTGATCTACAAACCATAGATTTTTCCATGTGCCATCATTGTACATAGGCAAGATATCAAACTTCCATTCTAGTGTACTATTATCTACTTCTATGAGAGAGAGAGATGCGAATAAATCTATTAATAAACTGACAGAAGAAAGAAATTCAATGTGCGAATAACGTGATTGTTGATGGAGGAAAAAACAACGATAAAAATGATATCATGAAAACTGATTAATGGTCCATGTTAAAAGAGGAGATTAAAAATTCCGTGATAAGAACGAAATGTGATCGGGTCGAAAGCTAACGAGCAGAGATTAAAGGAAATTCTTTCAATTTTCAAAAGAAAATGGATTTATCGTCAAGTGTCAGACATTTGCATAAATTAGAGACGATGAGAAATTGAAACAACAACTACCATTAGCAACACATACGACATCTTCAGTAGCTGTTAGAAGAACTCCGGGCTCTCGCGGTGTAACTTGACTACAGAAGTAACAACTACAACTGCCTACCAGCGAACAACAACACAGTAGCGTATGCGACAACACATCAGCGAGCGCGATTGAAGATTGACGGTATAAATGACACTGATATTCATGATATTTATGATATTATTTTGGTATAAGTGAGTCCGATCGAATTGAAGTGAATTCAACATCAAGAAGTGAACTGCAAGTTTAAAGTTTTTCTTTTATCGTTTTTGTATAACTATAGCCTTGAAAATTAATATTGTCAATTGATGTGATTGGAAGTTGAATAATATTTCATGCCATTGCCATATTAATTGAATCATTAATTATTAGAATAATTTGTTGACACTGTCTATATTGTGATTTGAACTGACAGGCTGCCCTTTAATGCAGGGTTAATTTTCCTCTTTCCAAACCAATTGTTTTTCGTGTGTACAACAATTAAGTTAATCTCCAATTTTTGTGCTTATCCAATCAATAACTAAATTCAACAATTGTTTTATTTTGATTAATTATCTTACCTGATAAATAACTAAATAACAGATTGAACAAAGATGATTATCTTTTCATTGTTTGCTTAGTTGCTGAATTAACATTGTCCGGGGGTTGTAGGCCCATCAAAGTCACAATTAGCACTCTTCGATCTATCTCTCTCTCTTATCTCTGCGTGCAGTTAACACAACGGCCGAATACTGTGATTTCAATTTTTGTACAAATAGATTTATCACAGGTCTATCGAAAAAGTGGAATTGAGGTTTATCAAGGTCAATTCCAATTCCAATTCCAGTAGATTTAAATATCGTCAATTCCAATTCCAATTCCGACTTTTCCAACTCTGCTTACTAGACACGCAGTCATCAGTGTATTTTCTGGGCACAGACGTTGATACACTATTTAGTATTCTTTTGGGTTGTGGAAGCAAAGTATTCTTTCGTCAAAGATTATGTCAAGTGTAAAACCCTTTTCCGGCGCTCTACCGGCTTACTTGTCCATTATGCAAGGTGACTAGATTTCTTTTCAACCAAACCGGGACACCTTGCAAAGTAGGAGAAAGAGTCTATTGACGTTCCCTGTATAGCAGGAAACATTTGTCTTTCAAAATTTTTGCATCGCAGCCTTGCTTACTTGAATAATCGATCTTTTAGAAATCATTGAAAAATTTCAGGTGTAATTACTATAGCCCTGTAAGTCAGAATTGCGCGATGTGTGCAGTTTTATGCAGGCTATTTATAACACGTTTATTGTAGCATTGTGTAAGCGAAAATTAGTGTATTTTGGTAAAATGTTGTTTTGTTTACAAGTGTTGTTAAACAGTTGGTCGTTCATCAATTTATTGCATTTTTGTAAAGTTCTTTCTGTTTTTCTATATAATTGTTTTCCCTTGTGATCTAATACTTTGAAGGCGATGTTAGAATACCATTTTACAATATAATATTGATTATTGGACAACGTTTCGGATCTGAAAACTCGGTCCATTTTCAAGTACAAAGAAGTTATGAAAGTATTTAAAAATCATAAGTTACAATATATAAAAATATCACTATTATCAAATAACGTTTAAATGTCTAGTTAATCTGCAACTCATTGATATCTGAGAATTTAGCTAGCATTTTGATATTTGAGAATTTAGCTGTTATGTTTATTGTAACATAACAGTGAACATTGAAATGATGAGCACATAAAAGCATTGTCTATCAGTTGCATCGCAGCTCATTGCGAAGCATTTTCGAATTTGCTTCTCAGTTCGGTCAAGTTGCATCGCAAGCTGCGATGCGATGGTTGTGGTTTTATCCACATTGCTGCACAAAACATTATCGTCGTATGGACCCTTATATGCAACGAATTTTAGAATGCACTTTTTTGTTGTGCTCCGTCACGAACAACGGTGTCAAACCCATACTGTGGCAATCATGGAATCGCTGTTTTAAGTAGCTATCCATGCGACGACTTTTTACTAAATGCGTTCGCCGTTTTCATCTCTTAGCATTTTTTCAATTTGTATTCTACGCGCAATTGCAAAAACCTCATCGTCAATTTCACGTACGGTACAATAACGGATTATTAGGGCCTGCTACATTTTCATCCATGCAATATGTTCAGCATGCATACTTTGTACTTGTATGTGAACTGTCGCCTACATACCTGTCATTTTTATGTAATTATTAATTTCATGGCATTATATTATTGGTTTATTATTTTTCCCTGAGCAATATGAGGATTGGTTTTTTGATGCAAAGAAATGGTTTTATCCTCGACTCACAGAATTCGATTGGCGATTATATTTTGTCGTTATTTACAAGTGTGTTTCCGGGTTCATGAGCTATCACCAAATGAAATTGCATTTCTCTGAGCTGAATATAACTTTGTCTTAACGGTGAGCTTTTTATGCATGTAGGAATGCCTAGTTTTGTATCGTTTTGTAATGCCTAATAATGTATCGTTATTGTGCTTTTTGACAATATTCATTTTGAATTTCGTTATTTTGCTTTCATGTCTCTCTTTACAATGTTTCCACAAAACTCAATGCAAGTAAAGTGTACACCAATGACCCAAGAACTACTGAGAGTGATGCTAAATTGCAGTCCTTCATTAGCATGGAAGCAAATATCTGAAATGAGGAAGGGGATCCAGTTTTCAGGTTATTTACAAAAGGTTCAGATCAGAATTGATTCACTCATCATTAAAAGCATATGACGACATTGTAGAGACAGATGAATTAGGTATTTAGCCTGTGCATAGAGCAAGACGCTGGAGAAATGAAAGAGTGAGGAGCAAACAATATAAAAAGTTGAAGTGGTTTAGAAAAGGAAGCGTTGATTCTGTATTATTTGCGCCATCATCAACGAATTCAGAGGTAAGAATAATCATGGAACGTGAAATACGTAAAAGCGAAGTGAAAATACAAGTTGTGGGAAAAGCTGGTACTTCTTTAAAAAGAAAATTACGAGGATCAAATCCATTAAGAAGTCAAAAATGTAAAGATTGATTCTGTCCTATATACAAATCAGGATGTAGGGGTTTCTTGTAGCGAAAATGAAGTTTCTAAAGAAATAAATGCAAAGAATGTCATTCTACATGCATTGATGAAACTTCAAGGAATGGTCAAGATTAGAGGTAAAGAACGTAACCAACAAAATAACTCAATTTTGCAGATACATTTTAAATTGAGATATATAAAAAAATAACGAAATTTAAAATGAAGTGTCTAAGTGTACAACAACGATACATTTACATGACAAATAGCCGAATCAGTAGAAATAAGAAACGCTAGCAATGAACAATTGATGAACACAAAACAAGAATTTCATTAACTGAATTTGCCTGGATTAGCGATATCATAGTAATATTTAAAAAGATTTTTACTTCTAACAACTACATATGTGAGAGGGATGTCTTGCCTATGAAATACGATTTGACTTTGATAGCATCATCCCAACTTTGAATCCATCCTTGTAGTGTTCAGCTGAAGCGGCCAGACTGGGGAAATATTTATTCTGTTCAAATTATTTTTAATTATTTTTCTTATTCCGTTATAACCGCGCGTCGAAGTGTTCTTTGAATTAGAATTAATATGATGATTTTGATTTAATAATATGATTACTTCATCAGTAAAGAACATACTACTTATCGTGAAGTGAATTGAATCAGAATGGATTCACAAATCGTCGTTTTATGGATTTGTACATATTTTGATTGCAGTTATCACTTAGATGAAATTTAGTTTTAGAGACATTAGTGTATTCAACGATCGATCTCTTAGTCTTCCCATTATCTTTCGACAGAAATAATCACCTGTTGAGAAGCGCCGTCTACATTCTGCCAAAGTTAGTTTTACTTTCATAAACTATTTCTGATGAAATTGCTAGATAGAATACAACTTTAGCAGAAAGCGGAATGTGGTGCGGATTGTCTCTCATCACACCAGCCTCCCTGCACGAAGGAATGGTATGAAGTTTGAAGATTTCACATAATTCTCGCAGCTATATATTGCTTGAACCAACCAGGCGACAGGAACCTATGAGTCTGTTGCAGTCTCGGGATGCAAATCTTTGATTGCCGATGTGGACTATTGACAATTTCTGAGTAATCGCTCACACAAGAAAACATCCGCTTTATTCTTGTTTTGAACTTGGTTTTGAAGCTGAATTCTGAGAGTATAAGACAATGCGTTACCGGTACCAGAAATTGTGCTAATTTTGGGGAGCCGGTTCCGGTACTCCCGATTTTTTTGAAATTACCAGTTCTAAAATGGTGCTGGGATCAAGCCTTGCCTGAAACTCGAAAAAAGTCGGGGACTCGATTATCTAAGGCAGCTCGTTGTGGTAGGCCGAAATAGACCTACGTCCAGGCTGTCAGAGAAGATTGACTCCCGTCTAAAATTGTAGTAGTGCAGGTTTTTGATGTTGATAATGTTCCTGTTATTTCAATTTCTTCCTTCGGACAGTTTTATCAATACCATTTTGTACGATGACTAATGACCATTTTGACTAGACACCAGATCGAAGCCTCGACTATCAACCTATCACGCTAAAATCCACGAACCTTCACAATCATCCATGGTAGGCATTTGTGGTTATTTCGAGTCTTAATGACGTAGAGAAAATTCACGTATTTGTGCAAATCAATAGAATCAAGAGCTGATTTATTGAATTCCTTCCCCACTGCTCAACACATGTTGCCGACAAACACGTACCATTTTAGTCAAAAATTCAAGTGAAAGCCATGCTTGATGCATTCACTAGCACCATATACTCGTACCATGTTCGATTGTTCATTGGAATAATTGAATACACAGCAGTTGGAATGACATTTCTTTGTGGCTACTCAAAAGGTAGCCATAGCAATAGACGGAGGCAGACTTGAAGCAAGGCGTGAGAGGCAAGTATACAGTTATTTTAAAAAAATGATCCAATGCGAAAGTTCAACTGGTGATGAATTATGACCTCGTTCAGTTAGACGTGCAAGGGAAGACCATTCGAAGGAGAAATGTTTCAGAATTTTGGCGTCGGAGTCATTGTGATTGACGTCAAAGCTGTCGAGTTACTTGAAGACTAACAGTTACCTACCATATTACCAACATGTTGGAAAACTCGTGTTGTTTGTAGTGGTAGAAGTGATATGACTCTTTATGAGTAATTCAAACAGTTTTGCACATTTGTGAGAAACTGAGAAATTCGTTGCTTTGTAATATGAGAAACTGATTTTCTGGTCGGACTATCCTTGTTTCCACCCGCTGTTGAAAAAAATTCATGCTGTATGTACTTGATCTATTGGTCCCTTCGGGTAAAACTACCCGATTGTCATCAATTCTTTACTGTTATTGTACAAACTCGCATAAATGTAAAATAGTGTAAAATAAATGTAAAACCATCATTTTTGCAAGTGTTCTGTATAACTCAAACTCAAAGGGCATTCCAATACGAACCTTCTAAATTCCACCACATTCAAAAGTAAAAGACGCGGTCGGTAATGCTGTAACTGTTGTTTATTGGTTATTGTTGTTTACTATTGGTTGTTGTTGTAGGGCCTGTCTAATAGCCGAAGCACCGAGGAGTTACCGCTCTCTGGTCCGCAATACAGTACCCCGTGTTAGTCATCGGAAAACTTAAATTTTGGTAGGTAAAAATTCAATAAATAAAATTCACGCAGCCACGGTGCTATCATGAAGGCTTACCTGTGTTCCACATGAAAGAGGATGAAAATAAGACCCAAAAGGAACATGAAAGCCTTAGAGGCTTTAACTACAGGCTTCTCGGCTCCACATTTTAATGTGACAGTTTCTGCCACTGCAACAATTCGACTCCAAGCATATCTGTTTATATACTTTTATCACCTAGTTTGAGTCCGGCTTGTATCCACCAAATCCAAGTCTGGGTCCGATTACAAATTATCTAATTTTCACTAGTAGTCAGTGTACAGGTTGCTAGATTGCAAAGGCGCAAACTAATCAGACTAATGAAATTGAATAAGCGGTAAGCGCAATACGTCGTTATTTATATGATGCTGTAACTTCCATGATTTTTCTTGCAGTTCTGTCTTCTGACTTATGTGCTAATAAACGCTATACTCGTATCTTAGCAACACTCAAATAGTAACATTTTGACTTTATATTTGTATAATACAGTACATGTTGAATGCTTCACCGCTTCATGTCATTGCATTACTTCCTCAGTTATTCATTGTTTTGTACCAATGCTGTTCACTACCGTTCATCTGTTACACGATGTTCGGCGCGGAAACCATCGGTAGCGCGAAAATTCTGAATGCAGTAACTGCGATCACGGCATATAGCAAATTTGTGACACTATTTAACACTGACTTGACTATCCACATTATACAGTTGTGTAGACATCAATATAATCATGCCTTTTTATACAACTGAACATTTGAAACTTCTCGATAATTAGGCGGCGTTTCTATTGGGGCACTTAATATACAGTGAAATTCATCAAGTACCAAAAAATGAATAATTGTATAGACAAGCCTGAAAATCTCAATATAATAGCAAAATTTCACTGACCTCCTTCAAGCAAGTTGCTTTCACCAATATGCACCTCCCTGCATGCCAAGGGTCATAAACACACCATCGCGCTTAGATCAATTATTTCAATTAATGGTCTGCATGTTCATGACAAGCTCAGTGATTGGCCTTTTACAATGAAATTTGTAAATACTATATGTTTAATTTAGGCATTCATCAACAAGTCCTACCATTTTTCACGTCTATTGTTACGTGTATATACCCTTACATCTTACTTCTAATTCCTATCATTAAAATTCCTGTATTCCATATGATAATGCAGCTATTCCCGGCGCTGTGGCTTTGTGGTAGAGCGTTCGCTCTGCGTCCGGGAGACCTTGGTTCAAATGTTGTTCGGTTCAAACTAATGTTCTGGTAAGCGCCGGGGCGTAAATTTAACATTTCGCGCGTAAATGCGTCGATTGAGAACTGTGAGCGTAAATTTATAATTCAATGAAGGTGAACCCAATATTTTAATTATAAAATTTCGTATTTGTGGAGTAAGTCAAACGAAAGTTGCAGTCACATCATGACACCGCTTTATTTTTGAATAAATAGTATGTGTATAGATGACTCCATCCAAGAATAAATAAATTCTTTCACTAATAACTTCATGAGGGCGGCGAATTGAAAAATAGGGACGGCGAAGGAATTCCTTCAAAAGAAGGAAACTCACATCACTGTTTCTATGAAAATGTTAAGAAGTCATTACACACATGAACCTTTTACTAGTCTAAGAAAGGAGATTCTGAATAGAAGCGATTACTGATGTCATATAGAATGACCTGTAGATGCTTGGCATATTTCAACGTCTCCTCTCAAATTAACTTTGGTGCCTCTTGAGCGCAATCACATCACTGTAGAAATTTCATAAAAACATGCGACATTTATGTTCCGGATAAGATGTCTACATGCTCTTGTACTGCTTAAAAAATTAGCAACATTTTTTTTAATTAACGAAGGGTTTATTTCATTATTATCACATAGCATGATCGACTGTCAGTATGGAGAAACATCATTCACAATGAAGAACATTGTGGATATCAGGGAACATTATCCTACTTAGAAAATGCATTATACGACCATTGTGTTTTACATTATGATTAATGTGCATACCCGGCGAGGAATGTTATTGCATGGATGTAGACGCTTAAGGCTTATATTGACCATTCCGGGAAGATCTTATTTTTTAGAGAAAAATTGCCACTTGCTTTCCTCAGGAGTAAAAAGTAAAATTTTTGACTCAACGTTTCGAGTATTTAGATGAATGCACTATGATCAAATCCATCTAAACCAGTAAAAGAGAGATTATGTCATGTTTGTATGCGTAAATCGTATATTGCATGCCATTATTTGAAAAGTTGTAATACATGCACGAAAATATGCTTTCTATGAACCCATGCGTAAATGTGGAGAGATGCGATTTATTTTTTTCACTCATTTTTTGTTTCAGCAGACCTCTGTTTACCTGGCTGACTGTGAGGAATGTCCAAGGCTGGCGCGTCTTCAGATCGCTCAGTTGAATCTGAGTCTGCTAGGCTAGCGGACATTCGCGCAATTATTTCAATCCTCAAGTCAGTTTGGCCTGAAGCAGAATCCATTCAAGCAAATCAGACCCCGTCGGAGTTATCATGGCCGAAATGCCGCGATCCAATACCAAAGCATATAGGGGAAGAGACACAGTTGATGGAAGCATTCGCTTACAAACATGAGCAGGAACGCAGATTTCATCAAAACGCAAATTTAGGCAAGCATTATGATGAAATCATGGTGGCAATTCTGCAACATCGTTTTACAACAAAGTAAGTCGAAAAGTATTGATGCGAAATTTTTTAATTATATTCTGGATTATTAAGCTCACTAATTTTGTCTTCTTGCCTCGAATCTCGATTGAATTAAGCAAGTAAATATGCTCGACATATATGTACATTGTTCATGTGCAATACAACATCTAGAACGCAAATCTACTTGATTTATTAAATTTGTTCAGTTTTAAGATGACTCGGTCAATGATATCTGTAGGTAAATGGTATTCTGTCTCTAAAGTGTCGCTTAGAGAAAAAACACAAATGATGAAGTTGTGCAAATAAGAGACGGCATATTTTATCAAAAGTAAAGATGAGCGATCCTACCCAAACCCGAAGAAATCCGAGTTCGGGTTTGAGCACACAGATTTTGGAAATCTGTCAGAATTTGTGCATAACTTTTCACCGAAAGCTTGATGCAATATCAATCTACCATGCAGTGCAAAAGTCTCGGTAATCGATTTGATCAATACTCTTGCTTTTTTGCGTTACTATTATTTAGTAACAAGGAAATTATTATTTCTACCTTGTATATTCACTTTTATGTCATTTTTATCGAAGATGTTTGCCAAATATGATAAAAGGACTTTGATACGACTTCATAAAGTGTATGCCTACTCTAATTTAATTTCAAAAACATCAAACAAATATTTCAATTTGTGTTATCGAACTTTCTGGAGTAAGTAATGACAGCAGCGTCAAGTGATGTTTGGAGTAAATGTGAAAGCTGGTGAACAGAAAAATCTGTAGAAGTGCTTAGATGGCTACTGGTTTCAGCAATCCATGTCTTTTCACGCTCCGGCACTTCAATTGTATACATTAAAAACTAATCCAACAGTGTTACAAAGGAGTAAGCATTCTATCTTATGTTATCGGTACTGCTGTTAAGTGTCAGCCATGAAATTCAGTCCACGTCAACGTATATGCTGATCAATACCAGGGTTATAGACAATTGTGGTTTTGTATTTGTTTGCATTCCTGATGTAAATATCTTATCTCATAAAATGGATCATGTTGACTTAATTCAATATTGAAATGAAATAAAGATGATTTTTCACTATTGTGAAAAAGTTTATATTCTTTCTGAAATGTATATATGTATCAACAGTATATGTACTTAGTTAATACTAGGGAAAAGAGATAATTTATCTAATAACTACAATCTCAAATATGGCATGCGTGCATACTATTTCATAGAAATTTATGTTAATTTCATTGAATAACTATTTGAAATTCTCCTCATATTTTTGCGGTTGTGTCATCATTTTTATTCTATCCAATTAGTCAATGCAGCGCGCTTGCTCCTAGAGGAGAGTACAATGTAATCTGGATGATGTCCCTTCCTGAAGACTATCTACGATGCTTCAATGGACAGATTTGAACCTGGGATGAACTCTTTATATAACTCTAAATTTACCTGTATTCCTCTAATATGATGACTTTCAAGTTATGCGAGTAAGCATAATATCATGAATGGTTTTCGTATCGAGTCTGGTCGGGTCCGGTTCTGATATTTTCTAATCGGGTTCGGGTAAAATTTTTAGGCTCAACCCGACCTCGAGTTAGTCCGAATCGGGTTTCAAAAATCATGAAGCTCGACCCGACGCTCATCCTTAATCAAAAGCAATTCATATCTGCTCATATCGAAGTCGTGTACTTAGTAGCGTTGATTATAATTCGTGCATACAAGCATTACCTCCTTTATGTTGTGCTGGGGGCGACAAAAATGTCGTTTTATGTTATTTTGTGTTGCTTAAGTTACTTGCATGAACTTTCGTAGTAATAATGATATCACACATCTTGCGGCCTCCATGTAATTAAAATTGCGAATCATGGGTACAAATGTACAAAGAAATTCATAAAGAAAATGCAAATGAACTGAAGCAGTATCAGAGTCTCTAGGAATGAAGTTCATAAATGTGAAAAATGAATCGAAGAGACGAAAAATCTTCTGTCCTTGAACATCTACATGTATGTTAAGATAATTAATCTAATAGCGCATGATCCTGAGAATCTAATAACGCATGAGTGGTCTGTGTGGCACAGTGGTTAAGTGCTTGGCCTAACGATCTTTCAGTCCAGAGGTCGAGCCCCAAAAGTGTCATTGGAAGTCGTCAGGAAGGGCATCCGGGCTAAAAGATCACAACGCTCCAGTAAAAAGTCTGACTTTGTCAGCACCGTCGAACCTCCCAGTATGGGGAGTATTGACGTTAAAACATCATTCAATTTGACAAATCCATGAATATCACTTAACCTGCTTCTCATAAATCATTGGCTTTAAAAAACAGCACAAAAGCCATGTAGAAAACTATTCTCTGCTATCGATTAACAGTTGAACACAATGTTTCACACGTTTTCGAACATGCACAATCTTGTCGAAATCTACCCAAAAATTCTGATTGAAAATGACCTAGTTTTTTTCTTTCTAACCATGTATAATCAGGTAGCAACATAATAGCAAAGCTGAACCTCTCCCTTCCTGATGGAACTTGGATGTTGCGTAATGATAATACAGATGTCAAGCGATGCTGTTATTCATAGAGATGTCATTGTAATACGGGAGTATCTTTGCATAGGCTATTATAATAATCAGAAAACAAGCATAGATGCCACATATGAACCATGCATAATCAGCTAATATTTGTCAATGTTGGTTCATTGCTGATGGAGTTGTCGGTACGGGAGGTCAGTCATGATGAGAATCGAAAGACAGATTATTTCCCAATTTTTTCGACGTCTTGTTTTAATGTAAGTATACCAATTCACCTTACGCGTTTCGTGTATACACATGCAGTCAAGGGTGCTTTCGGGTGTATCACAAGATCTTGGGTCAACACCACAGGATCGACCTAAACTCAAGAACCAGCCTTGTTGGCCGCATAAACATAAGATTAATGTTGAAAATAAGTGCAAGATATTGCGTAAGAATGGATTGGCCATAAGAAATGATGCAGTTTCCTAGTCATAGAATCAGCCTGATAAAGATATATGATGGATCACATAAATGATTTTAATCTCAGTTAAAATGTGTGAAAGAAACAACAATCAATGAAAACTCATTCAAGTATCTAGTTGATTGACAATCCTCTTGTTTGCTTTCTTCTGGTGTGGAGCCCTATGAGACATGCTAACTTAATATAATACTGAAGTGAAATTAAAATGATATCTCACAATTACGATTTAGCTATGAATGCATCCCTACAATATATGCTCTTGGTTCAGACATAAAATGAAAGGATTATCTGAAAACGAAGACACCTATTAATTGCTAATTGCATGTTGATTATTTCATAATCATTTCATGGAATTTCTCTTTTCTTTTCTTACGGTTCTGCCAACTTTCCTAGAACTGCACTGTTTAACGCAGACTATAAAAGGACAACACAATTAAGTTTGGATGACAACTGCCGACGGTGTTTCAGATCGTTAAATGTGAACTAGTGGCCTACATGATATCCGTAAATCTAGGCATAACAGTTAAGCGGCGTAGAACTGCTGTTATGGTTAGTAACGTGCTTGATTTGACAATTGAGAAATCAGACGAAATTATTCCTCCACCTTGTGCTTCTCGTCATCTCCTAACTTACATTTTTCGTTACAGATGGTGGGCGGAGGCCACTTGCCCAGAGAATGTGTTGCGACTTCTTTGCGTGCTTCGAGTACTCCTTCGAGATAAATATTATCATCCTGTCTTCCATGACAACAAAGGAATTGTTGCTCTAGCTTCTGTGAGTAAATTATATCACTGAATATTATTACTCCGGCTCGCATTTTGCGCTTTTAGCACAATTTTTATGCTTTCATGTAATTTCGATACAAAATGTATATCTTGGCATTTTTCCTATCGAAAAGCATGTACAAGAGCCTCTCGCTTAAGTACGCATCCCAGATAAGTACGTAGAAAAATTTCAAAAAATTCACAGGTTGCCCGGATTGCATAAAATTAAGCCACGACGGGTTTTTAATGAAAAAAACAACCCGGCTTGACAAAAGCAGTTGTAGCTAGAGGAAAACAAAATTCCGTTGTATTGTTAACACATACCTTCATTGTATAGAAAAGGAGAATAAAAAAGATAACCTACTACAAGATCATCGTCATGCCAATAAATTCATTGGTAAAAATTTCTTATGTAATGATTCAACTGAATTTGCAATAGCGACAAGCGATAGTGAGTGACTTTAATCAACCCCGCCGGTATTGTATAACTTCATGATTTAGAATTCATTCTAATATGCACGATTCTTGTCTTCAATTTTTGGAGTGGTTGACTGTGACTGTTTTGTTTTTGTTTAGTACTTCAAATGTTCCGTGGAGAGCTACCTGACACATGAGGAGGCGGCACTTTCTGTCGATATTCTCCGCGAAATGACTAACATTTTCCAGAAGTTGTCAATGGAGTATAAGGATCAGCTAGTGGAGCAAGAGGTTCACAAGGTGAGATCAGTTTGCCAATTCTCCATCTAACTGCGTCACAATGATTCAATCGTTTCCGTTTTAGTCGCTGGTGCCTCTACTTAGCGCCCATGATGTCGTCGTGCTTCATTGTTCATTATACACATTAATCGGCTTAGCTCAAATGTGAGTATTAGCAATCCAACCCGATTATCCTGCATCATATCGGCGAAAAACAAGTTTGCCTGCTGTGTGAGAGTTAAACCAAAAAATGTAACATAGCAATGAGTTACAGACATTTGCGCTGTGCCTCTTATAAAGGTACACATAGTTGCTGTTTAATTTGTTTTTTGAAACAGTCGGCTTCCACTGAATTTAAGCAAAGAAAATTATAGCAACCGCTTTCGATGACTATGATCCTAAGATAACGTCAATAAGTGACACGTTAGGATCATTGAGGCCATTTTATTGGAGCGGTTCAGGCCCTCGCCGTGTGTCATGAAAGGATACGTTAGTGATTTGTTCCTGCCATGACATTCGACAATCTCTGAATTTTTCTAGATGTACAATTTTAGTGTCATTCCGTTCTGGTATGATGGGAGTTTTCAAACAGACTTTTATCATGTTTGTCAATTACGTGCTATTTATGTAGATTATCTCATTTCAAAGACATTGATTTCAGGAAGACTTCAAGGATGGCTATCAGCTCGTTGCAGAACACAGCGGAGATGCTGCTGCTCATTTTACAGGAATACGATAACATGTCCAAAAAGTAAGCATTTTCCCTAGCTGTTCAACTTTATTATCTCAGTAGGTGGCCCACTCCCCCCCCATCGTTGATCAAATTTTCACTTCTAATTTTTCGCCAGTATTCCACAAAAGAAAAATGTAATTTGACGGCTTATGTTTTGAAAAGCGTAAAGAAGAAAGACTGGTGCAACTGGATGGTGTCATTGAAAAATGTAGTGTTTGTTGATTATCTGTGTATCTGTAGACTACTCAAGTTTTGATCGAAAATTGCAGTGTAAGTAGTTTGTGCCCAACACCGTTCACGTTATCTGTGAAAATGAGTGCCTTCATAGCACACGCAGGTTGGTTGTAAAATGTAGCATCTTTGATGATTTTGTGTAATAAGTAGGACTTTCCATGCCGTCTATCGAGTAGTCGACTTCAATTTGAAGCTCGACTAGTCCAGCTAGTCGATTTTCGCGACTAATTCGTATTTCATAACGCAACTGGCTTCTATTTTTGGACATTTTAATAATTTTGATCACTGCTGTGAATTATTCGACTTCTGTTTGTAGACATGCGCGACTAGTTATGAGATCTCTTGCAGATGTGTACTGCTTCCCTTTTGTCTTCCTTCTTGATGCAAGATCAGACCGAGAATTGATAATACCTGTCACCCACGAACAGGTAACTGAGTGTAGTAATTAAGTGTGGCTACATCTGGTCCACCACGTCCACGAATCATTGATACACACCACAAGACAATTTTTATACAGCCTTTTCTGACAAAGTTTGTTTCCGGTATTCTCTGTCATGTAATTTGAGTCGTTTGATATATATATATATATGCAATCTGTATAGAAGAAAAGTCTTGAATTTGGATCAATGTATCCCAAAATAGATACTTGGATTTTGCCTATAAAGTTGCCAAATAGAACAGTACATTCTACTGTAAACCGCTAAAGACAGTTAATGTAACTGTTAAATTTCACGGAAAGCATCTGTTAATATCAGATGAAGATGATGACGTCACAGTTTTATGATTGATGACGCAACAGTTCAGAGATCCATCAATATTAGATAAACAGTGTCTGTTCTTACGGATTTTTTCTGCTCAGACTGTAAAAACAGACATTTTTTATTTATTAATCTTAACGTATATTTGCTACGGATATTTCTCATTTTGACAGACGTTGCACAATTTGCACTTATCGAGATGATGCAACGAGAAACATAATTACATGATGGGCGGAATCTAGATATATTGCAATTCACATGTGGCAGTGAAAACAAACAAAACTTGTAGATAATAAGTATATAGGCTGTAGGTCTTAATAAGCATGATTACTAGCAATGTAACACAACACAAAATGTAGCAAAAATCACAATGAGTACAAGTCAAGAATCATGAAAGAATAAAGTAAATAATCATGGTACTACTAATCGACTCTTTTCTACTGTCAGTCGATTATCAAAAAAATTGAAGATGGACAGTCCTATTGATAAGTGCTTTAAAACTATGACAAAATCTCGAAATTCATGAATATGCACAACGCAGGATTGCCGCATCGCCAACATCAATATGATGTAATAATTATACAGCAATAAAAACTCTGGCTACTTAGTGTTGACTCCTGAGAATTGAGCAATTTATTTCAGACTTGCTGCCAGTCTATTGCGTTTGCTGATGATCGACAGTTGCACGAAGGACATGATGAAGTTGTATGATGGTGTTCCTGTGCTGCTGTCTCTTCTACACTCTGACAATATCAAGCTTCTGTGGCACGTCGTCTGGTGCCTTGCCCAACTAGCGGATGATTCCGAGGCATCGAATCTAATTCGGGGCATGGGAGGAATTCCATTGTTGCTGTCCCTCCTGCAGTAAGTATCTTTCCAGGGATAGAGAGTGGGTAAAACGAACTAAGACAAGAGTCCCGTGCGCACTTCATGCCTTGATCTGTGACGGCATGTTCACTTTTTGGTTCCAGCAGCTTGTACTTTTATGTTATGCAGCTTGTAGTGGAAATTAGAATTTTGCATTGCGCTGTGCTAAAGCGGACTGCACCCTACCTATATTCTGTCTTGAATGATAATAAAATGGATCATCAGTGGTCATAGGTTTCGTTATGTCCTTGTCAATCGTACTTCGACGAATTGTGAGTTTTCTGGCTTTCCTATCCACAAACTTACAAATTAAAATCATATCAGAAAAACGCAAGCTTGCATCCCTCTGATTACAGGCAATTTGTCTCTCCAGCATAGTATAGCATACATATAAGTATGTTATCAAGTGTTGCTAGTGGTCTGACGTAATGGGATTGTAAATAGCCCGCATATTATGACAGGCGGTCATTTCCAAACAAAAGCAGACATGGCGATTGAAAAATTAATTTGTTATATAATACAGGCCTCCCAGCGTCATAAAATGTCATAAAATTCCTGCTTTTCAAAAAATGTGATAAAATTTAGCGCCTGTCATAAAAAGTCATAAAATTTTGTAATTTTTCTACCATTCCGATTTAAACTTAACTTCTCTACATGTTTTTTACTGAATCAAATTATAGGCTATTATCTACTTTGTTGTGTAAACACTTTTTGAAATATTTTCATTATTGAAAGCAAGAGTGCCCAAAGTTATATTGTAAAACAGATACAATGGTCGATGATAATCAGTCAACCCTGTACTACCCAGGCGCCCTTCGTCATTGACAATGAATGATCCGTGTCAAAGGCTATACTTCTCATGTGTACGTGAACTTAAATTGCCGTAGTTATAATTTCTGACTTGATTCGTCATTGTACTTATAAAGTGTTTTGCATGTAATAACATCCTTCATTACCATCGACGAAGTGCGCATGCCTGAAATACAGGTATGTGTGTCTTACTGATTTTTATTATCAATGTCGGATTGTAAATGGTCATGACATAATTTCCTGAATTGGGAGAAGAACCACGTATATAATCAGGATAAAAGGATAAAAGACATCCCACTATATGTGCGTGGCCTCAAGTACTGACACCTGAAATTCTGATGGTCTTTGTCACCAAAATGAAGCGTCCATGACCAAAAGTAAAATAATAGTTGAGATTTGAGGGAAGTGAATATACTGCGAATGGGAAGTACATGTATTTTATCCGAACTTTGTTCTTTTCTCTCACTCAAGAAAATATGAAAATGATACAGCTGTACGCCAGTGTATTCATAGCAAGAGACGCTCTATAAAAAAACAGTATTATCATTTTGCTCTTGTTTCAGGTGACAGTTGCATAAATCCACATGATAGGTCAGTGTGATCGTTTTTGTTCTATGCTTACTGTTATTTGGATATGAGAAAATCAGATTGGATTGATCTTCAAACCGTAAAAGTACAATTAAGCCTACGGAAACTTTTCTATTTTATACATGATGTCATGTATGTGCGTTCGTAGATGTCATTGTTGTTGCCCCTGCAGTTGAAGTCTCTTGTTCATGCATTGTTCGGCAGTATAAGTATTTGTTTTTGGTAGGGGATTATTTGCGTTATTGTTTCTAGTTATATTCTTGACGCATATTGTGAACCTGTCAATTTTCAAGACTGTTATGCAAACTATTTTTTTGTACTGACACAAACATTGTCAAGCATCATCTGACGATAATGCTAGAAATGCAGCATACCTCTGTGAGAAATCAGCATATCGTGTATATCAATATAATATTATCGGATGATCTTATATATTTTCAATATAAATCATGTATATGATATGGCCTACTTTATATGGCCTATTCCGCTTGATTCAAAGATACTGCGACATGCGCAAGCAATTAATCCAAACATGCGTCATCAGCCTGCGACATTATCAAGTATTTCGCAGCTGTCTTTGGAAATGATGGAGCCGTTGAATAAGGTTCTGAAGAATGTCTTCACTGAATCATTTCAGTCGTCAGACGATTTATGTGACCAAATACGAAGAGAATGGAGGCTATTTCAGAGTGATGAAAGTATCCCATCATTTAACTTGGATCCGAAAATTGAAGAAAATGAAAACAATCAACACTCTTACTGGAAACGTGTACACGAAGAATTCGGGTTGGAGTTTGCAAACATGAACATCAGCCAACCGTCACATATGAGGATTGATCTCTTTTGGAAGAACGTATCAGTGATGAAAGATGAAGCAGGTAATTTGAAGTATCCATTTTTAACGTCATTAGTGAAATGTGTACTGACTTTAAGTCATGGAAATGGAGCTCCGGAATCTGGTTTCTCCATCAATAAGGCCATCTTAGCGACGCATGGAAGATCGCTCGATGAGAACACATTGGTGTCATTGCGAATTGTCAAAGATGAGATCTTGAATGCCGGCGGATTCCTTAATATCCCAATCACGAAGAATCTTCTGTTGAGTGCTAGGCAGAGCTACCAAAGATATCAGGCAGATCTAGAAGCGAAAAAGAAATGGGAAGAAGATCTGAAAAATCGAACTGATTCGGAAATCCACAAGACATCAACGCAATCTGAACTCAAAGACATCGAAGAGAAGATAAAAATAAAAAAGCTTGGTATTTCAGTTGCAGACGAAACGATCAATGATGCAAACTCAAACATTGCGAAAATATTGAGAGACAAAACTATATCAAGGACATTTCTGCAAAAGGCTCAATCTTCTTTGGAGATGGGTATAAAGCGAAAGCGCTTACTCGAAGAAGAAGTATCAAAACTTGAAGAAGAAATGACGAAGAAAAGAAAGAAATAAGCTGGCGAATGTGATGACTGAGTCAACGAGAAGTTATAATTCAGTTAATAATAATGATAGTAATGTTTATTGAAGTGAATGAAAGTCATGCATATACAATGTACATAAAGCATAACGATTAAAAGTAAACATAAAATTCAGAGAGTGTTAAAGTGTTTATTATACAGTATACTCAAGTTTCTGCTTAGCCTTCAGTATCTTTGAAAAATAAGTGTTCTTCCATTGATATTCGTGAGGTTTTGTTACGTTTTTTGAACGTTGCAGTTGGCTGTGGACTTGTTAAAATTGCTCCGATCTTTATCAGAAACGCGTGCCTGCCTGACGTTTATAAGTTTTCATCCATGAAGTTAATGATTCTTTTGTTAAATTTTTTAGATTTTCCTGCAACTACTAGTCAAAAAGTGTTGTTTTTTTATATGATTTTTTAACATGTCGATTTGTTATAGAATAATATAATTTTTGTTCCCTTAATTTGTTAGTTTTTAGAGTGTCATAATATGATACATGTACATAGGTCATGTAACTTATGACCCATGTGTATTTCTGCTGGAATATGTGGTTAGATATGAGTCAAAACGGTCATGTATCATGTCGTATGGTCATGATATTTTCTAACATTTGTCATAAAATTTTCGAAAATTTGCCATAAAATCATAAAATTTTTGATCCGGAATCGCTGGGAGGCCTGTATATATTGCATGTACTAAATTATATTCGAACTGCAATACATTGAAGCATTGAAATAGATAACAATGAAATCTCTAGAACGGAAATGAAGATTCATGCAATGCACAATAGTGGCACAAAAATCGCACGCATTTTCAGTTAGATACGCTTGTCAACTATTGTATTATTAGGATTTGATTTTCCCAGATTGCAATTGGAGGATGTTCATATGACCTTATGAAAGATTCGCTTCCGCAGCATATTTTTGCGTTCTGATATATCAGATCAAAATGTCTCTGTTTTGACACTCCAAAATTGTTTAGAAATATTCTAAATTATCTTCGCTTTGTCTTAATGAATAGGACTAACTAGCAAGCTGGTGATCAACGATCTAAATGAAGTTAGATGGACTCGGCACATAGCCAAAGACCAACAATTCTATGTAGTGTCGCTCACGGTTTTTTACTATTTTTTATCTTTCTCTGCCATTAAGCAATGTTGGCGAAAACTGTTTCGTGAGAGTATTACATTATGTATACTAACGCTAAAGACGTATAGTAGTCATTTGTTATTCGATGCATGGCTACAGGAAAAATGACTCAAATTATGTAGTGTCACTCACGGTACAATGTCACCCACGAACAAAATTTCGCAAAAGTGGTCTTAATTCTTCTCATTGGTTCAAAAGGGTATCCCCGAACTTAATTGGGTGTCACACCATTTCTGCAGGCTACAGCGATTTCAAGGAATTTTCATTCATAACAGGTCAAGTTATCACACAGGTCACTACAGGACCAGAAGTTAGAAAAACAGATTATAGACCAGGAGAATGGAGCTTTCATGTGGGAATTTTAGCGGAGGCGCATGGGACTTCAGTTCAAGGCGCATGGGACCAGAAGTTAGAAAAACAGATTATAGACCAGGAGAATGTATTGAAGCTATAGATAACGAAAGCTTTCATGTGGGAATTTTAGCGGAGGCGCATGGGACCAGAAGTTAGAAAAACAGGTTATAGACCAGGAGAATGGATTGAAGTTATAGATAACGAAAGCTTTCATGTGGGAATTTTAGCGGAGGCGCATGGGACTTCAGTTCAAGTGCAATATCTTGCTATACAAAACCACGGATGGTGGAAATTAGAGCACGAGGTGGTATGAGCATTCAAGAATCGTAGGACAAGCAAAGAAGCAGCCTCAAATCGATAGTCGAGGCGACTTTTACACATTTTGAAGAGATTAACTGCGAAGAAATATATTATAATGTGGATTGCGTTTTCTTTTAAATTAATATCTCGTGCCTTTTTAGTTGTAGTATTTATATTTTATCAAATTATATTTGTTTATCCAGTGTAATAGCCCACATTAAATGAATAATAATGGGCCCAGTAAGCAATGCCTGAATGTTTTCATTCACATACACGCACTTATTATGCTCATCCTCTTTGATAAAGATGAAGTTAGTTCAGCATAATTAAAAGTAAATCCAAAAGACATTTATGCGTAGTGTCGCTCGCGGCATGCAAAATATTCTCATATGACTTAACGAAGCATTTCTACTTAAATATACTAGGTGCATATGCTTAAGAACGTCATTGAAATTTATGTGAAGAATTAGACTCGTAGCATCTCGCACCTATAGATACAAACATGTATTATTTTCGATATGAAGAAGTGATGATAGTACGTAATCAGATACCTGCCATCTATTGGAAGTATGCTTCACAAATAATGGAGCTGCACGTACAAATCTCAAAATTATACATGGGTCTGTAATGTAAGTCAAAATGGATTTGTAATTTCCTGTTTGCAAAATTTGCAATCAGCAAATATTGCAGATCAAAATGTGCAATCCATGAATTAAGAGAGCTCTTATTTTGTCTCATGCACCTATTTCTTACCTTACAATCACCAATGTAGTAATATGAATTATCACAGAATAGCAGTGGCCAACTAAATTTAGACGGTGGCCCTCCATGAAACTGAATGTTATCAGTACCGGTAGTCTTTGTAGCACATTCTAAAATCTCATTCATAAGTAATAGCAGAAGTAGACCTATTCTGGTAATGTAGCTCCAATGACCTGCCATGTGTTGGATAATCATCCGCTAGGCATGCCAAACGGTATTCAATCATAAAATCTTCATGTCTTGTGGGCATGAAATTGTAGAATATCCTGACAGCTGCTGAATCTGTACATAAGCGAGTAGTGCATATTGTCACACCCATTGCCTGTACGTAGGAACGTCAGATACAAAGGCTATTTTCTTCAGCTTGTCGATAGAAATGTCAATCGCTTCGCCTTCTGATATGACAATGAATGAATGAAACTAATGGCTTGTCATCCATTCACCGCTTCATTTCTTCAGTTGAAATTCAAAAATTACAATCGTAGGAATTTTCAAATTCAGATTGATAGAGACACAGATCATTGAAATAAAATTTGATGATACATATTATCTAAGCTACAGTTCCTCATCATGGTTGTCGACCAGTGTTGCGATTCGCGCGTGTTTACACGCGCGCGCGTTTTTTTGACAATTTGCGCGTGTAAGCGTGTTTTTTTCCATTTTTATCCATTTTGCGCGTTTTTTTTAAGTTTTCGACTTCTATTTTTAATTTTTGATAATAGAAAACTTTGGTTCTAAAATATTAAAATCAAGATATCAAAATTTCAAATTACATGCAGTTTCTAGATAAGCCACATGTATAGCCTATCAAAGATCATTTAGGTTCATTAACATCTCACTCAATGGATAGCCTATAGGCCCACTGCTCGTATGCATCTGCCACTTAAGGCACGTGTGTATTTGACTTGTCCTGAAAAATACCAAAGCTCTTACTATCTGATCTGCAAATTTAAGCTTTGCAAAAATTCGTTTCATCAAATATTAGCGATCATAGTTGCCATTTTGGCTTCTTTGTAAGGAAATACATGTGCGCGTGTTTTTCGACCTTGCGCGTTTTTTTTACCCTACGCCAAGAATCGCAACACTGTTGTCGACGATGATTGAATCCAGCTTCCAGGAACAGTCATGCAAACATAATTTTCATTGGCGTAGCTTTTGCTACGTACAGACATTAACAGGTCTGTTAACAGACATTATATCTTCTATGTCACATTCATCACTAAATGCTCCTCTATATTTTGCACTAAATGGGTCTGTCGTTTTCGATTTTAGGAAGGATCGAAAGTACATTCCAGAACGTGTTACGAACAGTGACATGTCGATCACGTCCTACCAGCTTGCTCAATATGAAGAGGTGAGTTGAAATTACAAGTGTAAACGGTTTCAAAGATAGCGAATTTTCTCGTTTTCCTCATCAGTCGTTCAACGCTGGACGGGATCAGGTAGACAATGCACGAGTGAAGACACGGCGATTCTATATTATTTATGAACTTCCCACGCGAGCTAAATGCATGTAGCCACAAGCACGATTTCGAAGGGGTTTGATCACAGAATTAGATTTATTTAATTCTGTGGGTTTGATGCAGCACAAAAACAAAAGGTTTCATCATTTTTTGCAGTGGATTTAAATCCTGTTTTAAGTCAGATCGATTGTGTGGTCGAAATCTGCAGCATAAAATGTCTTCAGTGACTCACCAGATGATTCAACTTTAAACAATTTCATAAATATTGCAGAGTGAAAATTCACCTTGGCATGGGATAGGAAGATATTATCATAATTCAAAGATGTTGACAGAATCGCCTGTGATAATTATTCACATGCATGTAATTATATGCCTCTACTCCGGCAACATTTTTTGGATACTTATGGGTTATTTCCCCTCCCCCACGTTTCAAATTTGTTCCAAATCCGCCAAAATTTATCAGTTCTCACGAAACTTCAGATACATGTGCTTGAGCATTCTTTCGACCCATATGCGAAGAATAATGCAAATAGGAGCAGTACCTTTTTGAAATACAGATATGATTTGAAGTGTAGTGACGTCAGGGTGTCCGCGCTCCCTGGAAATCCTGGAAAACACCTGGAAAATGAAACTTACCCTGGAAATCCTGGAATACACCTTGAAATTTTGAGACTGATTAAAACACTTAAGGAATCGTAAGTTGCTGAAGTGTTTTCTATTTTTCCAGATTTTGTTTTTCAATCTGTACATTCCCTCACTAATGTCGTGCGGTATGGTGAAATAAGAGCAGCAAACTCCCTCAGACGTTTTGTGGAAGCGTTGTTCTCCCCTATCCGCTCGGTTTAAATTAGTTACGATCGATTATATTTCCATTTCTCTAGAAACATACAGTAGCCTGATGCAAACTTTGTATGTAACATATTGGAATTTTTTGGAATCACCTGAGCCTTAAAAATTTCAACCAATTTCACGCCACCTTTCAATCTTTTTTCGTCAACATTATTATTTATTAACAGGTGAATTTCCGGAATTATCCGGAATTCCTGATTTTTGACGGCCATCTGGTTCATTTGTGAGATTCACCAGAAAATGCAGTAAAAATAGGAGGGGTAGGGGATGAGGTATGTAGGCCCCTAAGATGGAATTACATCTTTATGAAGTAACGCATGGTCCCGTCTTAAAACAAAACATTTTCATGATGCGTTGCATAAGACCCCTCTGATCACAAGTCATTGCAATTGATATTATCCATAGGTCCCCTCTAACCACTCATGAGCCCCCTCTGGTGACTCAGGGGTTCCTCTCTGATGATTCATGGGCCTTTTTTGACTAGACTGTGTTGTACACCCGGCACATGATTTATGTTTCCTTGGTACGTTTCTGGCTCTTCAGTAGTTCCCCTCTCCTATGCCGTACATGCCACATAGCCGGTCGTCAATCAAATTTCATGGCAAATTACTCGACTATTATTATATATATCGTATAAATCAAGTTTTTAAATTGGAACGCAGGGTGTCCGCGCTCCCTGGAACACCTGGAAAATGAAGTTTACCCTGGAAATCCTGGAATACACCTTGAAAATTTGAGACTGATCAAAACACTTTCAACCAATTTCACGTCACCTTTCAATCTTTTTTCGTCAATAATATTAATTTCATGGCATGCAAGCTCCTTAGGCGTAGAACTTCGCGTAGATTTTCCTGGAATTTTTCATAATAACAGAGAATTGGTTGGCCGATGCCATAGACATGATGAGAAAACCTGACTACGTGCCAACTAAAGACAGTATGTTGCAAAAAGTTGATCACGATCGATTTATGTTTACATTCTAGAAGAATAATTTCTGGTTTGGGCTTACTTAAAATTACAGGCCGATTAGAGTTTGCTTGTAGAAATTCTGCATACTGGTGCATTATCATGAGCATTCATAATTCATAATACTATTCACAACTCTTGAATTACTTGTTATCATCTCAAAACTGAAAATGGGACCCGGGAAAGGTAACGTATGTTCCCTCAAAGATCTTCCAGATTTTTTATAAAATCGTGTTATCATTTTTCCTTAAATTTGACGCGTGAATGAGTCAAATCTCCTTCAGAAAGCCTGGAAATTTTCGTTCAAATCTGACCTTGAATTTTGGTAAATTTCCCTGGAAAACACCTGGAAATTTTCATTCAAATTTGTGCGGACACCGTGAGTGACGTCAACGCCTTCATCTAACTTAGTCTGACCTCGTCGTCTAAGCAGAAAGCACTTGAGGTCAGCAAAGTCATTTCGTGGCAACTCGTGAAGTGATAGTGACCAGTCCACATCCATTACACTAACATACTTAAAGTTTAAAGGTGTGGAAGGGTGGTGGTCATGGCAGTACAGTCGAGACTCGCTATAACAAACATTCGTTTATAACGAACTTTATCCATGGACCCTATTTTTTACTATAAACAAGAATCGAATAAAGAAAAAATATTATTGAATCCAGATCATGTGAAAATGAAACGCTTGAGAAGCGCTTTGAATTTTATCTTCCTGAACTGACTCGTTTCATCGTGATGGAAACTACTTCCGCGAAAATCTATAAAGTTGAATTGTATTGAATGTCAGATCGAACAATGTCACAGAAATATAAAGATTCTCCATACTGGATTTAAATTCATTCAGCAGATAGTAGGACGTATGCACGAATGCAGTGGGAATTCATGAGCAGAAAGCGCTCTGTATTGAAAAATCTTGTCATGTGCTAATGTACATATATAATGCACATTTCATCAATTGCAATGCTTGTTTTTCATTCATTCGATCTTTTGATGTTTGAAGGGCGTGTTTGCATTATTAGTATTTCTAATGGCAAAAACGCAAGTTATTCAATTTCTTAAGTCCTCAAACTATAGCGAACCTTTTACATGGACCCGCGAGGTTTGTTATGTCGAGTCTCAACTGTATTTAATGTATTTATAGTAGTGGTAATACATGTTATTTGAAATGGCGGTGAATGAAGAAAAGGGGGAGATAACAGATCACACAACGAGTAACAATAATGAGTCGAACAGACGAAGTCAGATCATCGAGCTGCTGGCATCGTTGCACTTCATACAATCGTCTCTAATTAAGAAAGTGCCAGTTAGATTTACATAAATTTTTGTATATGTGTGTAGAAAACATACTCAAGCACGTGTACCCGAAGTTGCGTGACGGTTGATACAATTTCGCAGATTTGAGCAAGCACCCATTTTTTGAACAATAGTAATTGATTAGGAAGGCATGATTAAACAGTTTTAAACAAATCTTCGAATTTGCACAAGCTAGGCCTTTTTAATTCCACAGCAGTCAGGACTGTCTCACGCTCCGTCCTAGAAGAACTGGTCGCATTTGTATTCGACTATACGATTCCAGGTCACAAAGTTCTATACCAAAGCTGTGCAGCGCGGTATACATCCACAATTCATTCGAAAAATGACAATCAAACAACTTTGGAAAATTCTTTGATGAGCATGCCTTTATAAGGATTCTCGTCAAAGGCTCACAGAATGATAATTGTCAACTGTAATGTAATCATGTATCTTAACAAGCTAAAGTTTTGTCACGTTTGCACTTGCTAGTGGAGAATATTAGCTATAACAGCTATAACTTTTAACGACTGCTATTAATAGAATTTACGACATCGCTCGAGATTTCTAGTCACGTCCAGGCTTTTGTACTTAGGTTTGCATGCGGTCTTCTAACGGACCATAATAGTAGGTGTGACGGACGGGTATTAACGATGAATCCAGGTCAGCTTGCCATCATCACGACCAATTCTTGCCATAATGTGATGCTGCCATCAATACCGGTGCAAAGCAGGACGAAGTCTCCTTAAAAAAGACAAGGAGAATCATGAAACCTGTTATGGTTTACTGCAGCTCTTTAAACTCGCAAACGTTCCTAGTTTATGACGTGTGCCTAATCTGAAATATATCATATTTCAAATTGATGAAATTACACGAAGCTTGCTTAGCTAATATTGCGTCCGCCACCTCAGTTGTCAAGGAAGAGTTTTGTCTTCTTCAATTTCGTTCTGTCAAGGGCCACATCGCTTCATATCCTCTCGGACGCAACTATAACACTTTCGTAGATAATTAGTATTTGGAAAATGCCCTGACTAGTCATTGCGTAATAGTTGAGTCGGAAAGAGTCAGATTTTTAAAGATGTCAATTATTATTTTAATTATTTTTTTATAATATATGTTATATTTTTTAATTTTTTATTATTTAATTATAATTATTTATTAACTATTACGTAGATAATTAGGTTATTCATTTCTGTGAAAAGTTGTAGTAAGTTGTACTACAACTTTTCACAGTAATGGTTATCCCGAGAACTTTGTTCTCAACTTGGTTAAATTAGGTTATTCAATGGAAATTAAGCACAATGTGAAATAATGAGTTGCATCCTCATTTGAAAAATGGGAATAAACCTGAATAACTGCCATTTCATCCAATTTCAGGAATTATCAGTTGGTCAAGTTCCTATCTCACATTGGTACATCTCCCTAATTTAATTTGCAGACATTATCTGAGCAAATTAATGATTAGCACATGATATGAATTGCTGCGGGTATTCAGCAAATAATACATCAACAAACTGTTATTAATTTATATCTATGTTTTTTATCATTTATCTGAATATAGCTTCAGATCATACAGGTGTGCTCATTTTCGACCACAAGTGAACAACTCGGACCACTTACCAGACCATGAGCAGATTTTTGTCACCTTAAGTGACTTGATGGACGCCGGTGGTGGTTCAGGGGTTGCATTATCTAGTTCAATTTGGTTGGTGAAAGTTTCGTGAATTGTCGCCATTTTTGACATCGAGGACGACTCCTTTGTTGCATGACGTGCGTCAATAAAAGGTTCATGAAAGTCGACGATCAACAAATGATGGTGACAACTGAACACAGAATGATTCGTTGCATGATGGGTGCGTTTTTTGACGGATAGGTCCGCTTCCTCTATTCTTATTTAGCTCATTGTAGTGGAAGAAGTCAAGACAGTCGTGAAAAGGAGCCGTCTTATCTTAGATGATTTAAGCATGCTCTCCGTAGGCCAGGAAATAGCTGGTTCAAAAAGGCGTTTGGCATAGACCTTCCGTGACCAACACCGTCAGGCCGTCATAAGAAGACGGCAAAGTAGTACTTGATGATTGCAAGGAGCCTGGTCTGAAGGAGAGTGATAGTGCCAACCGCGAATTGTGGAGCAAGTCTGTCCTCCTCTGCGAAGAATGGATAATGGAATGAATAAGTAGCCCATGCATTTTATCTTCAGAGATAAAATAACACCGAAATGACACCTGGAACAGCCCGGGAATTTAAAACTTCGAAACTGTGCCTGTCCACAATTACAAAAATTTATAGTTGATAAGTCATCGCGAATTTCTGAAATAATGATTTTCTCTCCGCGAAAATTGAATTTCTAAAATTCTAATTGACTAGATTGATCAACCACGACGATTTCTTGATCAAGATACGTAGCAATCATTTTGCAGTTTATAGGTGCACAACATTGAAAAATGAAAAATTTATAAAATTCTTTCATTTTGCCGGCGCTTCGCCTGTTCTTGAGCGACAATACAACGGAACTGGAAAATGACAATCATCTGTACGATCACTACGTAGAAATCGACAAAAATGAATTAATTGAAAATAATCCATGCTTTTGTGTAGCTTTCTATGTCTTCATGTCAATAATTCCCACAATCAGGTCGTTATATAGCACCATAATTGCCTAGATATGACTAAGCGTAATAGAATTAGAAAAATCAATTTTGGATTTCTGCCTTCAGGTTTGAAAAGTTCTCTAATGGACTTGCAATCGATCACGTTGCTTTTGCTGCGGTAATGAATGAATGTTAGTGCGCTCATTAAGGTCAATCACTTTGTTGAACGATGCCAAGTTCAATTATTGTCATTCTTTGTATATGGTAAGTGCAGTTATAGTTCCAACGTGGATGATGTATGTAGAAAGAACTTTATGACAAAATGTCTCCTTAACTGTACTTCAATTTATAGTGAGATATATCAACAACATGCCACGTTCCAGTCATTATCAATCGGTGAGGAGCTAGAGCGTTTCTTTGGATGACAAACAGAGCTTTTCCTCTTGTTGCTTCCGTCATTAGTACGTGGAGCGTGATCAACCAAATACATTGCATTCCTTTACAAAATTTCGCTAGCCATATTGTCTGTTTTTTCGACTGCAACTTATTCATTGTTTATACATCTGTCATGATCAGTCAAATATCATTTTGGTTGTGCTAAAATACATTAACCTTCTCCAATTTTGATTAGAATTTTGTGAAAATTAGAACATTGACAACCATTCACTATTCCAAAATAGACAAAACACCAAAGATTATGCCATCTAAAAGGACATCAAAATTCAGAAAAATGAAAGCTATCCAGATACAAACGCATTCAATTAGGCTACCATATGCTTTTGTTTATCTTCCAATTTTTTTGCTCACCGACCGACTATTGCTATCATTCAACTTGCAAACTGACACATTCTTATCAAGGTGCTGCTAGAAATTGAATGCCTTCTATCTCTAAAAATTTGAATCTCAATAATCATGTGAAATTTACCATAGTATGGTGACCTGTCATGTTTCATAATGGATAAATGTTTATCGAAAATTTGTGAAATATCAAGACAGAGACTTCAAGATATCCGTGTCTAGAGGTAATTATGGAAATCATTAACCTTTCTGAAACATATCTATAGCATGCATTATAACAGATAATGAATGATTTATTTCGGTCATATAGAACTTATTAGCCGAAGGCCGATAATGACCTCAAAATCATCCATTATCTATTGATTAACAAGCAAACTAATAAGATGACATGACTGACCGTGAAAAGTCACTTTCTTGTCACTTTCCAGATCCGTTGTATTGTTTCTCACGAACGTATGAAGCGCCGGAAAAATAAAAGAATTTTATAATTTTTTCAAAATTATATACAAATTGGCACTAGCAAAGAATGTTTATAAGTGCGCCATTTGCATGAATTATGTAAAACATATTCCTAAAATTTTCGCATTAAATGAAATATACCAGGTTCACAAACGACCACAAGCCTTAGATTTTTTGTGACATGGTCGAGAGATTTTCATGAAATTATATTATAATATTATCATTTGAAATTTAATATCATCTACCGCTTCGGAGCACCTACACAATTCTTCGTAAGATTATAGGTAGTCAATTAGTTCAGAGGCTTTCTGATCGTTCAATGATTGAATGATCGCTCTGAGAGGAGTGATGATTATGAGCGCTTATGTGTAGAGAAGGGAATTGCTTCCACCGATGTTATTTGGGCAGAGCACAAAAAATTGTGAGTTCTGCATCATGTCGATTCTTGCTAGAGATAGGCCCAGAGCATTTAAATTTTAGAACTACCTTAGTAAATTCACAAAATGATGGAATTTATCAAATTTAATTACACTCATTAATTGAAGAATTCGGCACCTAATCAGCTTTGAATGAATTCTAATGGAAAAGCTATTTCATAAACTTTTTCGTCATTCGGTGTTCTGTCTACGGCGTCTCTACTCACATAAGAATACAGCAGAGCACATTTAAAACATCGCAGAATATCATTGAGGATATTGCAGAACATCCTCAATGACAGGTTGCTATGATTGAGGGAAAACGAGTGAACCTGTGAAAATGGTCAGATATGGTTTTAGAGTAGGAGGCTCCAGCATCACGTCGTGTTTCACACTGCACACGTGGTCAATGCATGGTCAACTTTTCAAAGAGCGGTTGACGTCGAGGGGGCATCTCTCAGTTTCCATAAAGACTCAGGGAATGATCCAGAGAAAAAATAACATAGAAGAAATCAAACTCTTTACCGTGAGGAAGGAGTGCTCATGATATTTAAGTTCGTCCACCGATTTCGTTGTCGGTAGAGGTTTAATGTAACCAATAATGGGGAGGATGGAGTAGAAAATATCGATAATACGGTTAGTCAACTGCTGAACGCTCCTAAAGCTAGGCAACAGATCCCTTCGATCACAATCGTTTAATGCACTACGTGGCATAATGAGTGCGTTTAAGATTTTATTCAATTAACTCAGAAATTCATGAATGTTTTGATTTAAATAATGCTATGCTTTTTCGTGATAAACGAATGTCCTCAAAGTTCAAGGCACTACAATTATTATATCTCAGTCAAATGATAAACAATAACAACTTTTCTTTATTATGAGTGAGGGCATTGTTGAAGGAGAGAGGTACTTTTAGATTCATAAAGCAAGACGCGACTCAAGTTTCAGACAAGTTACATTATTCAGTTCACAGATTGTTAAAGTAATTTCAACCATGATCCCATCCTGAGTGATTTGCTGCAGAGATGTAGATCGTTATCGCGTTATTTGTCTATTGTCATCTGAAACAAAATCAGTGGAAGTCGGTACTCACTGAATTATCATTTCATAATTTGCCAATAAGTCTAACGTATTCAAATTTCATTGCTTTTGTGTGACTCATGATCTTTCATATTTCATATAGAACTTAAGTATGAAATCATGCTATTGGTATTAGTGCTTCCTGTGAAAATATGCTGATATAGATGATGTTTACATTGCGTTTCATAACTCGTTTTACGAAACAATTAAACCATTGATGTCTTTGAAGCGATTAGGTTCGTTTTCTTCGTGCTCTTTTGTCACGCTTTGTTTTAGAAGTTTTTAAAATGTGTTCAAATGCCCACGCGCAAATTTATTCATATTCAGTATATAATCTTCAATCAATTTAATTTGTGAATTAAGTTAATGAATAGGGATGCACCGGATGTTGGCTATTTTCTTAATCTGACCGGAGTTTTAGTATAGTATGAGAAATGTTGCAAAATTATTATAGGTGATGTCTCTTTTATGTCATTGCTCTTCTATTGAGCTGGTTATGTTGCAGAAACAAGATTTTAGATTAGGTATAAAATTCATTTTGCCACTCTTACATGCAAAGCATAGTGTAGGATTAGACCAGAAGTGCTAAAAAATTGATCCTCTTGTGACCACAATCCGATGCTCTCAGGCAAATAGAACCCTTCCTGAAAGGCCCTTTGAAGAAGTAGATGATCGTAAAGTGCATGTCTTATAGGTATGCAGACTGCCATCTCAGGCTGATCTGTCTCATGACTTTGACAACCTCTACATCACCGGTTCGTCAAGTGATTCGATAGTTTTTTCCAACTGGCTTTCGGTTTTACGCTCGTATAATGTGAATTAGCGCTTTAGGAGTGGATGCACAATAATAGCTAGGTTCAATGTTTACACGCTCTGACGACTCGACTGCTTAGGTATGAACAAAACCATATACGCGCGCAATACGGCTTCTTATTATCGAGTTGTCTGTGGTTTATAGGCACGCGATAGCCTTTATATTTCAGCAAGCATTATTATTTAGCTCTTCGGTTCAGTTCCGCAAGCCTTAGCCCGGTGTTGAGCCTTCAGCGTTCCTCGTGATAGCAATCGATCTTGCATTTGCCGTAGCAAGCTCTAGTTTTTTTCTTAAACACGAGAAATTTTGAAATTTCGCGTTTTTCGCAACAATAATGAAGCGCATTATCCATAATGCGGTGCAGCATGCATGAAAGCGACATTTATTACCACGCTCACGTTGTTGCCACATCAATCTGCCGAAAGACAGACTTCTTCATTAATCTGAAATGAATTTTCAACATCATCATGATAGAGAGGTGGTTTGTCTTGGAAGGGATGATTATTCAATTTCCAATATGAACGATAAAAATCCATTGCAGTGGTTTGCTTTTCAGTTACAAAGCGATTATGGCTATGTAGCTTACGATGTTATGCTACCTATTGTAAATGTGTATGGATCAGCATTCATTTGAAAATTTTGCAGCATTTTTACATATTTGGATGTTAGGAAATAGCATCAGAATTTCAGGTGACATAATGTCCTGCTGTTTGTTTACCGGTAAATTAAAAACAATCATTTGCCAGACACCATCAACATCAACTGTGTGCGTGTCAGTCAATATGTGAGTCTCATCAAAATGAATGAATATCATGCGAGATTAAATATCAAGATGAATGTTCTGCACAACACAGGATTAATTATTTGAGTCGTCACACATTAGTGATGTATCGAAGTTAGTTTCCCCAATTAGTGAAGCAGTAGATATGCACGTCGTGACACGATTGTTATCGAGCGTGCAAGTGTGCATTTCGGAAGACTACGTCACAACTCGCAAGTGTTTGTGTGCTTGATGCACTGCTTTCATAAGACGATGGAAATTTTTTTAAGCTTTTCATTGCTGTGTTCCTTTTTGGTGAATTTTCAAAGTGAAAAAACTTGACCTTTCTAAAGAATCATATTTTGCTTTTTCTCGAACTGCACATACAGTCATTTTACAGTTTGTGTCAATCGCAGAGCTGGAAGCGGGCCCGGGCTTGAAAATTTCTTTAAACACCCGGGCGGTGCCCGGGCCTGAAATATCCAGTACCCGAACCGATAGTTATTATGTCTAAAATCAGAAATATCTTCCTCATTTGATAATTGAAATAGCAAGAAATAAATGCTCTAAATCATTTTCATATGGTGACTTATCAACTTGGATCTTAAGCAATAGTATCAAATAAATAGCGGCATACGACGGAATAGTCATTATTCTTTCTCAACCAGAGACAACAATCGATGGACGATTAGCAATTAACATTTCTCTGGAATTTTGGTCAAAAGAGTCGATTGAATATTTAGTTCAACTTTTGACTTAATGACCTCACTTTTCAAATAGGCTTCATGTTTTCAGTACAATTCGTTTTCCACGCTTTAACCTAATAACTTACAACAATTGCAGCTCTTGGTACATCAAATAAGATCAAAATTATTTGTAATAAATAAACATACATGCGCAACATTTAAAACAAATGAAAATTCACTGTGTTAAATGCCTTAAAATTCAACAGTTGCCAATTGACCTACAGATGGTACATACTCTAAAGCATTCGATCATGTAATCAATTACATTTTTAGAACGATTTTTAAGGCGATTGCAGACAACTAACGTGATTGATATCTTCATCAAGGATGACAAAGTGCGCAAAACGAAAAAATTTCTCACCCGGGCCAAGATTCAAAATTCACTCAGACCGAACCGGTTCCAGTTCTTACCATTCGACATCCTGGCATTATGACTGAAACAAACATTGCGAAGCATTGTGTGCAACATATCTCAGCACTTCAATTCAATTCATCATCAAAATTCTAAGTCCTGTAACACTGAATGTTTCCAATTTCAGTCAGAGGATGTTACTCTCCTCAATTTTTCTCTCAAATCCGCCTGCTGTGCTGCCATCTCCGAACTTGCTCTCAACGACACCAATGCCCAACAAGTTGTTCAGAACAATGGTATCTACCTCCTCGGATTGCTCATTTTACATGAGGATAATTTACCTCAGAGATACAGAGAATCGAAGGAAAATGTCCAGGTATGTATATGCATGCGCCATGACCGACAGCTTGTACATATGTACCACGACGAGAAAAATTGTCGTTTCGCTGTTAATCGCTCTGAATGTTAATTTTGATTGAGAAACACATAAACATTCCAAGCATCTAAATTGCATTGACAGTTATTTCATGTGCGCAGTGGGTGGAAACGGCATGAAAAATTCCATACCGTTGTCGACCAAACTGACTGACCAGTGCCGGTGATACCGATCAAAAAATGTGTTTAGGCCTGCTTTGCCGTACTATGACAACACAAAGACTCCAATTTTCAGTCGAAAATAATTTCTTTATGAATTTTTACAAATGGTATGGAAGTAGAGATTTGTTAATTTCTTACAAAATGAGGGAATGCGGCCTGTTTCCTAGGAGCAGGGAAATAAGTCTTTTTTATTAACTTTTTATTACTTGTAGTGTACATCGTTTCTGTAAAACTTTTTTTTCTTGAAATAAAAATGTTAGTAAATGAACACAGAAAAAAGTCATGTGCTCTATTTCTTTCTTTCAGAGCAGTCACTGTTTTAGGTCGGATAGTGTTTTATGGCATCGTTTCAAAATTTTTTTCTTCAAGTATTCACATGCGATATAATTCAATTGATTCCCGAATTTATTCAATTATCGTGTACAGTCGACATAAATATTATTCAATGATACATAGACTGCTCTGCACGCAGTGGATACAGACATGAATAGCTAACTAGAATTCAAATATCTTTCATGCATAACGTATGATTTTTTTGCTAAATTTGATATGCAGGTTTCTCAGGCCTTTAAAGTCACTGGATCTCATTCGTGAAATGTCCAGACTATCTGACTTTGATGCCATCTAATTTGCAGGAAAATGCCATCATAGAAGCTTATTTATTGAAAATGCATAATTTCAAGCGATCATGCATGATATCATGGTTTACAATCATAGCCTACTTGTTTCTGCGTGTGGTCTTGAAACGAAGCTCAGCTGATACACATTTTATGCAATCATACACTAGTTCGGTAAAAGAGCAACAATCAGATTATCGCAAGAAGCACATCTAGAGCATTCACATGCTATTATTTGAGCTTATAAGGCACACTTTGCCATGAGTCGCTCGAAAAGCTATTTTGCTCGCCGTGTGAGCAAATTTCTGATGTAGAAATCTCACGAAACATGGAAGATGTGTTAATATCATTTCATTGTGCTGGGGATAAAAATTCTGCAAAAAATATGAATATAAATTACTGATTCTATCTAACAATTCAGTGGTATCTTAATACCTACTTCAGTCGTATGAATGATTTTAAACTGACATCTCATGGAAGCACGCTGAAACTCAGTGCTAGTTTTCTTATTTCAGAAAGTGGCGTTCCGCGCGCTCCGTTTTCTCTTCAGTATGGAGCGAAATCGACGTCTTTTCAGGAAGCTCTTTCAACCCGAGCTGTACGAAGCGTTCATTGATGTGGGACATTACGTACGCGACGTCCAGCAGTACAGGTACGCGCACTATTACCATTCATTATGCATCTCTATTTTGTGATAGCCGTCTCAACTCCTTCCCTACGCGGCACCGAGAGAATGATTATGAGGCTGGGGAAGATGAACGATAGAAGATATCTTCCCCCTCATCTGCTCCTCCAAAATCAACCGCTTCAAGGTCACGTCTTCTTCAACATTCTTCCTCTAGCGCATTATTCATAGTCCTCAACCAAATTTAGTCAGAATAAAGTTATTGCTAGGCACTTGTCTTCAAAGAAACGCATATTAAAGTGAAGACAGTTCACGGTTTTGTTAACCAGCATAGTTAACTGCATCATGAAAAAATTATGAATCAAATAGTGAAAATAATGACTTGCACATGAAATCCACATCCTCTTTATAACACACTTATCTATTGCGAGTAAATATATGTATATTTGAAAATAATGAATTTCAAATAGGACTTTGCGTGTTGCTCTGGTTCATTTGTTATTTCTGTTGCCTGGGTTCTCGGGTCAGTGCACTGACATTGTGAGTTGCGACTAATTTGATACTTTAATGTATCTTTTCAATTATAATTAGTTTATTCTATCTCAAATCTTTGTCGCAGCAAATATGTGATGAAAAATATTCTAAGGATGCAATTATTCAGGAAGTTTTCAATTCTCTGTACCAACCAGTGATGACTTCTTTAGGTGGGCAGTTTCTTTTGTCATCAGTTTGAAAAAAGGTTATTTTATCAAAATTTGAATTGCAATTGCTACTTCTACCGAGAACCACTCTTCAAACATTGATGTCGGTTGCCTCACCAATCAGGCATGTGTTGAGCACTACCTTAATAAATACTATTTGATAGCACTTTAATAAACGATGCAATTCAAACTGGATGCAAGAACGCTGCATGTGGGTTGGTTTACCCAATTCATCACTTAAAACCTCAAACTCGATAAGACGATAGCAAATACCTCGCGCGATTGTGGAAAAATTTTACATAGTTGTACCAACCAAGTGTCAGGCTTACATCAGATAATGGAATTGTATGATCAGGAACATCTCTATGCGTGTTTCAGTGGAACATTCCAAATGAACAAGTTCGTTTTTATCAAAGTTGGTCTACTCGTCTAGACAATCCTTCGCATACAGTCAGGAACTCGTAAGTATCTTGTATGCCTTTGTGGTGTGTACGACTTCGCATGATTACTCAGCCCCTCGTCGATTAAGATGTGTTGATCAGTTTTTGTTTACAGGGTTAGAATCATTATTCTGTAAGCAACATAGTCATGTGATCAATGATCTACAAAATGTATAATACAGCATTTTGTTTCCAATAAGCTTTAAGAGAATACAGCCACTTCTCATAAACATATTTGTGATCAAAACATGACCCTACACAGAGCGGCTAACCAAAAGATAAGGGAGAATTTTTGTAAGCTGGGTGAAATTCGGGAATTAAAACTGACGTGAAAATTTTCCGGTTTGCATTATATGAAAAACAAAAAGTTTCTCTTCATTGCTGTTAAATAAGAAATTATTGACACCTCCATGTACTTCATCCAACAGCTCTTCATTTATACATAAAAAAGAGAGTTTAAACTAAGTTTAACGCGATGTTTTCCGTCAAAGTTCATTAAAAATGAATTCAACACAGCTAAGTCACCACATTTAGCAAAGAACATGCATGTAATTTTCATGTGTGCTACACGGAAGAATTAATAACGAATTTTAATAATGAACATTCATTGGTTGCCATATATTGTAATAATTGTGAAATTAACAATCAATTACAGCAGACTTCCACTTAGCGGACCACCGAAGGGACTCGCTTTAAGGTGTCCGCTTAGAGAGCTGGTCTTGACCTGAAAGGTTTATAATCAATTTACTTTTAAGCATGTACTATCCAGCTGTTATTTACTAACTCCGCATGCCACAAGGTTGTTTTGAGAACTTCAGTCACAGAATAATTGATTATCATTTTTGTCTTATGTTTCTACTTCCATCAAAACTTACTGCAACATTATAAGTCAGTGTGACACAGACTGACATCAGAATCAAGGTACACCGTAGCTGTGCATCAACGAGATCATTTTCTGGCATCCTATGTTGTTGATTAATAACGTCAAATCGCACAGAGCTTTGGTTCAGAGGTAGGTACTATACCAATAATGTTATAGTGTTGAACAGTGACGATGAGAGAAAAATCAGTAATCTCAGCCTCGGGTACTTTAAATATACCGTAGAAACTTAAAGGCTTCTGAAAAGCATGTTCCACTTATCCGAAAGATTTACGTAGATAGGATAAAAAGTATGTACTTGGTCCGGATAGTGGAGGGTCCACTTCTCCGAAGTATAATATATGCAAACTGATTGGCACTGAAAAACATATCGGGACTGAGAAAGCAATGGTTCTATTATTGAGCTGGTACGTGCTGTAGTTCCGATTACATTAATCGTGAAAATTAATTCAAAGATTACAATTTATTACCAATTGATTGCCATAGAAAAATTTCCAGTTATTTTTTAATGACCCTTGCTGTTGCCGTTCATGACAAATTCGTTGAGTATTGTCTTTGCTTTTCACTGCTTCTTCGCATTTACGACTGATGTACTCAACCTATCAAAATACCGATGATTGCTGGATATTAGATAAATGAATACCGAGACACCACGACGACCCACTCACTTGACTTGATAAAGAGATTACATATGCTTTCTCTGTCTCATGCTTATCTATCATGCACGACGAATGGCGTTACACAAACAATCCGGTCGAGGTAATCATGACGCAATGTTACAGAAACCGGAGACCAGACAATTCGGCCGTGAACTCCGGTATTTCTCTCCCTATACTGCATCTTTACATAGTTCAACCTTTCACAACTTGGACATCAAATTCTTAGACATCGCGACTCCATCTCTCCCGCCGTGCGCTTTCTGTACAACTAGTGGTCCTGGTTCATGATCTTCATATCTTCTTATATTCCATCCTGAACACCTCTAGCCAGCTTGAGACATTTCATTATTCTAAATGGTCAAACTAGTGAAACCATTAATGGTGTAAAACACTGCCAACGTCTTCTATGACCAGGGTTCACATATTTTTATTATCCAATTGAAAGTCACATGGTATTTAACTACGGGGTGTGAGCAGTTTAATCGCTAATTTCAAATTTCGTTGTTTGTGCAAAAGAACAGCTTTAAAACTTTCCGTAGATAGAATTATTGAATAGATTAACTGCAAACATAAATAGATTACAGTTCTTTCTAGGCCTTAGGGGTACATAATCTTAAAAGCGATTTGGGTGGGAACATTTTAAAAAAATTCACTGATCTCCCCCGGTCGAAAAATCTGAGTTCAGCTTAATGTGAATGTGTCAAGCTTCATAGACATACGTAGGTTCATGTCACATGAACACATGATTGTATGACCTGGATACATTCCATGTCGAAAATATGGCTCTAGACTTTGCACCTCTCACTCAATCAGAGAAAACACTGACAATCGGAATTTTACCGAGGACCTCCGTCTGCTTCTCCTCGGCTTTGCATGTGTTTTCTGTGATCCTGTCTAACAAGAAAAGGAACCGGGCACAATTCGGTAGACGCGCAGATTAGTAGCAGCCATAGAATACATCAATGTCTCATTTTCGGCCTCGCACCCTGCAGAAACTCGTCTTAGGGACGGGACTGATGCTATCATACTTCTGTATGTAGAACAGGTAATCAATTAATAATATTAGTTTCGCGACTGCATGAGAGAGAACACAGACAAGATTTCTTCTGTCCACTTCCATAATTTATTGTCGGTCACCGTATTTACAGTAAATACATGTTGAGACTTGGAAAAATGATGCCAACAAGACTTCGATTGTGAGAGGAATTTTCAAAGATAGTGGAATGGGAATTCCACATTGTCATGGGCAAATTCGGTAAACTGTCATTAGTTTCATGGAGATCATTTCTTCGTGCCAAAATGAAATTGGTGTTATTGATGCCTTCACCGTATTATATGTAGTATAATACGTATAACATTTATGTATACATTGGCGTTCAAATCTTCGCCGCAGTAAAAAATACTGAGATTCATGCTAGTGAAGTATCTTTTACATTTGCAGTAAAGTTGTCAGACGAATGAATTCGATGCCGAAAGAGGGCCTTCGGGTAATAGAGGAAAATTTGGAATCCATTAATCAAAACAAGGAGCCATCTGCTTATATCAAAGAGTATGCAGTCCTTGAACTACTTGGTAGTGGAGCATTTGGACAGGTTTACAAGGTTCGCAAGCCACATGGAGAATCAAATGCTTTTTACGCCATTAAAGTCATCAACACGTTGCAAGCAATACCTGCTAAGGAAAGGGACCGTAGTGTTGGTGAAATCATCAGCGAGCTCACAATTATAAAGGTATTACATTCTTTAAATCATTTTGACTGACTATCGTACACTACTGCTAAATGCGAAATGATCGAGTTAGTGGTGTTGATAATGGAAGTAGTTAGCGTCAGCAATTTTTTTCAGGAGCAATTGCGGCATCCGAACGTTGTGAGATATTATCGGACATTTTTAGAATCAGATCGACTTTTCATCGTCATGGAGCTGATAGAAGGTGCATCATTGGCAGAGTATTTTAATTCCTTAAAGGAGAAAGGTTCAAAGTTCCCTGAAGAACGTGTGTGGAACATCTTCCTTCAACTGGTTCTGGCTCTTCGATATCTACATAAAGAGAAACATATCGTTCACCGTGATTTGTCCCCGAATAACATCATGCTGGGAGAGAATGATAAAGTAACAGTCACCGACTTCGGTCTGGCTAAACAGAAGAGGAAAGACTGCAGCAAGATGACTTCAGTAGTTGGCACAATTCTCTACTCTTGGTAAGATATCTTTAATTTCTATCTGCTGGTACGGTGCAGTTGTCATTGCTACTCAATTCATTTCAGTCCTGAGATCGTGCAGAATCAACCGTATGGAGAGAAGGCAGATGTATGGGCGATTGGTTGCATCCTGTATCAGCTCTGTACACTTCAGCCACCTTTCTATTCCAACAATATGCTCAACTTGGCAACCAAGATCGTAACAGCAGAATACGAAAACATCAATGACGATAATTATTCCGACAAAGTAAGTTTAGTTAGCTTCAATCACTGTATTATCGAACAGCTAAGTATTGTAAGATTGTTAGGTGAACACAAAAATCATTGTTTCACGACTTGCATAAATCTGCATTATCACTACGCATTTGTTACTCGATCTGAGTAAATGTACGAAAAAATCAATGCGCATTTTTTCTAAAGTGTTTCTACATCATCAAAATATTTCAAGGTACATGGAGATTTTGCGCTGAAATCCATGGTTGAATGTAGGGTTCAAAAACATGACTTGGTTTTAGTCCTGTGAGGAGGGGCGTTTCCCCCTGGCGAATTTTTTGAAAATCTTCTAAAACAAGCAAGCCATAGGGCCACCAGATTTCTAATTGCTTACTTTCTACGCATTATGCAACTTCTGACGGAAGGAAAATAAATTTGTCACTATACTCTCGGCGTGAGACCTATATATCTTAAAATTTGAACATTTTGGCGGATTTCTGTGTATTCACTTCTAATGTATATTGCGGCATCAATTCTTGATGAAAAAGGTCGAGATTACATAAAGGATTCTTCCTATCAATATAAAGATATTCACAAATACAAAGTTTTTGAATTTGTATTTTTCTGATTATGTATGTGTTTTTGAAATTCAAATTTCAAGTTTGGTTTTATTATTATTTTTGTGCATTTTAGTTCTGCGTATAATCAGCAATTATTGGAAATTTTCAGAAAATTTTTTAGCCTCATTGTCTCGATACTGGTTCACCGAATTGGGTTGTTTCTTCACCTGCAGAAACTAAATACTATTATGTGCGATTTTAGTGCTATTTGAGTTGAATTAAATGTTTGAATTATTTGACCTTTGACCTCATCTAATGCAATGATGTAATTTCATGACGATTGATAATCATAATTTTATTAACCACCAAGTCTTTCAATTAGTGTATGGTTTATCAGTTTTTGTTGTCTTTTTCCATTTCAAATAGTGGTCCAATGGAAAGTTGTTAAAAATTGGTGTTTTTTACCTTTGACCTTCACCTCAGCCCAGGGATGACCTTAGAATAAATGCACCGCTGTTTTTCTGAATCCTCTTTCAATGCCTTTTCGATTGATGCATGGTTTGGAAAAATTGGTGTAAAGGGTTTGGAGATAGGCAGGGGGACAAAATACCCACCTCCCTAGTTGGTCACGTTCGAAAAATACCTCAGTGGAGCGAGGGTTATAAGGCTTTTTATTCATTCTAGAAATTTGAAATAATGACAAGTCGATGCAAGATTTACTCATGCTAACTAATAAATTCTGACTTAAGTAACATGTTCACAGCTTTTATAAGTGTCTTTTTGGTGTTAAAATTTGATGCTCAGTAACAGACAACAGCATATAAATAGTTAATTAATGCAATGTTCAATACCCGTGCGTACCTTAGCGTATAACACGGTAACCGCATGTTGCATTTTACTGAATAATATCAAGTTTCTAATACCTATTGAAATGGCTGTATTGCCAAAGGGACAAAAACAACAGTTTTAACAAAAAGCAGTTTTTCAAAACTATACCAACAACATAGTTTTTAACTACTTTGCATATTGGTTCAAAAATTGTTTCAAATATGGCTTTTAAACTACTCTTTCGAAAATGAGCTGTTGCTTGAAACATTACTTTTAAATCGCGCCTTCAAACATTACTTTTAAGCACGCTTTTGAACTGTTTTATACATGTTTTGAATATGCTGTGTTTTTTAGCAATAACCAATAATCGTACTGTCCGTGCCTTGCCAGAGAGGCGAAAGCGAAAGTTAAGGATCCTCATCAGAAGTTAAGTAGCTGTCAACTAATGCAAGTGGTTGGCGTTTGATGCAAAGATAAGATTTTGCCAACTTGCGAGTAATTTGTTATCGACATTACGAGTGCTGTATTTCACGCATCATAAACAGCCTTTGAGGTTGCCGACACTTATGTTGTTCAATAGAAAACAAATGGAAAATGTTGGAATAAAGATATAGTGCAACAAAAAGAAACAAAAAAATTTGTTTTAAAACATCTCAAAAAGTATGATTTTTTAGACTTTCGTTGGGTGTGAAAGACTCATAGTTTTGTGTAGTCTGGTACAGCACTATTTCTTAATATGCCGCATGTACGAATTATTCTAAGCATCTGTAAAGGGACCCCTCACAGGGGCCCCTAACATCCGCGGATTTTTGTTTTGCAATGCCATGGTTGCATGTTTAGGCTAAGTGAGTTTTCACTGATTTTTGCTAGTTGTCAATCTTCTATAGTTTCTACATGATTTAGGTTTCGGCTATTTTTGCCGAACATGCGCATTGACAGATCTTTGTGTATGTATGCTCTAGCAAAAATTGTGTGTCCGCTTTCGATTTGTGGTTTTGGTGAGGAAAAAGTAATGTGATGAGACTTATTTACATTCTTACCAACGAAAAGTCTGAGTAAATGAGAGTTAAGATGAACATATTGATTCAGTTACCGGTATCGTTAGAGCTATCATTATACTAGTGTGTTGATCGGACTCTTTTATTATTTACAGATTCGAGCTACTATTCGTTTTTGTCTGACGCCGGAACCAGCAAATAGACCTGATATCATATGTGTGGCTCAAGAGCTAACAGATTTGCTTCTCCAACGCCTAGATGACGTGCGCTTTTCACAGATTGCAACAGAAAAGAAATTGGCGCGCGAGAGGAAGCGCGTGCAGCGTCAATTCAGTGACAATACGCGCAATATGGCGGGATATCATCGCCTCTTCGTGGCCAACCAAGAGCATTACGACAAACTTTTAGACTTAGCAGGTAGCGGTAATGGTTCCCTACTCAAGGTGAGTTGATCGTCCAGTAAGATTTCGATTTTATATGTGAAGTCTTTATTTCCTACTTCAGTTGATGCTAAAAACAGCTTTCGTCTCTCCTTGAAATTTATTGACCAGATTAAAATAGTTAATTAAAAGATATGTACAACCCCTACGCGTTTCGAGCGTTCGCTCTTCCTCAGGGGGGTAATTCGCTAAAAACCAACTGATCTGGCCGCTCATGTGGGCTGCTTATATACGTACAATGCTAACGGTCGAGAGATGTTTAAAATACCGTCAACTCTTTTCTTCGATTGATTTTTGGAATCAACTGTTTAATGTAACGAGCTTCAGTCAGTCTAGTGTCCAATGCATCTTTGCACTTATCAAGAATTTCAAGGTCAAAATCAGTCAAACGTTTTGATCTACATTTCAGACAATGTTCTGCCATAGCACTCGAATCAACATTACCTTTATCTACAGCACGCTTGTGTTCATTAAAACGATGCTTAAAAGGACGCGAGGTTTGACCAATATAGAAATCTTTATAATGATGGCATGTAAATTTGTATACCAAAAACCGATCTGTACACTTCATCTTATTAGGCAAACTCTCACAAACAAGGCAACTTTCGTGTTTTTCTACTTTTTGTTTGAATTTCAAGGCATTATATAAAGTTTTATTAGGGGAGCTAACAAGATTTATCGGTAACTCGTATTTTTTAATTAATTTGCGGATATCACGATCAGTTTTATCGTTAACAAATCCGAGTTTCAAATACGTACTGTTTTTACGTATTTCCTTGCATCTTCTACTATTTTTCTTATGTTTTCGTTTCATTGAAAATCCATTTTTACTTAATTTAGTTTCAAGTTTATTAAAAGCTACCTTGCAATTAGCTTCGTTGCTACATCTTCTCTTTACGTAGTTGATGCTGTTATTTGAAAACACTGTTATACAAAAACAATTACGTAAATAACAGCATCAACAACGTAAAGAGAAGATGTAGCAACGAAGCTAATTGCAAGGTAGCTTTTAATAAACTTGAAACTAAGTTAAGTAAAAATGGATTTTCAATGAAACGAAAACATAAGAAAAATAGTAGAAGATGCAAGGAAATACGTAAAAACAGTACGTATTTGAAACTCGGATTTGTTAACGATAAAACTGATCATGATATCCGCAAATTAATTAAAAAATACGAGTTACCGATAAATCTTGTTAGCTCCCCTAATAAAACTTTATATAATGCCTTGAAATTCAAACAAAAAGTAGAAAAACACGAAAGTTGCCTTGTTTGTGAGAGTTTGCCTAATAAGATGAAGTGTACAGATCGGTTTTTGGTATACAAATTTACATGCCATCATTATAAAAATTTCTATATTGGTCAAACCTCGCGTCCTTTTAAGCATCGTTTTAATGAACACAAGCGTGCTGTAGATAAAGGTAATGTTGATTCGAGTGCTATGGCAGAACATTGTCTGAAATGTAGATCAAAACGTTTGACTGATTTTGACCTTGAAATTCTTGATAAGTGCAAAGATGCATTGGACACTAGACTGACTGAAGCTCGTTACATTAAACAGTTGATTCCAAAAATCAATCGAAGAAAAGAGTTGACGGTATTTTAAACATCTCTCGACCGTTAGCATTGTACGTATATAAGCAGCCCACATGAGCGACCAGATCAGTTGGTTTTTAGCGAATTACCCCCCTGAGGAAGAGCGAACGCTCGAAACGCGTAGGGGTTGTACATATCTTTTAATTAACTATTTTAATCTGGTCAATAAATTTCAAGGAGAGACGAAAGCTGTTTTTAGCATCAACTGAAGTATGAAGAACCTCCTGTTGGCGGCCATCCTGTATCTTTATTTCCTTTTTGTTCATAAGTGGGTCAGCAGTATTTGTTCATCATATAACACTGCACAATGCACAGCATTCAGTGCCACTAAAATTCGAGTGTCATCATGCAGATCTGTTTCTTTATATGATGCGAAGAACGCCGTTTATATGCATTACGATATTATTGCAGCCAAGTGATGCCAGAAAAAAATCAAAATATTTTAGTAGCGATATAGCTTGCAAAAACTATGAATTATATCAGTCTACATTAACTAGAAATCTAAGAAATTATTAAAGTTTAACTCTGTGAGATCAGACAATTTTTCAAAGATGAAATAAAATCATGGATCTATTTGTCTGAGACCTTAAACTCATTAGCCCATAATGGAGATGTATCAAACGAAATTATGAGTAGAGCTGATTCATACATTACAAGTGCAGGATAAAGAGAAGGATGACTAGAAAAAGCTTGGGATATGCATCATGTGTCTACAAGGCCTGGATATCCTGGATAAATCCTGATTTCATCGAAATTGAAAGTTGTGAAAAACGTTCTGAGCTGAATTTTTAACGTTGATAATAAATAAAATGTAATAATGGTTTTCTGTGACTTTGTATTAGCTCGTGCTTTTCGCATTCGTTTACTAATGTAAACTAATGTCTGTGTGTGTTTTCTTTCTGTTTCAGGTTGCATGAGTTAATTTAAGCTTTTTTCGCTTACATGAATTTTTGAACTCGGTGGATGTCTCAGACTTCGAAAACAGATTGACGACTCCTATTTTTTAGTTGCTCTTCAATGCTTCATTGCTTCAATGACTATCAGTTAGTGAATCTTGTTCGTCGGAGTGGTCACGATGCAAATAAAAATGTTATGCTCCTAATTCGCATTCGACAGCTGATTGTGACTGCCGGAAGAATGAAATGACTATCAGTGAATCTTGTTCGTCGTAGTGTCGACCTTCCCACATCATTGACCTCAACCACATTATCTTCAATGAATGCTGATGCATCTTCAACAATGCACACAAGTGACATTTTACCATTAATCCGGAAACGAGAACGGCTCCTATCACAGCAGCTATGAAAACTGAAGCATGTCAAAGCAGAAATAATTTGGGCCTTGGATATGGTAAGGAAAAACCGTTCACAGCGATCATGTGATGATCAACAATCTATATTTCAAGCGATGTTCAAGAACCGCCCTGTTGACAACTTCCAAATGGCCAAAGATAAGTTAGGCTACGTTGTGACTTTCGGATTATCTCCACATTTTCAGAAAGAGATACTAGCCAGAGTACATACGTCCAAGGAGTTCAGCATATCTTTCGATGAGGCATTAAACAAAATTGTTCAAAGGGGACATCAAGATCTGTGGATTAGATATTTCAACGAGCATTGGTGTTGTAGTTAGTGAATATGTAACGTCAGCATTTCTCACTCACTCGAAAGCTGAAAACATATTTGAAAGTGTCAATGAAGCATTGGATAAAATTGGTGGCTCATTTGTTGATGTCTTCAATAGATTGTTGCAAATCAGCATGGCACTCAATCTTTCATTTCACCGAAGATTTTCAGAAGAATTTCAGCACAAGTATCGGAAGGGAGTGCTCCGAACAGGTACGTGCTCGTTACATGTCATTCGTGAGTGGAGCATTGCAGTATGGATTGAAAAAAGTACTTGGGGTTTGTCAACTGTGCTGCAAAGCATGTACTACCTTTTCAAGGATTCTCCTGCACGCAGGGCTGATTATTGGCCACACATGTAGTTCAACCTGTAATATGGTTGAACTACATTTCCTAAGTCTTTTTGCAAATGCGGTTGGGTAGAAAACAATGATATATGTAGCGGAACAATAGAGATTCTGCCGAACATTGAGAAATATTGCGTCGATATGAAACCTCAACCCCATGTAGCATCATTCTCAGTAGTCGTTGGCACGTTGTTTTTCAGCTCCCTAGCGTCTCAGTTTGAGCCATTTCTACGGGGGTTTCAACACGACAAGCCTATGATTCCATTTTTACACGGTTTTCTCATGGGGTTTGTCACAGATAATGTACATTGAAAAGATTCGTTAAGACATTGGTTATGCCGGAGGTGGGGACAGGCGCTTCCAAAATTCTGATACGTGATCTGAAGAACGATGCAAATCTGTAGGAAATATCGCAATTGGATCTGGAATTCGGAGCCAAACGCAGCATCCCAAAGAATTCTCATCCACGCAGAATGATGGAGTTCGGTCAAGCCGCTCGCTATTGCCTTATTGCGATAGTGGATAAAATACTTGAGAGGAGTGCGCTGAAACACAATCTTGTTAAATACGCTGCATCACTCTCTCCGCGTGTCATTTTGACCAAGTCTTGAACGATTTCCGAAAAGCGTTTTGACATTTTATTGAACAGAATGATCGATTCCAACTGCATGTCTGTATATTAGGCTGATTCGGCGAAGCAGGAATATTCCAACTTAATATAATCTCATCTAACGAAATATGAACTTCAGGTAAATTTCGTTGGCATTGCATCAATACCAAAATTTAACTGCGTGATGTTAATTTGACATTGACAAACATCGATTGAACGACTTCTACTGCAGTCTTCTATGAAACAAAGAAAGTTTTCAACACCTGTGGGCAGTAGTGAGGAAGATATTGGTCTTATTTCATGGTCAAGCGGCAGTAATTGGTTTCAGCATAAACAAGGATATGCTAAAAGAGAATCTTCATGGGAGTTCTATCTTGTCGCAACGTGTGGTCCATAACGCCACTCAGTATTATGGAGGGGTTCTATATGTTTCGCTAACTGCCTCATTGATCGTATCGGTTAAGTGTTCATCCTGGTGCACGTGTCATGGCACTCAAACTAAAAAGAAGATCAGCAAGCTAAGAAAGGCAAACGTGTTGCTGACCGGGATTGTGAATTTAATAAGATCGAAACTCAAAGTTCGATCAAAAAAGAGATACGATGTGAACTTGACGATCAAGCTAGGGTGCTAAAAAATTGAAGACTAGCTTGTGACCACTTGAAAACCTGATAAAAGCGTGATTCGATTTATAACTGTGTTTGAAAAATATAGCATCGTTATTTTTAAGCCTTAGTGAACGATTTTACGGCTATGATTAATGCTTTGGCATTAGGCCTTGCTTGGTATTAGACACAAAAGAAACAGCAAAAAGATAAATACGAAATACATGTACTAGTAGGTAACGGTTCTGTTAAAATGGCGATAACACGAGATGGTCATTTTATGACTATCATAAAAATTTTGATAATCTCCTTGATTTTTGCAATGACATCTCCTGGATATCTCCTGGATTTGAAAATTCCTGATGTAGTAGACAACCTGATAAAGGAAGGAGTGATTTTTCCTTCACAACCATTCATTAAATACTTTTCCTTCTTGATGAACATTTATCAACTTTGATTAACTCTTCTGCTAACCGTGTGCCAAGATCTTTTGGTGCTTTAAATATGAACCATCTAAAATTATACTACCGCTCACAGTGTTGAAACACAGAAGAGCTTGAAGAAGCTTGTATACTAGACATTGATTACGCATCCTAATTGTTGTTGCATTTACCGACTTGCGTATCCTTCATGATCATTACCTTGAGCTTGCTGTTATACAGGAGGATTTGGATCTCGTTGCGGAAGAGTCGGACTCGTACTCGCGTCGCAGACCTCATCGGCCAAGCACGTCTGACACTGATCCTGATCCTGATCTTCATGGTAGCCTTGATTCTCGTGGCAGCCCTGCACACGCGTCTTTAAGTCATCACAGACTAGGAGCGAATGGGGAGGCTCTCAGTGTCAGTCCATCCGTTGATAAGCCGCCCAAAGCACCTACCCGTTCTGTCAGCGCTGATGTGGTCTCCCAACGTTTGTCAAGTGCCAAGAGCAAGTCACGACCAAGTGAGTGAATGAAAGAAATATTCCATTGATAAAGGATAAATCAAAATCACATAATGGTAATTTTGAGAAAACCACGATCTTTTGTTTAGTTATGTCAGAAATATCAAAATAATATGCTATTTTCGACTCATAGTGTTCTGCAAGTGATAGATTTGTAGAAATGCAGATTGTGCATAGTAGGACACACTGGCGGTACAAAACCGCACCTGCACCGTAACCGCAACCGGCTACCATCTCATCTCATGCTCTATACTTGGTTTCCTAAAACTCATGAGAAAAATGAATAACCGGCGCCTATTCAATACTATAACAACGATAATGTTTTTAATCAATTCTGACATTTTTTTCTATTTGATAATGAAATTATCTTAATTAAGCAGTTGTATTTAATCGCATGATGTCTCTCTCAGCTTAACACATTACTTATACTTTTAGGTTCTGGTGGGACGCTTACTGTTTCACAACGGAAGGTTCGACAGATAAACGATCCAATCTTACCGATGCTAGATCAACTTCACAAGCTGGTCCACATCTCACAGCTGCCGCCTACACTTTCATTGCATCCTCGACGGCGCCTCATCGAGCGTTACAAGCGCGCTCTCTTCTCAGCCTCGATTAGCTGTGTTGAATTAAAGGAAGAGATGAGACGACTGTTTACAGGGGCACGAGAAGTTATTGATGTGGACTTCGGAGGTGATTCTGCAACTGCTTCCCTCGCTCGTCATTCCTCTTCATCTTCATCCGAAATTCTGCGTGCCTCCTCTGCCTCCGCAATGTCTGACTTCGATCCAGATCCCTCAGATATCGGCATTTCCTACGAGCAGATGCACAACTTCATTGAAGACGTCCTGGATGAATGCGGTTACTATGACGAAGCCCGGAAATCCCGATATAGTGCCGGATTTCTATCGGCTAGCAGCAGTGCAGGAAGCCGAGCGAGGAATCCTGACACATCTGACATTCCTTGAATAACTGCCTTGTGGCGCAATGTCACAGAATAATATATCCGAACATTCCCCGCTAGCACATCTAGAAATTTCCGGATACAGATGCCCACGCATTCCAGGCATTGAGCCTTGACTGCAGACACCAGATACGGATATTTTTTAATATTTGAGCAGATGACTTGAATAAACCGGATTATTCGGTCGTCACACACGGATATACCAAAGTATCTAGTCGTCGGACAAATTAGTTATCCGACGCTGATGAGTGGTCTGATCGTCAGATTCTTACATCTGACTTTATTAAAAACCTGATAAACCGGGCTATTTACAATATGGACAATGGATGTGTATAATGCGGAATATTACTGCTGGCTTGCTTTGAGCAGTAGACACTAATATTCAGGTTAATTGTTTTAGGGCCTTGTGCAACAGATCCCAAGCTTCGAATTCGATCCGTCCTTCTCCCCGCCCATTTTGTCAATATAGTAAACAATTGTGCCGACATTTTCGATGATATCAGTGTGCAAAGAGATTCTTATTAGTTCCGCAGATTATTACTCAACCGATATTTGTAAATGATAGTATTGTCGAAATTCGTCATTGGCATGAATTATAGCAACAGAAAAAGAATATAAAAAGTCAAAATATGTTTATTGCAACCAACATTTTGGTGTTGTCTTCGGGCATTAATGAAAGTTAGCATCTTTCAGATTTATCTTTTAGCGATTTATCTGACAATTTTTGTTTAAATTTTGTATAATAATGAAATGAGAGTCAAAGCTGCGATATATGTTATTAACTATCATATATTATTCAACCAAATATTTCGGCTGTCACAGACAGCTGCAGGGGAGCAAATGCATGTCAATCTGTCATGGACTTTTTAGAATTCCCTGAAGCTGGCTGTAACAGCAGAAATATTGGGTAGAACAGCATACAGTAGTTAATGACATATATTGCAGCTTTGGCTCTCATTTCATTATGATAGTGAAGTATGCTGCTAATGCGGAGCTTCATTCTATTTAAAGTTCTGTATGTATTTTAAAATGTAAATTAGAATTAATGATGTGAATGTGTGAAAAAGTCTATAGTTAAAAGAATTTTTTAAACAAGTTCTCATGAATTTTCATTTCGCAATTCTTCGATCAATAGTAAATTTTGAAGCAAAACGATGGTACATCATGAATGAATTTATTTATATTCTAAGACGAATTCTCTTTCGCGCGTTACTAGAGAATGAAATGAATATCGATTGACATCTCTTTGCAACTGCTACTTAGAACTGCACTCATGCTGTTTTTAAGGCAAGGTCTTTGCTGACATGTCCGTCCGGAGTTGTGTGGATGGTTATTGTGTCCACAAATCATGCAAGTGTGATAGCATTTTACAATTCCTTTCATTCCATTTTTGAGATTTGATGTTTTGTTAGCGTCTAATAAGTCAAATTGCATTCTTACTTTCATGCCAAGAGCATCATATCTGTTTTTCTGCATGGATTTTGCCTGATTTTTGTTGAATACAAAAGATAAAGCGCAACTGGGTTTTGTGACTTTGAGGCAGCGAATAGTAGTTTTGAAACTGAAGCCGAGCTTTGCATAAACGAACTAAGCTATGGCAGGAGGGGTGGACAATACATCGGAATTTCAAGATCAACTTGCATGAAATTGCAAATAATCGAAGACCTTCCCTTTTTGGTAGAGGTCCTGGAGGATAAGCTCAAAAGATAGAATATTTATGTTCTTTTCTATTCTTTTTATTTGATTCTCTGGTGCGAAGCTTGAAAATATGCAGTATACACATCACGCAAATAAAAACCTAATACAAATAGATACCCTACATTGTATAAAGCATTACATATGTATATTCACTTCTTGGTAATAATGTCAAGATGTTTGAGACGAAGTTATAGCGGAATTATGATAGTTTTCATATCACTTTTTGACGAGCTGGCAAGTCTATCATATGTTGAAACATGATGTATGCTGGTCTTCATGATAAATAACATATTGAAATGTTTTCGCCGAACCACCATAATAGAAAAGAGTGGACTTATGTCATGTTAAATTTGGGTCAAGACGTACCACTGATGTATAAATCTACTGTAGAATCGCGATACAGAAATGTGATCGATCGACGTTCAAATAAAAAGGTATAGAAGATCATAGGGTAAACTTTCCTAATTTGGACACTTCTAAGTAAAATACGAATATTACTAAGTCAAGATCAGCGGAATTGAAATTTTCGAAGACGCAACCTGTATTCTATGCCATTCTAGTATATGAACCTCTAAAAGAAATTTTCTAAGTGATTAATATCACCCCTGTATGAACCAATTTCCATCCAAAAAGTCGTTCCTTTGTGTGTGAGAGCTAAGGATTGGCGAAAAATTCCTTAAGTTCAGAGTACAATTACGAAGTCAAACTTAAGTCTTTTCCATGAGTATTTTATATGAATTGACAGAGAAATTTCTGAAGTTTCTTTTGCAATTTGTCGCATGTTTCTAGGTAGCGTACTTTTTCTTCTAGAGGACTTTGTGTATTTTTTTGTCATCTTTAACTCCGCTTGCCTAATTTGGACACTTTTTCAATGAATGACGAATTCACTTCGCCTAATTATGGAGTTTTATAAAAAATTTTTTGATGTAGTTTTTTCTGATAAATTCGAGTCATATGAAGTGATAGAGCCTTGAATGGGGATACGAGATTCTCCTCGGTGTGCTGTGACAACAAGAAACAATAGAACAAGAGAATTGAGCTGATGATGCCTGCCGTCGATAGTCGTTGTCATTAACAGCGATGACGTCGAACTGATTTGTCTATTCACATCCCATAATAAGGAGGCTACTGGCTCTCTCTGTCTCTTTGCACTATTCCTCGATAGCTGAACTGACATGAAGCCGAAGAGAAAGGAACGGAGTCAAGAGAATATGCAAGAGGCACTAGAAGATGCCAACGAGCAGTTCGCACAGAGTCAGTGTTCAAGCAAAGAAGTAGCGATAAGTAAGTCATAAAATTATCTAGACCGGGAGTGTCAACCACATTAATTCAACCACAGCTTTTATGGAGGCTGTGGCCGATGGGTCTTTCATCCATGTTACCAGATAAATACGATGCATTTAGTCCTCGAGCTACAAGGGTATAATGTACAGTGCATATATATTTTGTTTAAATGCTTTAATTTACATGAAATAGTGAGCTTCTTCCAAAGGAAATGACATTAGGGCGTATTACAAATCTCGTAGGTCTATTACAAATTCTCAACTATTGATTGGTTGAGGCTACACAGTTTATATCTAGTTTCCTTAAATAAACGACGATCTAGACGTAGATATTAAACAATAACATCAAAATTTTGTCACATGAAATTATTCTCAATAGACTTAAGTCTGAGAATTTTTTAGGTTGCTGAAGCTACGTATAGTCTAATAAGTATATTTTAAATTAATAATTTCTTACTGTGTCATCAGCTCTGAAGATGCTTTGTGCAACAATCGAAGTACTAAGCTACATTGTAGGACAATAGGTAGCTACTGTTAATATATAAATCATATCATTCGCTCCACTCATTGCCATGGCTTGATTGGAATCGCTTTTCTAAACGCACAGTGTGTTCTTGATAGAGACGTGCTCAAAGAACATGTTCTATATTACCTCTTAGATAAGGTCTCTCATTTCAGGTCTACGGAAGGTCCGCATACAAAGAATTGCCAAAGCACACTCCGTGCCTCGAACAACGTTGCGAAGAGCATGGCTTTGCAAAGAGAATGATAATTCAAGATCATCAATAGGCCGTCCAATAACACTTACTTGTGAACAAGAGAAATGTCTTTGTGAACTTATTTTTGATCGTCAGAAAAGAGGCTTCCGAATGACGGTTGATTCGGATAGGAAACTCGTCTTTGAATACTGTGAAATAAATCGTATTCCACATCGTTTCAATCGGACTGAAAAACGAGCAGGCTGGAAATGGTGGTCAGCCTTCAGGAAACGAAATCCAAGTGTGACATTGAGGCAACCAGAGAATTTGTCGCGAAACCGAGCCTTGGGAATGGCAGAAGATCGAATCAAAGCATGTTATGAATGTCTTGAGGCTACTTTGTCTGAGAAAGGATTACTTAACTCTCCAAGTCGTATCTACAATGTCACACAAACCGGCATTCAAATTGTGACTAAGGGTGTCAAGGTTTTAGCTCAGAGAGGAGCAAAGAATGGGCACTACTGCAGTTTAGTGCACCCTCTATGAAAGAGACGGAAACGCGCCTACTGCAGTTTAGTGCACCCTAAAACAACGGCGCATTCTCCCGCAAACGATGACTACGCACATTACACCGAAGCGCGCGCTCGGTGTAATGTGCGAAGACGAAGACACAAAGACACTCATTTATAACTATAGGGAAGAACGAACGGCATTCATTCTGTTGATTAAATCATGTTGTTCTCACATGCATTTTAGGGTGCACTAAACTGCAGTAGGGGTAAAAGAGGGTGCACTAAACTGCAGTAGTGCCCAAAGAATGTTCAAATATTTTCATCTGCTGAGCGAGGCTCAAACACGACAATTGTTGGTTGCTGCAATGCAGAGGGAAACTATATACCACCAATGATTATTTTCAAAGGGACTAGGAAACCCACGATTGAATCACTACCTCCAAGATCATTGATTGAAGTTTCCAAATCTGGATGGATCGACAAAGAATTGTTCCTCGCATGGTTTCGGCATTTCGTCAAACATCTTCCACATCGCTCTGATAATGAAAGAGTAGCTCCAATCATGGACGGTCACACAAGCCATGAAAGTGTTGCCTTATTTGAAGAAGCAAACAAGAACAATGTGGACACTTTGAGGCTTCCGTCTCACACCTCAAATTATCTTCAAACCTTGGACGTAAGTGTCTACGGACACTTCAAAAGATCTTGGAGAGAAAGATGTCGTATTTACATGGATAACAATCCTGGGTCGGTGATTTCAAGGGCAAATTTTGGAGAAGTCTTCACTGCTGCTTGGAATAAAGCATGTAAGCCTGAAAATGCCATCTCTGGATTTCGAAAGAGTGGTTTGTGCCCATTCTCATTCGATGCGATTCCTAAGCAAGCCTTCATCCTTTCAAAGCAATTGTTGGGATCGTCTGCTGATGTGATATGTTTCAAAAATGTTTATTCCGAATTTGTATCACAGAATGATACCAATGTACTGGAGAACGATGTCCCAATCGTACCGATAAATCTAATCGAAGAGGTAGTTTCGGAAATCGAATGCGGCACAAATCCACCTGTAACCGATGACCCAGTCGTGAATCATGTTGAAGAGCCATCGTGTATGAGTGAGAGTCCTATGAACATCACCGACAGTCGAGCAGATGAAATTGTTGTCGATAATGATGGTTCCTCATACCTCGTACTGGAATCAAGTACACGTATGGAGCCTCAAACATCGACTGGAGAAATTTCCTTTACAGAGTTGCTGCAGCTTCCCATACAGTCAAGTCGGAAAGCAGCTCAAGATGCCTTCAAGCGAATGAGAGAGCCTGCTTTACTCACTAGCTACCGTTTCAATGTTAATGTCAATGAAACACCATCAACATCAAGCGTTCAAACGGATGAAAGTACATGTCCTCAATGTCTGATCTCATACTACAATGATGCAAGCGGAGATGACTGGCTCCAGTGCATGGAGTGTCAGAGGTGGGAGCATGCAAAATGCGGGGGAAAAAGTACCATCGGAACATTTTTTTGTAAGGCATGTGTCAGAAACGTTATTGACTTCCTGACGAAATAGCTTGACTGAATTTCATTGACAGAGTTTGACTAGTCCTATGCTACACGTACATCGATACAATTAATACGAAGTTGGATAACCTTTTTTACTTTCTCAATTCAAAATTTCAGATGGTGATCGAGACATTTTTGGACTTAATGTTCGTGTCTTACTGCTTGATAAGCAACAAAATAAGTGTCCATTAGGGAAGTGGAGTGTTCAAATTAGGCAAGTGAGATGCAATGCTTTAGATAGGGTGTAGTCAAAAGTGTCCGAATTAGGAAAGTTTACCCTATTTCAGTGCAGTTATTCTGATGAACTTCTAGTATGAATTATAATATTCATTGAAACAAATTTAATTCATTTTGGTGATAGCAACTTGCATTGATGAAAAGCACGCAGCATTTCATATCATTGCAATTTCTATTAAAATTATAAATATAATTGTCATCAAAAGCTGATGATAGGCCTTTATCATCGAAGAATCGTTCTAGAACCAAGTCCGACAAATTCTGAGGATGAATCGGATCGAAGCTGCCACAACACAAGTGAGCTTCGTGAAATGATGTATATATTGCATATAAGACAATTGACTGATTGCGCGATCGCGCCTGCTTTCATGTGTTTGTGTTCAATACACAAGCTGGGAATCAAGTGATACTATAACTATAAACTACTCAAAACCAATTACCGTCAGGCTTGCCAGTGGGACGGAATGCTTCGTCCCATTTCCACAGAAAAATTATCTCGATTCCCATCCCGGCCCCAAGAGAAAGCTATCGATTGTCATTGATAGATCCTATAATAAGATGGACATTCATGCAGAGGCATGAATATATGCAATACGACATGCCTTAGGCCTGCTACCGGGGGTACAATAGCATATAGAGAAGCTCTAACCTTATCCTTGGACCAAATTGGCCACACATATCGACGTTAGTCTGTTAGACTGAAAGAGGAAGTTTCCGCGAGATTTCGTTTCAGATTGCTGCGTAAGGTAGAAGACCAACTTTCAAGCATACCGGTTAAAATTTTACTGCATAGTTGTTAGGCTGCATGTAGGGCGTAGATTGACAGGTCCTCTTATAACGTGTCATGTCTTCGGACCTTTTCGGTGATGTTGAAAACGGCTCAAAACCCCAATCCTAGACTGGTGGCCATATACCATGAATACACTCGAGCTGGCGAGCTCTTCTCACATGGGCTTTAAATTGTTTCTACATGCATCCATTAAACTCAGGTAGTGATGCAAATGGAAAGTTTTCCAATGGAAAATTTTGAAATTTTTTTTCGGTTTTTTGCCATTGTTTTGGAGACTTGTTGCAGTCGTTTGAAAAGACTGTAATATTCAAAGACCGAAAACCCTCTCTATCATCCCTGCATGCTAACTTTTCGAACCAACTGCACCCTCCATGTCTATTTCAGATCTTTCCAACTGAATTTCAGACATCTGATGGATTTCAGATTTCTCTAATTGAATTTGAGATATCTGTCAGAAACTCAACTTTGAAAGGATCTTAGATTCAACTGGAGAATCTCCAATTCATCTGGAAAAGTCTGAAATTCATTTAAGTAGATCTGAAATCGATTTGGAACTATCTGAACCATCTGAGCTAGAAATGGAAGATGTGTAGTTTGTCCTCCACGAAGATATCGGACAATACGCCAGAAGTTAGAAGCTATCATATAGATATTCTTCTACTCATCACAGATATCTTTAGTTTCCAAATATCTCACGAGTTTACAGTCTTCATATATCTTCCAATATATGGTCGCTCATGTATAATGGTGTATTGGATGTGTTTCACATGTACATCAACATATGGAGAATTTGTATCATTGCAATCAAGGCTGCAATGCTTAACTTTCAAGCCATAAACAAACTCCCAAATAAAGTGCATTATTTTTGCTCCAGATCTTTCACAATGCATGAAATTATACCCCCATTGTAAAGGAAAAAATTCACGTTGTCCCAAAAGATGTCTGTGTTATAATATTAAAAATGCCAACAAATTGCCACAAGCCACTGGTGGCAAAGGATGAATGCTCAAAAATCCGCGGACGGGATTCGTATTGCTACGATTGTTTTAATCGAAAAGATATGATGAAATCAAGAGTTTCAGAACAATTCTAGGATGCGCCTATGCCTCGGCTATGATGGAAAACGTAAAAATTATACCGCAAAAATTCAAATTTTTTCATTTTTCAAAATCGCTTTATTCAAAATAGTGATCAAAATCACCAGTTTTAGACCCATTCTATTGTTGTGTAGCTGCCTCGACTGTGGAAGCGGTCAAAGCATAGGGCACTATCACAAAAAATTAGAACTTTCAAAATTTTCCGGAAAATTTTCATCACTAAACTCAGGGATGTGGAGTCGGAGTAGGCCCGGAGTCCTATAATTTTTGCTGGAGTCGGAGTCCTATCAAATGATAGGACTCCAACTCCGGCCTATAACTAGACCCGAAACAACAAAAATATTAATCCACTTCGAGTTCAGTAACGATTATTTATCCTCGTGGAGCCGAGTCGCATCCACAGCTTGAAGCGACATTTGATAAACTTTCATCGAAAATGACTGATAATTATTGATACATCAGTGATCAGCAAAAATAGGTTCAGGTAAGTCTTTATGATGTAGGTTACCATAGTTCTCTTTTAAAAAAACTAGGTACCTAGTTTTATAGGCTAACGTTTGCCGCCCGGAGTCGGAGTCCTATCAAAAGCCGGAGTCCTATCAACCCCCGGAGTCGGAGTCCTGTCAAAATGATAGGACTCCGCATCCCTGATTAAGCTTGAGCAACAATAGATGAGAAATGGAATCTCCACGTCCTATATATGCAGTCTAACAATAAAAAAGAACAATGAGTACTGACACCAGGCAAGAGTTGCTGTTGCTACTGATAACACTTCAGAGCAACGCATACGCGCTTCAAGAGTGAAATGCTTGTGTGCGATTAACTTCTGCTTAAAAAACACTAAAATTAGTGATATAAAATTTCCCACGGTTTTCCCATTCCCACCGACAACTGGTTACCGTACTGTAATGGAAAAAGGAAGACATTATCCTGCATACATGCCGTATCCAACACGTCATAATAATTCAGTGAAAATGTTATTGAAAATAATATAATCGGCAACTTCATATTCACAAGGAAAGCACGTGTGTGAAGTTGACGCAACCATTTTTGTTTTAACTGTGCCACTCCCAAAAATCACATCAACCACACAGTTCGAGGTCGTTCATCATACGTGTCACTACTCGGTTTCACGAAATTCAGCCGATCTTTTGGCCATAAAACGCTATTCAAATTGGTTGAGTTTTGAAGCTGATGAAACCACATGCCGGTACCCCGATGCTATTTATTTGATGTGAAACGGCGTTTGAGCAGGGTTTCAACTTGAAAAGTGGTTGCGGTGGTACAAACTTTGAATTGAGTTTTCCGAGTGGAGGCCGAATTTAGAAAAACTGATGCGTGCCACATAATCAGCAACTCCATTGTACAAGAGACATATGCATTTCAGGAGTGGCACACTCGAAATGAAAAATGTTTTCGCTGGGTGTGCATTAATATTTAATTACAAGCTTTGGCATGTGATTTTGATGTTCAATATTTTCTTTTTGAACGAATGAATGACTATCTATGCTTGATTGACTCTGATGAATATTGACCTACCACACCCGATGATGTATGATACATGCTTGGGTGCTATAGGCCTACTATTGATTTGAAGTTTGGTTGCGCCAACTTCACACCTTGGTATATTTTTTGGAAGAACATTATTTAATTACAATTAGCTTGGCATATGATTTTGATGTTCAATACTTTCCTTAATTTTGAACGAATGAATGACTGCCTGTTTGATTGACTCTGATGAATATTGACCTAGATCATACCGATGATGTAATGTGATGCATAACTGCTTGGGTGCTGAATATACTATTGATTTGGCTTGGTTGCGTCAATAGTTCACACCTTGGTATATTTTTGAAACTTGATTTTTTACATGAACATTATTTTTTTGCGTGGGACATAATTAGACATGGATACTTCATCGTTTCAAATGGGTTTTATTGCTAATTGATGCACTGCTATCATGAAAGTCAGAAAAATTGGCTGCGCCAACTTCACAGCGCAACCAATTAGAAATTTTAATTGGGTTTTATGGCCAAAAGGAGGCTGAATTTCGTGAAACCGAGGGTGGCACATAATGAGCGACCTCAAATTGTGTGGGTCATGTGATTTTTCGGAGTGGCACAGTTAAAACAAAATTGGTTGCGCCAACTTCACACACGTGGAAAACGATGCATTCCTACGTCATAATAGCGAATATGTAAAATCTAGATGCGACTGCGGGAATTTCCCATCAAATGTGTGACTATAAGCGTAAAAGATAATAGCCATCTGAGTCATCTAGTTTCATCTGAGTTGACCCTAAAACTGATCTTAAGCATTTTGAACTGGTCTACTTACGGCTACTTGAATTGGTTGCCTGTATTTACAAGTATGAAGAAAACAACACTTCTTGTTCTCAAAATTTCATTTGTTACAAAGCTATAAAAAGCAGATCTTAGAGTCCCTTCCATAAAAATTATAAAATTATTAGCAACATTTGCGAACTTTCTCCGGGGGCTCCGCGCATCCCTTCCGCCACTTTCTTTTAGCATTTTTAGTCTGTTTCGCCTGTCGAGACAACACAACTTGTCGTAGATATATCGTTTCTTCTAAACCTGACAACAGCTCTGTGCGAATGTCTCCACACTTCGAGACAGTTTTTGATACTTTGGATACTGCAGTAGCATTTGAACACCGAATGTAAGCTTTGGAGTCACCATCAACGATATCAATGTGGGCTACGTCACCACTAAGTAGCGACAATATATCGCGGACGGATTTTCTAGTCAGTGCCACTTCGGAATGCAGAAGAAGAACAGTTTTACGCATTTGATCTATCTCCTCATCTTCTTCGAAAGCACTCAAGTTTGCACTTTTTGCACTGAGTTTACCAGCCACTTTAATATTCGCCGATGTACAGTTATTTGTTGATTCTGTACCGTTAGGTATTTTATTAGCTGTATCGCTCTCTGAAATGACGGACATTTCAAGCTTGCGCTTTTTCTCGGCTCTTTTTCGACGCTTTCGCTCAATATCATTTGCAACTCGTTCTCTGTATGCTTTTTCCTCGTCTCTATCAAGAACATGTAGCTTCTCAATTTGAGAAAGAGATAAACAATGTGACAGTACAGTCTGAGCATCAGGGGCAGATCTACACCGCACGAAGATCGTTGCTCCGTTCACCTCGATGTATTCAACACGATCATTCATTTCACCAAGACCTTGGCGCATTTCATCCTTGGTTAACGAAAATTTCGGATATATCACCAAAACAGAAGATGTAAGGGGAACATCCTTCTCTGTTCTCTGTGAATCACTTATTCTTTTAGAAATTTCTTTCATCACAGAATCTTGTTCTGAGAAATGAGTCTTTCGCAATCGTAGCCAATTGCGCTTTGAGCAAACTCTAACGCGCTCGAGGGATGTTGTCTCCACACGACTTGATACAGAAGAAGGCAATATATCAGATACGTCTAAGTCTAAACTTCTGGCTCTTTGGCAGAGAACATTCAACTGTTTCTTATAAAACGCAAACACTCCAGAAGGTTTCCCGTTTTCTGCCATCAAGGCGACAGCTGCTCTCGCTTCTGACTTTGTTTCAAATTCCACAAAGCCAAACCCTTTCTGATCTCCAGTAGTCTTGTAACGAGGTAAGCTGACAAAAATTACTTTTCCAACTGTTTTGAAATAGTCTTCAATGCATGATGGTTTTATATTCGGAGGAAGACCTTCCATATAAATGGTTCGCTCATTGACAGGCTCCAACGTTCGCAACTCTTCGCGACGTCTTACTCCGGATTTATTGGCGTTGAGCTCAAGGATCTGAGATTTCTTCAGGCAGCGCGCAAGTAACTTAGTAGATTCTATGAACGGACGAATTTTATTGAAAGTTAGGAAAACCTCCAAAGGAACGAACCCATCGGTATTGGTAGCAATTTGAGCTAATAGAAACTTGTCTTTTGGCAGATTTCCTTCACTGAAGTAAAATTCCATCTGTCGCTTTATTTGCGACTTGACATCAATTGATTTAGCCTGAAAAGCAATGAGAGATGATCACAGGAACTGTCATTGGTATTTAGAACAAATTTTCACAAATTATGAAAATTGTAGAACATGAGCATGAATTAATCTGAAAAAGGCATGAAATTGAACGATCCAAGTTTGAAAAACTTCCAACATTGACTTAGGCAACCGATCTATTTAATGCTAATTATCCAGATCAGTTTAAATATCACATCTGATTATCAGTGAGTGACATTGCCATGAAATTTTGCGAGATTCAATGTTTAAAGCTAATTTAAGGCACACTACTTATCTACAGTATATCGAGTTACTTACGTTGGCAGCCTGCGGTAACTTATCTTGCAATATTATCAACTTCGAGGTTTGATCATGAGTGTAAAACATCCTCAAATGTCAACATTTCTTATCAATATCAGACCATATACAAATAATGCTTAATCATTTGAGTTGACATTGACAACATCTAAAAAGTCCTCACATTGCTACGATTTTTCAAAATGGATTTTTAATTAATTCAAAGATAAAGAAGTCTGTAACAGGGTGAAGATGTCTTCGTTTGACATTGTAGGCATGTTGTGGGAGGAACCAAATAAGCTGATGTTCAGTTCAATAAAACTTTTTTTCTTTAGGTGATATATTTCGTTATATACTCATAGATCATCGTCAGACAAGTGAATCATAGCTGAAGTAAACAAAATTCAAACAAGTAAACGAAGTAACATGGAATTGATACTACACTCTTTCCCGTTCAAGTTTCCACTCTTTGCATTGATATTTCCAATATTTGCATAGAAATTTCCAAACTTTGATCTCACAAATCCAAATTTTCCATTCAACTTTCCAATATTTGCATTGATATTTCTTCTCTTTGCGATCAAGAATCTATGATTTGCAGATAGCTTTCCAATATTTGCAATCAAGATTCAAATTTTAACGTCTATACAAATATTCAACTTACTGGCAAAAGATGTTCATTTTATCAACATAGCAGCAGTATGACACCTACTTACAATAGAATTAGCAACCAGGATAGAGAAAGAATATTTGATTCGTATAACGCCGACGGTGATTTCCTGGCAGTTGCAGAATCTTTAGGAATAAAACATGACACTGCCAGAAAGATTATATAATCTGGTCGTGTGACAAAAGTATGCAAGGTCGCAACACACACCACAAGGTCGATGACGAAGTCAAAGCCTAATTGGAACAAATGATTTCCAATAATCCGTCTTCAACCTTGCAGCAAATGCAAGAAGGTTTGCAATCAGATTTGCCTCAAAAACCTTCTTTGAGTTTAAGTACAGTATCAAGAACACTGGATGGTATGTTGTACACAGTAAAAAATGTTCGCAACATACCCACGGATAGGAATAAGCCTGATGTCATAAGAGCCCGAAAGGAATACGCTACTTGGTTTCTCGATGAGGCAAATTATCACAAATGTATGTATGTCGATGAAACCAACTTTAATTCGTAGACATCACGAACCCAGGGACACTCTAAACGGGGTTCACGGTGTTTTCGGACTGTTGGTGGACAGCATGGCCATAATGTCAACATCATAATGGCCGTGAGCTCCAGTGGTGGCTTGATAATGCACCGCGAACACATTGGTAGTGTCACGTGAGAAACTTTTCAGAATTTTATCAACGACTTGAGCCAGAAGCTTGAAGAAGATTCTCCTCGTGAAAAGACTTGCATCATCTTTGATAATGCACCCTGTCATCGGAATTCATCTTTTTCTAGAGACCACAATATCTTGAAACATTTGCCGCCATGGTCTCCTATGCTGAACCCCATAGAAGAAGCATTTTCTTTACTGAAGTCCATGATCAAAAAGAAATGAGCATCACCGCCGATTAACAGTCAAATTATAAATGTAAAGGAAGCTGCTCGCAGCCAGGGATCCACTACCGTTCAAGTGAGGCAGCAAATTCTCTTAGAGGCACTGAATCTATCGTACACCAGAGTGACAAAAGCACAATTTTGTGGACATTTGAATCCCATCTTACCTTGAGCATATGCTGAAGAGTGTTTGTAACTTTTGACTAACTTTCATTTAACTTTTAATGTTCATGATTGTTCAATAAAATATGATATTCAAAATTTACTGTTTTTTAGATCGAAGGAAAATGATGGATGCGGTATATAAGTCGATCATCAAGTAATAAAACGGCTCTTGAAGTTCTATAGCATCAATAAGCTCAATTCCAGATAGAAAACAAACCATCAATATACTGCAGTAAATTTCAAAAATGTCAAGGATATACACTTGATCATTTACATGTACATACACGTACATCACATATTTGACCACTGCGAAGGAGTTGAGATCAATAGAAGGGATTAGCATTTGAATAACCTACGCATCAAAAGCTTTCAGAGAAGAATACAGCTTGCTGTTATACACGTATTTCCATAAACTCCTTGTGAGTGAACCATGCATTCTTCATCATCTCATAAGTGCAAGCACATACATGTATAACAAGACTTTTGACGATGGACGTTAAAATACCCCCATTAAATGCAATGCATGCATTGTCGTTCCTTTAAGAAAGAACTAAAATAGCACCTTAATATGGTACAATATGATGCTATCCTGCATGGTAATGATATCGATAAATTATCAATTGTTGTATGTACGACGTACGTATAACTCCTCACAGTCGTGCTGTAAGTAAAGCACGCATTTCATCCAATTTCACCATTATTATTGAACAATTGACTTGGTGATCTCTCTTATTCATTACATTAATGAAGATCACAAACTACAGCATGACCCCCTTGCGTTAAATATCGAAAAGAATGGTCAGATATTCAGATCTAAAACAATCGAAAAAATTTGAATCTTGATTGCAAATATTGGAAAGCTATCTGCAAAATCATAGATTCTTGATCGCAAAGAGAAGAAATATCAATGCAAATATTGGAAAGTTGAATGGAAAATTTGGATTTGTGAGATCAAAGTTTGGAAATTTCTATGCAAATATTGGAAATATCAATGCAAAGAGTGGAAACTTGAACGGGAAAGAGTGTAGTAGCAAACAAAGGCAAAGTCTATAGCTAGGAAAGAGATAGCATAGAACAATTGAAACAGATTGTACTGGATTAAAATTTCCAGTGTGATATTGTTCTAGTGAGCTCTTTGCATTTTTATCAGCGCATTTAAAAAGTATGTATATAAAAAGTAAGGCATTTTTAACTGCCTAGAGAAAGGGTCAGGACCCGAAACGTTGGCAACTCCTATATCTATACTTTATCTTTCTTTTATTGTGGCTTAAATACTTCATACTTTAGTTTTGAAAATTTCTTGCATTTAAAAAGTGTTTCTTGCATAGACAATCTATGTATTGAATGTATTGAGATATCATTGCAATTCTTCGCACTAGTGCAGGAATTCAATTTCCAGCATGATATTGCAGTTATTTGCGCCTTTATCAGTGCATTTAAAAAGTGGTTCTTGCATATACAATCTATGTATCTACGTATTGAATGCATTGAAATATCATTGCAGTTCTTCACACTAGTGCAAGAATTCAACATCATCCAGGAATTATAATACCGCATAGCTTATCATGCTTCCATCTGTAATTGAACACACTGTCTATGTTACTTAAAAAAAGTCGACGCTTCGCGTCTCGTACTTCAAATAACATAGACACTTCGTTCAATTATGGCGGAAGCACTGCCAGCTATGCAGTAATAAAAATTTACCGGTAGTAGAGTATAAACTCTAATTTGACAGGGAAGATTAATTCTCATGCGATGATGAAAGTCATCCCAGTAACCATTTATAATAGAATATAATGCTTACTAATTTAGATTATTAATTAAAGTAGTCCTAATGAGGACTGATGGCGTTCTCCAATCCGCAAGTGTACAAAGGCAATGCTACTGTAACCATTGGATTAATCAGTTCTTAAAAGAACTCAATGGAGCTTTCTCGTGGCAACGAATTAAAATTGATCAGCTTTGGCCCAATATCTGGTAAAAATGGAAATCTTAAGACTTGTACTAATACCATAGATTCCAAACACTGCCGTATACACGTTCAAAACAGACGTCTAATATACTGTACCGACTACAGATGTTGATAGTGGAAATAGAATAAGACAATGGTCACCATAGGTTAAGGAAATTAAAAATGGATATTATAAAACAACAGGAGACCGATGAATAAAAAATTGGAAAAATGGAAGTAAAACATGGAAATACAACGATGGTATTACACCGATTACAAGTGAACTATATCTGACACCACACATGGTGGATAATGGTAAGAGTGGATAAGTGGAAAGTGGATAATGGAGGTAAACAATAGAACTACAATGACATTCTACTACACCGAAAGCAATGAAACTATACACACTATACCTAAGACTACACATGGAAAATACTATTTCTCCACTTGAATTTGTTATCGCCAGTTCCTTCATCCGCCTATAATACTTCATGTAATCCCACATTTCTTCTTTTGAAATAGAATACATCGACCACTACTTCAACTACCGATTAAGGGATATAAAACATACCGGTAATACTGCAGTCCGTCAGTCATCAGCAGGTACTCGTCTAGTTGTGTTTCGACCCCTAACCTGAACACTCAAACCCAGACGAGCGGGGTCCCACACACAGTGGCTGACAACATACTGAATAGATAATGATATGTTTTGAAAGATATGTCACAAAGATAAATCAGACATCATTCAATTGTTACGTTTCCCAAATGTAAACTCATCCTGTCATTAAATTCATCCCATCAATAAATACCATATGCTTTTTGCGATCCGCACATGTAAACAAATCCTGTACACCAATCTTTTCCTTTTCGATTCCCACAAGTAAACAGATCCTGTTCATCCTCGAATCCCATAAAGATGTAATCGATGTGTGATAAATATGTAATCCGCCTTTACACAAACTTCGCCTCATACATCAAGACTTAACAATGGGAGCTCTCTCATCTCCCGTTAGCCACGCTAAGCGCTCTGTATTCACTCTTCACCGCCCCCTAACAAATATAAATGATAAGGATATCACTGAATTGTTCACGCTGTATTCTGTTGTTTATTTCTGGTATTTATACAACTCAAACCAGAAATATACAACAGAAGAGAGTTTGAACAATTCAGTGGTTTCCTTTTCATTCAAATTTGTTAAATTTGTTTATCTTCCCTGTCAAATTAGAGTTTATGCTCTACTACCGGTAAATTGTAATCCAGTACAATCTGTTTCAATTGTTCTATGTTATCTCTTTCCTAGCTATAGACTTTGCCTTTGTTTGCTACTACACCTTTTCCATGTCTATTTCAGATCTTTCCAAATGAATTTCAGACATTTCCAGATGGATTTCAGATTTCTCTTATTAAATTTCATATATCTACCACGGGCTCAAATTTGAAGACATCTGAATTCTCCACATCCAGAATCTGACATTCTCCACTTGAATTTGTTATCGCCAGTTCCTTCATCCGCCTATAATACTTCATGTAATCCCACATTTCTTCTTTTGAAATACAATACATCGACCACTACTTCAACTACCGATTAAGGGATATAAAACATACCGGTAATACTGCAGTCCGTCAGTCATCAGCAGGTACTCGTCTAGTTGTGTTTCGACCCCTAACCTGAACACTCAAACCCAGACGAGCGGGGTCCCACACACAGTGGCTGACAACATACTGAATAGATAATGATATGTTTTGAAAGATTTGTCACAAAGATAAATCAGACATCATTCAATTGTTACGTTTCCCAAATGTAAACTCATCCTGTCATTAAATTCATCCCATCAATAAATACCATATGCTTTTTGCGATCCGCACATGTAAACAAATCCTGTACACCAATCTTTTCCTTTTCGATTCCCACAAGTAAACAGATCCTGTTCATCCTCGAATCCCATAAAGATGTAATCGCTGTGTGATAAATATGTAATCCGCCTTTACACAAACTTCGCCTCATACATCAAGACTTAACAATGGGAGCTCTCTGATCTCCCGTTAGCCACGCTAAGCGCTCTGTATTCACTCTTCACCGCCCCCTAACAAATATAAATGATAAGGATATCACTGAATTGTTCACGCTGTATTCTGTTGTTTATTTCTGGTATTTATACAACTCAAACCAGAAATATACAACAGAAGAGAGTTTGAACAATTCAGTGGTTTCCTTTTCATTCAAATTTGTTAAATTTGTTTATCTTCCCTGTCAAATTAGAGTTTATGCTCTACTACCGGTAAATTGTAATCCAGTACAATCTGTTTCAATTGTTCTATGTTATCTCTTTCCTAGCTATAGACTTTGCCTTTGTTTGCTACTACACCTTTTCCATGTCTATTTCAGATCTTTCCAAATGAATTTCAGACATTTCCAGATGGATTTCAGATTTCTCTTATTAAATTTCATATATCTACCACGGGCTCAAATTTGAAGACATCTGAAATTCAAATGGAGAAATCTGAAATCCATCTGGAAATGTCTGAAATTCATTTGGAAAGATCTGAAATCGACTTGGAAATATCAGAAATAGAAATGGAAAAGGTGTAGTATCAATTCCATGTTACTTCGTTTAATTGTTTGAATTTTGTTTACTTCAGCTATGATTCACTTGTCTGACGATGATCTATGAGTATAGATCGAAATATATCACCTAAAGAAACAAAATTGAACTGAGCATCAGCCTACTTGCTTCTTCCCACAACATACTTAGAAAAAAGTCGATTAATTACGAAAGGTTTCAGTCCTCATCTGGCCATCTTAATGTAAATGTAAAGGCATGGAAAACTCGCGTCTCATAAAGTAAAAAATGACTAAAACTAAAGGAACACTCATCTTAGATTAAAATGCGACGGTCAGAGAAAGACCCGTAGCTGTCATGAGGAATTGTGTTCGTTCAACAAATTCTACTGTTAATGATATGGCGAAGAGCGATTCTTTCAGCGTTTTCGTGTACTTTGTTTTGTGGATAACGGGGAAATCGTCAATGTCAGCAGGGTGCACATGTATTCACTTTCAGTTGGACTACCGCGAATATGTCTATTCATCTGGTCTCAACAATTTAACTGATTGAACACAGTTTACCAGTAAATTTATATGCGATATCGGACGAGACTAAACTTGAACTTACCTTTGTTCGGAAACAAGTTAGCTGGCTCGCAGGGAGGAATTTGTTCTAGGTATCAACAGTCATTCTAGTTTGATTTCAAAGTTATTAAATGCTAGCGGCTCCAGAAAATGCTTTTGATATCGCTAGAATTTGGTTGAAAATCATCTACATCACTTTTCATTTGTCAATACGATCATGAGAGCAGCCATTGACAGTGAAATCACCTTTAATAATGATGAATCTGTCTTCAGAAGTTTTTCGAGAGCTGCTTAACCGCTTGGCGCGAAAAATCAGGTCACGGATAGCGGAAACTTTATAACTAGCAGAAGATGGGCAGTGTCAAGACTATGCCAGCCAGTGTTGGTATCCTTCAGATGCCAATGAAAACTCATAGTGGCAGCATTTTTGGTGAAGAAATCTTGTTTCTCACAAGTGAAGCGGACACCTTTATGAACACTTTAAAGTATGTAAAAACTTTTCTGTATCTTCTTTGTCTTCATCAAGACCAAAATATCATCAGCATAATGCCGATAATACCCAGGGAATTCAGGGATTTTAGATTCTATCAAGTTCATCGCAAAAGAGACCGAAGTCGCGCCGAGGATTGATCCCGTGATAACATCTTCAATTTCATCAAAGAGTGTCGTTAAATTAAAAAAGCATGCTTTTGACAGAAAAGTTTAGGAGCGAGATGAAGGTCTCCTTGGCAATCGGAAAGTCCTTGAAATAAGCCAAATTAAAATTTGTGGTTGAAAGTGTCATCGAGAGGAATACTTGAAAATAAATTCACCACGTCATAGGAAACCATACAGCCACTCGCATGAGATGAGAGACATCTCTAATCGAGTCAGCGAATTCCAAGGAGTCTTGCAACTCTAGAGTACGAGGGATGCATGGTGTCAAAATTTAATCTAACCATCTGCTTAAGTAGCTTAAAATATGATGCAAAGGCGAATCAACACGAGACTTGTATTTTCGGAAGGTCATAGAGCCTAGCTGGCGGACTAGCAGTACTTCTCACTTCGTTATGTTTTCCGGCAGTTGCCTTTCTCTTTAATTCAGACAAATAATGGTTGAATCTCTTCTCTGCAATTATAAATTGACTTTTTTCTTTAGTAGAAGATTAGAGAATTTTGATTAAATCTCACGAATTTTATCGAAAGCTTATTTTTGTCCAAAATGCAAGCACCGCTAACCTGGCAACGTGGTTTTTATTTTTCACAAAATTACAAGGAAAGGAGTTTTGATCTTATCAGTCAGAAACTTTGGCGAGACTTGTCGATGATATATGTGGAAGCTCAAGACTTGAACTTTAACGATCACGATCTTCATCTTCCTTATTCAAACTTAGCTTCGCAACACTTTCCAAACATTTCAGTACCCGATTTTACATCAAAAGCATTGACCTTATGCGGCCAGCAGAAAGAGAACCCAAGACTTAGAGCCTGAGATTCTTCTTGAGTGAGTTTATAGCTGCTGATGTTGACGATGCTCGAGGCCGAGTAATACCGCCTTGTTCTGTTGAACAGATTCTGCAGTTTCTTCTTGTATCGAGCTGTTGAAGTTTCTTCCGATTGTAATTTTGAAATGTCGTGGCCATATTTATATATATGCTTCCTGAGGTTGATGTCGCAGGAGGTTGATTTGTTGCTGAAGGTCGTCGCAGATATTCTGAGGAGATTTGATTATTTCCTGAGCTCCTTGAATTGAAATTTCTTGATATTGGAATTGAGAGAAATTAATCTCGAAGGAATTTTGAGAGAAAGGAACTTGGGGATAACTTCGTTATCGAGATACAATTCGAGTAATTACAATCTTTCAATTCCAATTCAAGTTTGAATAAGGAAGATGAAGATCGTGTTCGTTCAAATTTCAAGTTTTTAGCTTGCACATATGAGTTCCTAACGAGGCCTTAGTTTCTGACCGAAAAGATTAAAACTCATTAAAAAAGATAAAATAAAAAACCTCCACGATGCCAGGTTTGACAAATGTAGCGATAGCGGTGCTTGTATTTTGGACAAAAATAAGCTTAGGATTTAAAAAAATCAAAATTCTCTCACTGTCTACTAAAGAAAAAAGTCAACTTATAATTGCAGAGAAGAGATTCAACCGTTATTTGTCTGAATTAAAGAAACAGGCAACTGCCGAAAAGCATAACGAAGTGAGAAGTACTAGTAGTCAGCCAGCTAGGCTCTATGGCCTCGTGTTGATCCGCCTTTGCGCCCTATTATAAGCAGCTTAAGCAGATGGTGAAATCAAATTTGACACCATGCATCCCTCGTACTATACACCACTTTCAGGAGTACTTCAGAAATCCTCAGATTGATTTGAGAAAAATCCTTTTGATAATCGAAAGTTGAGCTTTATTTTCAGAATAACTCATTTGCACTTCAGAAATCGAGATTTAACTTCAGAAAAATTCATTTGTACGTCGGAGCTTTTTCTGAATTAATTTCAGAAAGTATCAGTTGGATTTCAGAAATAATCAATTAATGATCAGAATTTGTCAATTCTACTTCAGAAACTATTCTCTTTGATCTTCAGAAAACTTCAGATTTACTTCAGAACATTTCATACAATAATCAAAAATGGAGATCTAATTTCAGAAAGATTCATTTATACTTCAAATTTTTTTCTCAAATAAATTTCTAAAAACTTCATTTGAATTTCAGAAATGATCAGTTGATAATCAGAATTTGTCAATTGTACTTCAGAAACTATTCTCCTTTACGTTAACTTCAGAATGCTTCATTTGAAAATGAGAAATACAGCTTTGATTTCATAAAATTTCATTTGTACTTCAGAATTGCCTCTCTTTGTACTTCAGAAAATTTCAATTGTACTTCAAAAATAGTTTCCATTGTATTTCAGAAACAAATTGATTTGCAATTTTTGAATATTTTGATTATAAGAAGGATAATAAAGAATATTGACCATTTTACTAAAACGACAGACACGATAGTCGATTAAATTTCTGTTGTATCATCCAATGCATAATGTGTCATTCCGAATTGGAAATTGCTATGAACTTAGTTGTCCTATTTGCCGCGGCACTGTTGCGGATACAGAAGAAATAATTCGCAGAGCTTACGTCAAGAATCTTGCATTGGATCGACGGAGGTTAGTCGAATGCGTTAACTGCGGAGAGAATTGGAAGTCACTTGCTAAATCTCTCAACATAAATTACAAGACTGCTCACCATTGGATCATATTCAGGTGAAACCGAGTTCGGTATGCGAGGAGGAATAAAGCCGAAAATTTTATGTGAGGATCAAGTGGATGCAATAATGCAGTGGATTGAAGAATATTGTGAGCTGACACTGTCACAAATCCAAGAAAAGGTCCAGCAGGACATGCATCTGGATATAGCACGATCGACAATCAGCAATTACATGGAGAACAGATTCTATACTTTGGGAAGGACTCATCTCGAACCAGAAACTATAAAATCGTAACGAAACAAAGAGAAGAGGAGAGCCTACATCCGAGAAGGAAAAGAAATCATTTTGTTTGACGAGACAAATTTCAATTGCAGAAGAACTGCAGGGAGATCCAGGGCAGGTAACAGAGCCGTGAAAACATTATCAACCAGTCGTAGTCAAAACATCCATCTTAATGGTGCTATTTGGACGGATGGCAGTGTAAAATTGACTCTCAAACGATGATCATTCAAATGGACGGATTGCAACGATTGGATGAACGATGTATTTCAGGAGTGGACGTCGCGGGAGTAAAAATTAACGAAATATTGTTGTTGTTTGTGATGTGCATAAACTGTGTTCTCGGAAAACGGAGCTCTTCTTTTGAGATTAGATCCTTATTGGCCCATGTTGAATCCCGTAGAGCATTTGTGGCTCCTCATTAAAGCTGACGTGAAGCGACGCATGCGTGTGCCTGTATTTCAAGGTCCTAACGTGACCGAACAAAAATTGCTATATCTTGAAAATATCGTGACTGAGGTGGTGTCAGTTGTAAATGATAATCTTTGCATGAGAGTTTGTCAGCATACATCAACTTTCCACGGAGGCATTTTATCCATGGAAGATGTAAGGGTTGGACAATGATCATGTTATTTTGGATCCTGAAATGCATTTGTTAGTTTATTCATCATTGACTATTTTTCGATTTCAAATTACATCGATACATGGTTGGGCTTCGTAATCATATCAAAAAAATTCTCTTAGTAGCTAGTACATAATACCATTGAAATCAGGTTGTCTGCTACGTTACTAAAGTAGTGTATGTATCCGGTTGCCATAAATGATAAGTGCTTTTTCAAAATTAAGACTACCAAGATATTCTTTGTTATCCTTCTTGATCAAAATTTCAAAATATTCCCTATTGATCAAAATATTCAAAAGTACAAATCAATAGATTTCTGAAGTACAATAGAAACCATTTTTGAAGCACAATTACAAAAATTTCGGAAGTGCAAATGAATTCTTTTGAAATCAAAGCTGTATTTCAGATTTCAAACACAAGTATCGGATGCAGATGACAAATTCTGACTCATGTCCTGATTGTCCTCCTGACGTCATGTCCACAAATCTCTCATTTGTTGTTCTTCTTGATCATTTATCTATCGCGGGAGTTTTAGTGAAAGTATGTATCTATTCTACTATCGAATTTCCCACGTTCACAATATGCGGCATGGATCAATCACTTACTTGATGTGATATTCGGTCAGGTGTCTGAAATCTGTCACGGGTTCTCCTTAAAACATTTTCTCAAATTGCATAGATATGTGATGTATAGGCGAGTGACCCTAAGATTTATTTGAATGATACAGTCATTGCCTTATTGCTTTGTTGTGTATAGGGCCTACATGCCTGTAAATTGGCTGTCTTGTCATGTCATTGAGTCCTATCGATGACATAAAGCACCTGTGCACGCTTTCTAGCCGTATTAAATGTTGCTACAAAGCTACTTAACTTGTCAGAACTTTCGATTTGGCCAACAGCAACTGAAGGCAGTGTAACAATAAAGTGCATTCACTTGACAGAAGGATTTTGCACTAAATATTTCAAAAATAAGTAGAAGATGAAGCAAGGCAAAACAACGCGTAAGTACACATTCTTATATATACTCATTGACAAAATTTTTGAAACATTTGCTTCTTTAACTTCGTTCTTTTTAACTGGTATATATACATGTATGTATGATATCTTGATAATTTAGTCACAATCTCCACCAAGTCGCTAGCACAGAAAAACAACGCATGTAGCAGATTCAACTTTAATAGCGCGTGTGCCCCCCTCTAGCTCCAATACATTCAGTAATCCGAGATGGCAGGGATTCACAAAGTTTCTGAATGAAGGATGTTTCAAGGAGAAGTCACTGCTCTGTCAGTCTTTCAGAGAGAATCTTCAGGGACACTGGTGGAAGTGAATAGCGGTCTCTCACTCGCCGCCCAAGCTCGTCCCAGACTTGTTCAATGGGTGACAAGTCAGGTGAGCGTGCAGGCCAGCTGTCCTAATTCCATTGAGTTTTGAGCACCGCAGAAGACGAGTTGCCTGGTGTGATGCCCATCGCTCATGGAATGACCATCACTGGCAGAAAGTCTTGTGGACCGATGAATCGAGATTCACTCTGGATTTCAATGACGGTCGTGTCAGAGTGCATCGTCTTTCAGGTGAACGATTTGCCCCATGCTGTATTAAAGAACACAACAGATATGGTGGTGGAAGTGTTATGCTGTGGGGTGGCATTTGGCATGGCGGACGAACGACAGCAGTCATCATCAAAGGCACGTTGACAGAGAGGGTTATCTCAATGAAATTGTTCTTCCTGTTGTTGCCCCAATGGTCAGGGTGGGGGATCTCGTCTTCCAAGACGACAACGCAACGGCAACGGCTGTCATTGCCACTGTTAGGAGATTGAACATCCAAACCCTTGACTGGCCTGCAGCTCCTGTGACAAGTGGCGTTGTCGTCCATGTAAATTCAGTCGGCGGAAGGATCACCCAATTGGGAGGACAATTGAAGAATGTCCCTTTGCAAAACATTGACATATCCATCGGAATTCATGTTATTCAGAATTGTGTCAGAATGTTAATCAGAATTTGTGTGGTGTGCCTCTAATCGCCGTCAGAATCAGATCCCTTCTAATCCCATCTACATCAATGCGACTCCTATCACTCCAGTGACCTCTGCAAGTAGTTTGGGAGTGATAATTGACTCTCGCCTCTCTATGAAGGGTTTCATTTCAAGGAAAGTGTCGAGTTGCTTTGCCGCCCTCAGGCAAATAAGATCAATTCGCCAATCCGTCACTCATCCCGTCCTCATGTCTCTCATAGTATCCCTAGTGCATTCCCGACTTGACTTCTGCACCTCTGTACTCGCCGGCCTTCCTGCCATCCAACAGCGCCGACTACAGTCCGTGCTAAATTCTGCGGCCAGACTTGTAAATAACACTGGACATAGGCAACACGTCTCACCACTCCTGAAGGACCTCCACTGGCTTCGCATTCGAGAAAGAATTGACTTCCGCCTTGCTGTGCTTTGCTTTAAGTGTGTGAACGGCGGAGCGCCTCCCTACCTCGCCGATTCTCTTAAACCATTATCATCTATAGAATCCCGAAGCCACTTGTGATCCGCGTCCCGATCTGCACTATTCGTCCAATCTACCCGAACTTCAATTGGGGATCGTGCATTTCCCATCGCTGCATCACGTATATGGAATTCTCTCCCATCACACGTGACGAACCAGACCTCTCTCCAGTCATTTAAACGATCCCTCAAAACTTTTCTTTTTTCACGTTCCTTCCCGCAATAACTTGTATTTTTTCTCTCTATTCTCATTAATTTTTTTCAGTGGCCTTGTAGACTGTCTTGATAAAACGCCACTCAAATATTGTACTTTGAATAAATAAATAAATAAAAATATTCCTACGGATATGGAGTTCAGTTCTGCCATTCAACCATATTGCAGCCCAAATAAACAATCTTCCACCTCCTTGGTTCACATGCAATGTCAAATGATCAGAAATTGCGTCATCTGACTTCATCCAAACTCTCAAACGGCCATCGCGACTTCTGAGACAGACAAAAGCTTCATCACTCCAAACAACTCGATTCCATTGAGAATGCGTGGCAATCCTGCATTCCCCACTTCAGCCTCAAGCTCTTGGTTGGCGGTCAATTCGATCCCAGATGGTCTCCTACGGCTTTTGAAGTGCTCACTTTTCAGGCAGCGTCTCACTGTTATTCATACCAAGCGAATATTCATCCTTTGTTGTTGTTTGTAAGTTGAAATTATTGAAATAATGTTATTTTTCAGTTTTTTTAAATTTTATTATAATTGACAAGGCCAGATCGGCGAAATATATATTAACAAATTACATTAATTTTTGTGCGTAGATAAACTGAAAAATAACATTATTTCAATAATCTCAACTTACAAATAACAACAAATGATATCGAAGTTTTTCTTTACAAAGTCAATCGAAATAACAGAATAATCATCCGATCTGTTCGAAAACCTGTCTTTCTTTTCCGACCGGATCCAACTTTTCTGGCGGGAGAGAAAAAAACTAGTCTTCCACCTGTGGACGGTGGTCATTGGGACGCCAACTTTTCGGCTAACTAGCCGTTTGGACTGCCCTTCTGACAAAAGAGCAGAGACTGTGCCATTCAAAAACACTTTCCCAAGCTTATAATCAGTTATCATGACGTAATTCAAAACCGAATGGAAATTTTGTTTACAACTTATCTGGGTCAACACTTTGATCTGGCTATGCAGATGTATGGACACCATAGATATTGAAAGCCTGAAAATGACCTTGTTAGCGCCAGAAGATGTAAACAACTTTTCAACAATCAACAGAAAGAAAATTATACAATGAACTTGGGACATCATAGCTTCTCTGAGTAAACCGATTTCGACGAACAATACATCAAGAGAATGTTCAGCGAAAGCTCTTTCACCTAATGTTTGATTCATTGTCATGCTAACATGTCTTCACATTGAAAATTTGAGATTTCTGTAAGTGGCGATTTTCACATTTTGATCTCTGTCCACCTAAAGCAGAAACGGATACAAATGTACAGTGGCTCATTGAAAAACTGAGAACTCAAGCTCTCGAATACTGCATAGCTTATAAATGTGATATTGTAAAATGTGATTAAAAGGCAGGAGAGTCAATCGAAGTTTGGGACATTTTAGGTGGTCTGTTTCTTGTGATCAACTCTGTAGGTGGGTTTTTTAAATACATTCACCAATTGAATGACCATTGATCGAATTTGAGACAGATATTGATGGTAGTCTATGTCCGATGTCAAATCATAAGCTCAACGGTGTATTTTAATTTAAGTATCAAACTACTCGGAACATAATATTTCTTCATTATCTGAAATACGTCATTCATTTATACTACCGAGACAATTATTAGCGGACGTAAAACGTATATGATGATGACGATGAGACAATTCTCTCGGTATGAGATAAGACATAATTCAGGCCTAACGTCTATATGGGTCAATAATTATGTATCCACAAGAAATTGGAGGTTACTTTGACATCAGTAGATTATCTAGTTTAGTATTCATTCCAATGAAAGCAAATTTAGTGATACAACAGCACATATTATCACGTGTATGATTTCGTCATACCAAAATAAATGATCCAAAAATGTTCATAACAAACAGTGTGGGTATAACAAGAATTGCTGAAAAGTTATGGAAACTCTTGCGACCGTGAAAATCGAATGATATAACAGACTGATTAAAGCACCCAGAAAAAGCAACATAGAAAAACTATAAAATTTTACTAATCAGAGTAAGACATCTCTACAACTACTATCAAAGTTTAAGACCACGCTCATTCACCAGATGGAGTTTCAAAGTTGGGTAGGCTGTTGAAGTTCCAATCTTATGATATACACCTTACATTTAGATATCCTGGCCTTATAAAAAAAATTTACTGTTTTAAATAACCCAGCCTCCTTTTTAAAAACCCACGGGTCTGTTAAATATGCCAACCTTGATATTGAGTGATAATACAACTCCAACAGCTGAGAAATATGAGACATGTTAGTGAATATGGAAAATCATTGCACGGTTCTCCCTTTGCGCTAACATTAAGACCAAAATTGTACCGGTTCAGTCAGCGCAATAGCCACACCCAATAATTAAACCGCTTTAAATTGCGCTCACATTAGATCGATAAAGACAACAATAAACTCGCGGCGTTTCATTTAATCGTTGGGCTCCATTGTTCACATTGAGAAAATCGGACTAATGAGAACAACGGCTGCGCTGCACAAGCAGAGTGATTTTGCTTCAATTTATCGATATAGTTATCGAAATCGGTCTAATGCAACGCGCCTATTATCTTGACTCGCCTTTATCCAGTCCTTTTAAAGAAACAGTATAATTGCGAAACCGAAGGAACACTGTCAAAAATTTAACTGCTGGCAATTAAACCGATTATTTCTCAGCCAGTTTTAAAGTAGGACGTTAAGAAACTGCAAAATTATACGATGGCCTGCAATTGGGACAGCATAATTAAGCACGAGTTATGAAAGCTGATAAATCTTGAAGAACAGCTGATCAAAATATGGGTGTTCACGAAAAGATGATTAAATATAAAAAGTCTATCCAAAATCAAAAACAGGTTTTAAACAATGGCATTTTTTGATCGTGATATTCCAATTACACAGCTTTAGAAATCATTGCGGCAAGAACCGACTCGGAATGGGTTCTAGATCAATGCCGTTTAATCATTCTCTAGATTTCCTCAACAGCTTCAAACACCTGCATCATTGGTGATGAGGCTCTGATCTTTAACGCAACATGCAATTTTCAAAAGTGTGTAATAAGCTTGATGCCTGATTGCACCTTCATCACGCCTGGGATCTCGTTTGATTTAGTTTCCAATTTCAGCATTTCAACACATGATTCATTGGGCCGTCCATAGACGATAATAAAGTTATCCGATGTCTATGGGGCCGTCATTCATAGGTGGTGTGCTTCATTCTTTCTATTAATGATTATTTCGTGCTTCGTCAAACAGAAGAGAACATTTATCTAATTTCTCAAGAATTGGATGATCATTTAAAAGAGAAGGAAGAGGTCATTTTTTTCTTTTAGAACAACGGATAATGAAGATGAGTCACATATCGATCAAAATTCCATTTTGTACATGTGATGTTGAATCTATGTATTTTTATCGACACGCAATATTTGATGTCTTCCTTTTCATGCTTGCCTTCTGGATTCCTTGCCGCCTGGTGTGGAACGTAGAACATGCTGCAACTTAGTAGATTTTCTGCGAGATAATTCTCATTGGAAGGTAATATATTTGTTTATATCATTTTTCAAGGTCATTAATTTGCCTCATTCCGCAGCAAGTAGAATGGCTGCAAACATTTTCACTACGAAACCGTGAAAATTTCCATTTCATTGTTTTGTAAATATTGTCTATTTCTTGTCACATGTGATTTAAAAATCGCAGACATTGTGCCAACAACGATACTAGCAGTATTTGACTAGTCAGTAAATCACCATGACAATACGAAAATCCAAACCAGAGCGACGGCGAGAAAGAGACGGTAGCAGTCGTCATCACAGGCAGAAAAATGGTCACTCATACCGAAGCTCTGTTGAATTCATGCGCCAGACTGATTACAGAGGATTAAACAGTCGGACAAATCAAAGACTTGGCACATCTAGTAGTGGATCTTCAAGCTCAAGCTTAAGTGGTTCCTCCATACCCGAGACATATCCTTATGCTGATAGTTATGGTTGGCCCCGGACGTCAGCGCAGTCAGTGGAAGCAGATGCCAATGTTAATCCAGACATAGAGCTATGGCGGGATGCGCCAGAGTCTCCCTCCGACAAGAATAACAGTGACGACGAATATAGAAACAGCCTATCCTATGGAACTGAGAGTAGCGAGGTACGAATTCCTTAGTAGGCCTTCAGGTTCTTTCGATGCAATTACCTTGCACGTGTCGTCATTACATGACGCAAATATTCAAGGATGCTATTTCATTCTTGTCTCATCGTAGCTAGTTCCTCAATAAATGCATATTATCTATGGGCGAATGTCGTTTACGTAGTGGTCGCAGGCGGACCTACCTACTGTGACGGATGTCTCATCCGTGTCATGAATCTTACGGAAAATATTACCTCATAGCAGTCTGCTTCTCACAATAACTATTTATTAAGATGCCCTGTCCCAAATTATTCTGATTCCGGGATCCCGAGTGAAACCGAAATTAGCCTCCGTAATATATTCATGTATGCCTATTTGTGGCCATATGTTCGTTGTATTAGTAGTAGACTTCGTTACTTCGTTAGCGTTGATATTTCATCTGTAAACGAGGTTTTGAAACATTCAATGCATGATTTTGACACTAGGTGCGTGTGCTCAATTCTAAGCGACTTCCCAATTTTCTTTTCACTTGCGGTCACAAACTACATCAGTGAGCAGATCAAAGCGTAGGACGCACACAATTCATAATTGTGTAATTACAGCAAACAAAATGAAAAGTCTGATCCTGATGTGACATTTGCAACAGCAGTTGAAAACCTGATACATTGGCATCTTCCAAATTTTGTAAGAGAAGGCTGAACCCTTTCATTGATCCAAACGACGACAGTCACGTCATATATTCAAACGTTGCACGCACAACCCTCTTCTCATTTTCTACTGCGTGAATATGTTATATAATGTCGTTTATACATATTCTAAAATATCAATGAAAGTAGGTAATTTACTTAAGACGGCCTAAACTATTTCATTATATATGCTAAATATAAATCTAGGTACACGTCTGCATCTTATTAAAAGCCTATCGTTTTTAACTTATTCTTGATCGTTAGATATTGTTATATAAATAAGAATATTGCTCAAACATAGCAAAATATTGTAAGAAGTAATAGTCTCAGTTGCAATCATCAAATGGAAAATAATATAGTTCAAAGGGTCTTCATGTGTAGGTATATATGGTTAAGATAATCTTTGGGATTGCATGATTTTAGCATTTACATGCAATTTATGCATCGATCCCAAACCTTTTTTATGGATTCATAATATTCAGGAGATGGGTCATTTATTCCAAGAAAGTAAAGCCGCAATCTAGTGTGACTATTGCAAGCAGTTTGACTTAATCTGACTTTTTCAGTGACAAATTCAAGAATAATATCAAGCTCACCGAAAAATCTGTTAGTTAAATCACTTAATTTGACTTATTGACACTAAATACTCGTAGACTATTGTTGTGGTGACATCAATTAGTAAAGCTACTTGGCTCATAACTGGAATTTAAATTATGGTGGCATCTGATGCATATTGTACAATTAAGAAAAGTCTATGCTCGTAGCTGATGAGAATGCAATACTAAAATTGCTCAATTTCTAGTAGATTTACATCTCTTATTTAGGGCTCGTAGAATTCCCTCCTTTCCGCTTTTACACCTCGTCCGTCCTTTTTCGTCCTATCGAGCATGTCAGTGTCCTAGTGCGTATAATACAAATATTGTTACTTTTCCTATATTGGCAAAAAGGTTCGGGAAATAAACAATCAAGTTTGCTTATAATAGTAAATATTTGGTCTTTAAGATTCATCAGTGACCATTACTGAGATGCATGCATACATTCAAATTAAACCATATTACCGTAGTTGCGGAACAGTCATCCGCAAAAATTTTCTTGAGCACATACCCAAATGTGCGAATGTGGTTCGAATTTTCCGTCTTCTATTCGATCATCTACGAACCTTTTTTATGCTTTTGGGTGACATAGTTGTTGTAATCTTTCAACTGTCATATCATCACACTGACTTTTTTATCAACTTCAAGTGAATAGCCTACAGCACTAGTAGGCACATAATATAGTGCGATCCTATATTCCTGCCTTATGACATGAAAACGCTTGATTAAGTAATGTAAATATAATGTGATACAATTGATGTTATGCTGGTGTTAGAGATGTAGTTCGAATTTGTCTCAATCTTAACTTGTCCTCTGAGTTTAACGAGACACTTCTCACCATGTCAAGTAGCGTCGTTTGAGCACAGCAGCCGAAAACATCGATGATTACGTCATTGAGGATAGGCGTAGGGAAGACAGAATTATCCGCTTCTGGGTGCATGGAGAGCAGCGACTGCAGTCGAAGGTTGAAATTTGCCTGCAGTGCAAGACTACGAGTCGGAAGTGAACGTCACATACTCATTATCTGTCGATATTCGAACACCATCATGGTGAAATAAGTGTTTGTAATAATAAGTGACAACAATGTCAATGTGTTGCTATAGATTCCCATCAAACAAGAAAATGCGGACTGTCAGAAGGTCCAATAAGTTATTGGCGAATTTTTGCTTAACCACGTGCTTAACTTCTTTAACTTGTAGAGGGAGAAGTTGAAGTCCTAAGAGAAGTAACATCATATCGTGGAGATCTAATTTATAAAAGCTTATGACATCTGTTATGAGAGTTAGTCTCCATTCATATAGTGGCTTCAATTTGATTTTAAGTCAATTAAGCCTTCCATTTAGTTATATAGGTGCCTATCAATGAACATGGCTTATGAAATTAAAGATTGAGGCCTACATCAACCCGAAACTATGGCTAAGATGTGCCTATTAGAGAGAGCGAGCACATTTCTAAGCTTATCTAACATAAAATATGACGTCCTTCCGGTGTCTCCAAATCAATCGCAAGACTCGCCATCACGCTCATAAGTACTCTCTCGAATGTCTCCATACCAGATTTGCGTAAATGAAATATGTGCAAAAAAGTTACATTTTATCACTCTTTTCATAAAATAAGAGTGATATTGGTGGGGCTTTTTTTACAATAATCTGAATGATGTCATCGACATGACGCAGTTCATGAATATAGGCTGTGACTTATAGATAGTCTGCTAACAGGATAAATTAGCTGGCAACTTTCGAATCAGTTAGGTATTCTAATACATTTGCTTCTATCTCATTTCAGAAAGACTTCGAGTTTGCTCGTCGACTTCGTGAGAACAAAGGTTATGAGATATTCTTCATGGCTCAGGACGGTGCTTGTTTGTTTCGTGCAGTTGGTAAGATGTTATTATTTATTCATTATAATTCACTTTTCATTGTTTATTGATGACAACAGCTACAGCAAGAGGTCAATTTGCAGCCGTCGATAAAAAAATATAAGTGATAAAGAAAATATATGACACAAGTGTTAGAATTTTGTCATTCGACACAGTAGAAAAACTTCAATGAAGTGTCACTTCACTCATCTAATTCGCCAAATCTCAAGCTCTTTGCAGGAAATATGTTTGAGCAGTAGAAGTCTGCTCTTTATCTTTGGAGCGGTCATGGTGAAATCTCTTGACCTGCAAAGATACCATTCTCTTTTCAGATGTTAGCAATAAGATGAGACAGATAGTAGGAGAGAATGATGCACATTCGTGCAAAAAATGAAAAATCTATTTTTTAATCCCTTGTTCACGAGACTAGAAATTCAATTCCTGTTTCTGAAATTTTAGATATTGCTGATGTTATTCATAATAAAATTTCGGGTTGAGTGACTTAGCTTATTGTATAAAATTAAATTTTATGAGACAACAACGTGCACGAACCTGTCCCTTTGGTTGAGCGGATTCGTGCAGGTGGTGTGGTGCTTTCGTGCAACTTTCCATAACCATAGAACTTCTCTGAATACCCAAACATTCTTTGACTTTGACTTCTCAAAAATTTAAGATTTATTAATCAAGAAAAATGTGCAATTATCTTATTAGACAAATACGGTGATAAAAAATCCCAAGTTATGCAGCATATGACCCATATACTTTTCAATTGTCTTCGATGTCAACACATCTACTGAAGCGCACGTGAGCCTTGCGTCCATTATCTTGCGTTCCGTGAACTAGTTCTATTATGTGCTAAATGATGTCAAATATCTGTAAGGATGCCATTCCCAGCTATTTTGAATAACATTTTTGACAAAAACGATTCAGTAGCCATTCTTGAGAGTGCTCCCCATCCTCATCAATAGTGGTTGCGCGGGGAACGCATTAGGAAGTTGATATTCTTCCTTCAAGAGTCGCGAATCGAAACTAGGTGCAACTATCCTGTTGCGGGTGTTATCGTCGTAAATTATCTGCAGCGAGTATAATCGTCTTTACGTGTAGAACCCCTCACTTCATTGCTGAGGGATTGTGATTTTTCTCATCCAATTAGAAAGGGATGTTAGGCAAAAGTGGTACTTCCAGGTTGGTAGACCTGCCTTGACTACGCATTCTTATCAATTAAGCGGTCAGGTTTATATTTTCAAAAGCTAACAGGATATATTGGATGTCAACTTTCGAATCAGAGTTGCTGAAACCAATCGGTCCATTCAGTCTGCAAATTTAAATAATGGGCATACTACATAAAAATATTAATGTTCCTCGTTTATACTGTGAAGCACATCGGCGACACACCGACTCGTCCATGTGGCCGAGTTCCATTTATCCCACTTCCATTCTTTCGCCATGAATGTTCGCAAGAATGCAGAGTGTTAAATATCTTAGTTTTGACCCGTCCTAGATTTGAACACAGGTCTCCCGACGCAGAGCGAATACTCCACTACAAGGCCACTGCGTCGCAAATATCAATCTGCGCGAAAGTGTCCTGCCGATGTGTGAACGAATGTGCCCCATGTCGTTTTCTGTAACTTAAATCGAAATTTCCTTTGATGTAGGGACAATTGTTCTACGGGGTAGCAATCGATCATTTTTCTACTTTAAGATAAATTAATAACGTAGAATTTTTGGAGATGTACTCGTACCTAAGCAATACATCAGGAGCACAAAAAGATGGAAATGGTAAATTTCGAGAAAAGATCAAAAAAGCCATTTTTTGCCTAACATCGCGTGGGTATTGTGAATCTGCAGAATTTACAGGCATGGTGGAATATGAACCTCTGCGATGAACGAATGTTCCCCATGCACGAAAGTGCCCGAGTCTCCCCTACAATTTGCATTGTCCATGCACATGCAAATGGCTACAATTGCTGCGAATATGCAGACAAATTTGCAGTTTCGAATAGGTGCAGTGACAAAAACAGCGACTGAAAATAAAACTTAGCCCTGCGTAACTATAATTAGAGCTTAGTCCTAATCAATACACCAATCAGTTGTGACTAGGGCAATTTTTTATGACATAAAAATCGAAAAAATGTGACCTGAAAAAGCTTAAAACATAACCAAATATGACTTAAAAACTCATAATTCGAGCAAAACATGACCTTAAATCCGAAATTGTAATTTAATAGGATTTAAGAATCTTAAAATATAGCAAAAAGTATGTTTCCATTTTCAGGCAAAAAGTTAGAAAGTTCAATTTACGACAAATAACAGGGTGTCTACAAAGCCTTGATATCCTGGATAAATCCTGATTTCGTCGAAATTAAAAGTTGTAAAAAACGTTCTGAGCTGAATTTTTAACGATAACAATAATGTAAGCAAAATGTAATTATGCTTTTCGGTGACTTTATCTTCGTTTGTGCTTTTCGATTTCATTTGATAGCGTAAACTAATGTTCGTGTGTGTTTTCTTTCTGTTTCAGGTTGCATGTGTTAATTTAAGCTTTTTTCGTATACATGAATTTTCAAACTCGGTGGGTGTCTCAGACAGATTAGTGACTCCTATTTTGTAGTTACATTCAATGACTATCAATTAGTGAATCTTGTTCGTCGTAGTGTCGACGTTCCCACATCCTTGACCTCAACCACATCATCTTCAATGAACGCTGATACATCTTCATCGATGCACACAAGTAAAATTTCTATAATTAATCCGGAAACGAGAACGGCTCCTATTACAGCAGCTATGAAAAAATGAAGTATGTCAAAGCAGAAATAATTTGGGCCTTGGATGTGGTAAGGAAAAACCGTTCACAGCGATCATGTGATGATCAACAATCTATATTTCAAGCGATATTCAAGAACCGCCCTGTTGACAATTTCCAAATGGCCAAAGATAAGTTAGGCTACGTTGTGACTTTCGGATTATCTCCACATTTTCAGAAAGAGATACTAGCCAGAGTACATACGTCCAAGGAGTTCAGCATATCTTTCGATGAGGCATTAAACAAAATTGTTCAAAGGGGACATCAAGATCTGTGGATTAGATATTTCAACGAGCATTGGTGTTGTAGTTAGTGAATATGTAACGTCAGCATTTCTCACTCACTCGAAAGCTGAAAACATATTTGAAAGTGTCAATGAAGCATTGGATAAAATTGGTGGCTCATTTGTTGATGTCTTCAATAGATTGTTGCAAATCAGCATGGCACTCAATCTTTCATTTCACCGAAGATTTTCAGAAGAATTTCAGCACAAGTATCGGAAGGGAGTGCTCCGAACAGGTACGTGCTCGTTACATGTCATTCGTGAGTGGAGTATTCCAGTATGGATTGAAAAAAGTACTGGGGATTTGTCAACTGTGCTGCAGAGCATGTACTACCTTTTCAAAGATTCTCCTGCACGCAGGGCTGATTATTGGCCACACATTACAGGTTCAACTACATTTCTAAGTCTGTTTGCAAATGTGGTTAGGTACTAGCCATACCGATAATTGATTGCACAAAACAAGTATCCTATTTGATCACCCGCTCACAAAAAATATACTCACGAAATATCAGTTTCATTAATGGAAAATGCATGCAGGCTACATTATCTACAAGATTTACTGTGAAAACCATTTACCCGTCAGATACTGTTAGCTGAAAATCAAAAGTCGCTGTTGTGAAAAAAATGCATTACTCATTCTAAGTATCTATTCGAAAACGAAGAACATTATTAAAACAATAAAGATACGCAGAATTTTGCACCGTGTTAAATGAAATTTCAGCAACAATGAAATCAAAGTATAGACTTTCTCTGCTAACAGCCCTTTTACAATCTAGAATGGCTGTCTGGTAGTTTTGCAAGACACTAATGATAAAAAGTAAATTTAAAGTAAAAAAAGTTAAGACACTAGCAGTAAAAAAAAGTAAAAGCCGGCCTGTGACGGCCTGAAACACAGGCCGGTTCTGTTCGGCAGCCGGTTTCCATCTCTGACACTGGTAGTGCTTTTTTTGGTGTAATGAGGCTTGTAAGAGATGTTAGGCATGTAGATGTTATTTAAAAGTAACTGAAAATCCTTGATAAAATTTACTCTAGGTCAATTAGCAAAATCTTTTGCGCTATATTACAAGGTGTATAACGACCTGGAAAACCGGGAAAACTCAGGGAAATTGAAAACACTAAAGGAAAACAGGGGAAACCGGGAAAACTCAGGGAAATTTGAAAATTCTGAGTTGTAAGATTAAGTTTTTGAAAGAAATTTAGAATAACCATGAGTTAAAAGTTCAAAAATGTCATTTTTGATAGAAAGTTTCAATATCACTTTTTCCTCTGTAGAAATCAGATGGATCGATGTTTCATTTTATCACACTTCTGATCAAAAATGACCGATCCTACCCGACCCAACCCGACCCGAAACCCGGGTTTGGGTTAGAGCAATCAAGAACTCGGGTCGGGTAGGATTACTTCTTTTATGTAAAAACCTGAAATAACCCGAACTCGGGTTTTTTCGGGTTGGAGCATACAAATTTGAAAAATGTTTAGAACTTTCAAAATTATTTTCTGTGAAGTTAGTACTGTTTCATGTGTACCTGTAGTTTAATGAAATTTTTCAAGAAATTGTGGCTTATCACATTATTTTCATTGTGAATTATTGATCTAATAAAATACTTTGCGCTATATATTTTGCTTCTAAAACAAGGAAAGATCATTATCAAATTAATTGAATCTGTTCTTGTGGTCTCTAGAGGTACAAAGCAAATATGTATGTAACAGAGCAATAGAGATTCTGTCGAACATTGAGAAATTTATTGCGTCGATGTGAAACCTCAACCCCATGTAGCATCATTCTCAACAGTCGTTGACGCAATCAATGACCCATTTCCTGCAGCGAGGCTGCATTTTTTCAGCTCCGTAGCGTCTCAGTTTGAGCCATTTCTTCGGCAGCTTCAACACGACAAGCCTATGATTCCATTTTTACACGGGTTTCTCATGGGCCTTGTCACAGATAATGTACATTGAAAAGATTCGTTAAGACATTGGTCATGCTGGAGGTGGGGACAAACGCTTCCAAAATTCTGATACGTGATCTGAATAACGATACAAATCTGAAGGAAATATCGCAATTGGATCTGGAATACGGAGCCAAACGCAGCATCCCAAAGAATTCTCATCCACGCAGAATGTTGGAGCTCGGTTAAGCCGCTCGCGATTGCCTTATCGCGATAGTGCATAAAATACTTGAGAGCGGTCCGCTGAAACACGATCTTGTTAAAGACGATACATCACTCTCTCCGCTTGTCATTTTGACCAAGTCTTCAACGCTTTGCGAAATGCGTTTTGACATTTTATTGAACAGAATGATCGATTCCAACTGCATACCAATATTTAACTGCTTAATGTTTTCTCTAGAAATCTGACATCGACAAAATTTCGATTGGACGCCCTCTACTGCTGTCTTCTACGAAACAAAGGAAGTTCTTAACACCTTTTGGGCATAGGCGTCGATCCCAGGGGGCAGGAGGGGCGGTCGCCACCCACCTGAAAAAATTGTCCGGGGCGAGGCTATGTTTTCGCTCCCTCCTGGATTTTTGTTTATCATGCAAAATTTTGCAGTCTCCACTTGCAGATCAACAATTTATCATATGAAATACCGTCTGCGCTAATTGATCATTTGCATTTTGGCGATTTTATCCATCATATATTGTATTAATGTATACCGTATAGCGCGCCTCGAATTTCTCTTCCCGATCTGGCATTGTAAAATGCAAACATTCACTATTAGAGGACAAATTTCTTAAGGCGATTATTAGCTTAAGATAATCGCTTGAAATATGATGAACACTTGTCGAGTGACGTCCACATCTGTGCGCCAGCGGGATTTTGACCAGGAAATGCATAATGGAACAATGACTAAAACCCAATTTCCATTTGGTCATACTGCATGTTGAGATGATTAGCTTATATTTGATGAATCTTACAGGTAGGTCTGCAAAGTTTCGAGAAAATAATCCATTGTGTGACCATGAGTTTCACTGTTCTCTTTGAAGACGATCACTTGAGAAACGAAATGTAAAAAGTTTGGCTAATTTCCTTGGCTTTTGACTAAAAGAGGATCATAGCATCCGTAGCATTAGCAATGATTCGCAAGGAGTGCAGGTAACTTGGCATTAAATTCTCCACAATAATAATGCAAGAATCATGAAGATTGCATAGAAAGATGTCCTTAGACTTGAGTTATTGAAGCACAAAAATCCTCTTCATCATCCGACGACGCTGCTTGTTCAAGGGGTTCAACTTGTTCAAAGTTTCAAAACAACTTGTTAGTAGTTGCATTCTAAGTTGAAAAATGGGGGCAGACCTGAATGGCCTCCATTTCATTCAATATCAGGAATCATCAGCAGGCCTAGTTCACATCTATCAACATCATCACTCGCTCAACATGCAGTAATGAGGTAAATCGGAGATGCATGTACACAACACAATTTTGATCATTATTTTATAATTGAATATCTATTCAGGTCTGTTTCCAGTAAGGAGACAGCTCAATATCTATATACCTCTATTTACATTCTAAGCATCATTTACTGATTATTGCAGATAAATTCCTAGTTCTCAGTTCAGTGATAGAAGCCGGAATATCCCATTCGCTCAGTTCAGGGTTGAAAACCACGTTCGCTCATTCACTCACTCAAAAGTTCGAATGTACTGTATATAATATGATACCGGTATATATAATACATTTGTAGATGTGTTTCAACATGCAATATCTGGTAAACCAGTGTTAATAAGATTCTGGCGGACATGGTTTTACGAATGTACGAGCATGCGTAATGCACCCATATCATGAGGAAGCAAGCCATACTTAATCAAGAAATTTCGCCCCCCCCCCTGAGTTGAGAGTAAATCGACGCCTATGCCTGTGGGCAATAGTGAGGAAGGTTTTGGTCTGATTCCATGGTCAAGCGGCAGTACAAGGTGGTTTCAGCATAAACAAGGATATGCTAATAGAGAATCTTCATGAAAGTTCTATTTTGGTGAAACGTGTGGTCCATAACGCTATTCAGTATTATTGAGGGGTTCTGCATGTTTCGCTAACTGCTTCTTTGATTGAATCGGTTAAGTATTTATCCCGGCGACGTGTAATGGTACTCGAACTAAAAAGGAATGAAGAAGATCAGCAAGTTAGGGGCTCGGCCAAGCGGTAACGGAATCACATCTGAGCATTTACACATTTTCATGAGACTGGTACTCAGTAAAGAAACATCTGATAAACTAACGAAATGCGCGATGTTTATGGGCATGATCGGTCCTCCAAGCAGGCATAGTATCAACTTTGAAAAATATATTGATATATGTTTTACAGGCGCGAAAGTCAATAGTAACGGAATCACGTGATTTGGACATGACTTTTTCATAGGTTCAGCGAATGGATCTAAACATGCTGTTCCTCTGCAAAGATATTGGTTTCGATTATTTTATGCTATTTTAGGTTGCTTGGTCTAACTTTATTTCAAGTATTGGGATATTTGATACAATAATTCCATTATAAAATTGACCAAATATTTGACCAAACGTGGTAACGGAATCACAAGGTAACGGAATCACAAATGTTGAAGAAAATTAGGTTAAGACGTGAAACATTTTCCGACTTGTTTATCATATCTCTACAAGTATTGAGTATTTTCATGGTTTACTTTCAATGTTTTGAAAGCATGAAGGCTATTTACTTTGCATGTAACGAATGCACCCGTATTTGCGTTTTATGTAAGGAGGTGGGATAGGTTCGTGGTTAGGATGGCGTGCTATTAGGATTATTCTAACATATCGAATCACAGTGGTGACTGTGCTCACTGACAAGATACTTCATATCTATAAATAGGTATTCCGGGACTCCCCGCTGTGTCAGGGATTCCTGGAAAACTCACGTAGTCACATCCTCAATTCTGGTTTGATTTCAACCTTATCGAATAGCAATTGGATCTTATCGGTTCACTGAAAAATTCCAAAATACTTCATATCTATGGATAGATTACCTGGGATTCCCAGCCTCAAGGATTCCTGTAATCCTTCAGTCTTCAATACATTTTTGCTGGTGACAGAATGAATTAGTGCTACCGGGAAGATGCCACTTGCCGCAGCTGAGAAGAAACGTCGCTAATGGGAAAGGAAGAAAGCGAAGATGGGACCAGAAATATGGAAGCGGAAAGACTGTGAGCGAAAGAAGAGAGATAGAGCTGCCAATCCTGATCTTTCTAAGAAGAAGCACAGAGAAAATATGCGAAGATGGCGTGCCACAAAGAAGGCTAGATCAGAAGGTGACAAAGAACCGTATCAGGCGAAATCTAGTTTCGCTCGCGCTGTGAATCGGGCTAGGGCAGCCTTGCCTCGGTCTCCTCGAAGTTGAAGAAGATTAGGCGGACATAATGTGATACGGAAGAAATCCCGTCTCGTGATATCAAGAGTCCAACGACTCCGCACAACAAGTTATCACGGGAAGTTGAGGCAAGAGTACAACAATTCTACCTTCGCAACGACATTTCCTGGATGGCATCGGGGAGAAAGGATTCAATCATAGTGATCCGTGACGGCATCAAAGTGAAGGAACAACGTCGGTACTTGTTGATGACAATCCGCGAGGTATTTGCATTGTATCGAGAAGAGTATCCTAACGACTCAGTGAAACTTTCTACATTCAAGACCTTGCGTCCAGATGTGGTTCTTTACAAAAGATGCCACATAATGTTTGTGTCTGCATTTACCACGCCAACGTCGATTTCCTTCTACAGGGCATGAAGTCCGTCTCGAGTGCTCCAAATACTAACATTGAACTTCTGCAAGCTATCGCGTGTGATCCCAATAGGGAAGATTGCATGTTCGGACATTGTGAAAACTGTAAAGAGAAAGTTTCAGTCGATTGCTTGTTGACATCAGTTGATGATGCCGTGGCCGGGGAGCAGATCAAGTGGCTTCAATGGGTGCGGAATGCCGAAGGACAACCAGAAAAGACTGAACTGTGTGGTACCGTATGAGATGCCATATCTTCCCTGGCTGAGAAGCCTCCTGCTTTCAAGATCCATTGCTTCATTAAGAAAGAGCAGTCGTCAGCTTTTCAGCGAATGCACACTACCCCTCATCAGCACCATGCTGTGTTGCAGGTAGATTTCAGTGAAAATGCATCCATAATTGAACAAGATGAGATCCAGAGTGGTCATTGGTACACAAGCAGGTCGCTGTGTTCTCGGCCGTTGTATGGACTAAAGAAGGGACCACTTCTTTTACTGTTGTCTCAGATCGGTTATCTCACGATAAATATACTGCTGCAGTAATGCTTGAAACAATCATCGACCAGATCAAGACTGAGATGACTACTAATCTGACTCACATTGACATTTTCTCTGATGGAGCGGCACAGCATTTCAAGCAAAAATTTATGCCTACCCTTATCTCATGTATGAAGCAGACGAAGGGCCTTGGTAGTCAACTGGCATTTCTTCGCTACGTCGCATGGAAAGAGAACTGTCGACGGGGTTGGCGGCACTGTCAAAAAGCTTGTGCATCGCGCCATCATGAGCAGGAGATACCTTGTTAAGTCAGCTGCTGACTACGCTGCATGTGTCAAGCACTTGACCACTATCAAGATTCTTCATGTGCCAAATATGGAGATTGAGAGGCGAAGAACAGAACTTGATGCAATCTGGGGTAGTGCAATCGCCTTTCCAGGCACGCATCGTGTTCATTGTGTGCGGACTGTCGATCCAGGTATCGTTACCTTATCAAATTACTCAGTGCAGCCATCTCCAGAACTGCATGTGCTAGTTCAACAAGTTTCATCTGTCACCGGAATCTCCGAAGACCAGCCGGCATCTGTGAAGCCAGGAAGTTATGTCACAATTCCCATACCAACAGAAAGAGGTCGTTCCATTCTCTATGTTGCCGCAGTGTGCAGCACCACCACGAACAAAATGAAAATCAGGTACCTGCAAAGCACAGGAAGCTTCGGGATTTACCGAGATCCTGATGATGCCGACTCTAGCAGCGAGGATATTAAAAACGCGCTTTTTGTGTGTCCCGAACCACAAATCAGCACATTGGGAACCGCAAGGCTTCGATATTCGTTCAAGTTCAGTGATCAGCAACGTGCGATGATGCAAAAGTATGCCATGAAATGATCGGACAGTTTTCATCATAACTAGAGTGCTTATAGGCCTAACATGAAATCTCTGCTTTTGTAATTTATCCTTTCAAATCACGAGCTCATACATGTCAAAAATGATTGTTTTTTAACTAAAACATTTGTTTTTCTTGATATTTGGTATTATTGACCATCTGCGGGGCATAATTATTGCGACTTATATAACATTTATCGATAAACGGATGATGTGATTCCGTTACCGGTAACGGAATCACACAAAAGCACTGTCATTTTCAATGAGAAAATATATTAATTATAAAATCTCCATTATACCAGCAGTTGACTTTGATAAATATGCTTGCTTTGACATGATATCAGATCTTTCTACAAGAGCCTTGAGAATAAGAAAAATAAAATGATGTTTTTTGGTAACGGAATCACAATGACAAACTCAAATGTCACCTTTCTGTCTCAGCCATGAAATACTTATCAATGATTTCTAAATCAAATGAATAATGGTAAAATCGCTTAACATTACCTAACAGTCGCTCATGAAGTGAATCATTTAAGTCCAATCAAACGTTTAATAGATATACGAGACAGAAAAAAAATCCAAAAAACGCTGAAAATATATTGCGTTGAAATTAAAAAAATCATCTAACTTGAATTTCAATTTTCTGGCTAAATATATATGTCATGACAAAAACTCGATCTGTTACAAAAACTTCAGAATATTAGCTATAAGAAAACATACGTTAGAAATCTCAAATCGGAACTTTGTTTTTTGATGTTGCTGTTCATTTTCGCTTGGCCGAGCCCAAAGGCAAACGTGTTGCTGAACTGCATTGTGAATTGAACAATATTGAAACTCAAAATTCGATCAATAGAGAGAAACAGTGTGAACTTGACGATCAAGCTATGGTGCTCAAAAACTTGAAGACTAGTTTGTGACCACTTGAAAAACAGATAAAAGCGTAATTCGTTTTATAACTGCGTGTTTGAAAAATATAGCAATGTAATGTTGAAACATATAGCAGCAGTTATTTTTAAGCCTTAATGAGACAAAACGATTTTACGGTTATTACTAATGCTTTGGAATAAGGCGTTCTATTAGACACAAAAGAAACAGCAAAAAGAGAAATACGAAATACCTAATAGGTAACGGCACTGTTAAAATGGCGATAACACGAGATGGCCATTTTATGACTGTCATAAAAATTTCGATAAGCTCCTTGATTTTTGCACTGATATCTCCTGGATATCCTGGACATCTCCTGGATTTGAAAATTCCTGATGTAGTAGACACCCTGAATAAAGCAATTTATTTCAAACTTTCACCACAGTTTGTCTTTGCACAGCATCTTCTTCAACATGGAGAAGAATGCTCTACCGAAGCAGCGGTTGGCTGACAAGGAAAGACAGCCAACAGACGAGCCAATCCTGGCGACGCCGGTAGCATTCATTCGTATCTGTAGCAATGCATGCATTGGAACTGTCCTCAGACTGCATCGTGCTGCTGAGAAGACCTTGCGTCATTCACTCATTCTGCAAGCATCGGTCATTTTCTATCCCCTGCTGACAACTAAACCTAAAACTACAGAAAATAACCAATATGTGACTTAAATATGATGAGACACAGAAGTATGACAATATGACCTTACCCTAATAATATGACTTCCAAAAGTTATATTTTAATTTATATCGATTGATTCAAAGGAATTCACAACACTTGCTCGGGAGACTAATGATTGAGTCTTAATAATGTTAACTTAACTTTTGACGGTTTTTTTTTGTTAAAGGACACACATGCACTGGTAGCCAAAATTATCCGCGCAGCAGAGCATTTCTTGATTCATCTTGAATATAGCCAAAATATATTGTCCAGGAAATATTTCTCCGCATGATTCTAGATTTTCAGTTATTTTTGCTTTGTTGAAGAAAGATTTAGAAATCATTTGATTATTTTGTTTTATCACATATAAAACAAAGTTTGGCGTACTTTTTGTTATCAGACTTTGCATTGTATTTCATCTATCTGGCATTATCAATGAATCATTAATAAATAAACATATTTGAAGTTCATATACATGTGCTTTATCCAACATCATTGATTATGTATTGCTGATAATTAAATTAAATTATGAAACATCATGTAACAATTAAATTATGAAATATCATTGCACTCTTTTTGATGGCATATAAGCATAATATACCGGTCGATCTCAATTTCTTTGAACCGTCAAATTTGCTAAATTGATTATATTCAGTGTTATTATTTGTTGTCATCATGTTCTGTCTTCACTTTCCACTGATCTCGACACCTTATGCACCTTATCTTTTCCGTCGCGTCATTATGGTACACTTCCTTCATCGAAGCGCTTGATTCACTCAGTCGTGTTGTTCTCTGCGATTTTTCGCCAATTGTCTCATTTGCTCTTTTCCTTTCAATGGAATCAACCAAATTAACCAAGTTTGTTGGTAGAAAGAAAATGAGATAGACTAACATATATGTGTACCATCTAAAACAGTAGAATGACATTTTATAATTTTAAATTTTCGTTGCTCTACAGTACATAATCTATGACCTGCTGTATGTACATATTTTTCAAGCCTGCGTATTAATGAACTAAAGCCGGATCGAGGAGATAAAGACCTATTTCATTTTGATAACAAGAAGTGTGACAAAAAATATTATTGCAATGTTATTTTTTTTTTTTTTTACTGAATTTTCACCCCTAGCACAGCTATGAGCCATGAACGAAGCTAGGGGTTACTCAATGAAAAACTAATAAATTGTATTACTGTAAATAAATAAAAGAAAAAAAAACAGATCTTATAATCTGATTAAGCTGCCCCCATCAGAAACCTATTCGCACGCCTCTTGAAAGTATCAAGATTGTATTGGTCAGGGAAAGTGGTCTGGGGAAGCTGATTCCAAAGCTGTGCCGTGCGAACAAAAAAAGCTTTTCGAGCGACTCACAGTACGTGCGCGTTCTAAGCTCACATTATAGCATGTGAGTGCATTAGCTCTGCGTGTGCTTCTGGAGAAGATCTTAGGTTTGGGTACGCATTCATTTACTGCAGAGCTGCTTCTACCGAAATAGTACCTGTAGAAGAGACTGAGTGAAGCAACATCCCGTCTGACGGAGAGCGGCTGCAACTTGCTAGCAAGTTTTTCACCCATGAGATTCTTGACACGTTTCTCAACCCGTTCAAGGAGGTTAAGATGCGTTTGTGGGGCGCCTGCCCACAGATGACAACAATACTCCATCAGAGGACGAATAGTGGACTTGTAAAGATAGCAGACAGTCTGTGGTGGAAGATAGCTGCTGGCACGATAGAGACTACCAATGCGTTGAGCTGCCTGCTTGCTAATGGATTGGATGTACGGTTTCCATGACAAGTCTTTCGTAACCGCTAATCCAAGGAAGGAGATGGAATCTTGTTCTCTGATCCTATTATCTGACATCTTAATGCTATGATCATCATCTCCTTTAAGTCGTGAGTGCAGAATACTCTGAGTTTTTGACGGATTGAAGGAAACAAGCCAATTGGCGCCCCATTCTGAGACCCTGCGTAAGTCTTCATTAAGAACGTCGCATAACTGCTGACGTTGCTGAGTGTTTTTAGCGAGTCGCTCATTGGAATTGAAGAGTGTTGTGTCATCTGCATACATCACCAATTTACTCACTAGGCAGTCTGGGAGGTCGTTGATGTACAGCAGAAAAAGAGTGGGTCCCAAAATTGACCCTTGAGGAACTCCTGCATTGACAAACTTGGTGGAAGACTTTTGGCCATCTAAGACGACAGATATCTGCCTGTCACTAAGGAAAGAAGCAAGAAGTTTGTGGAGTTGATCAGCAACTCCATAGGACTTTAGCTTCATAAGGAGTCCCTGATGCCAGACTTTATCGAATGCCTTGGAAATATCCAAGGCAACTGATCTCGTCTCACCTTGTCTGTCAAGGACACGACTCACATGTTCAGTGACATATGAAAGAAGATCTGCAGTTGATCGAGAGTGCCTGAAGCCATACTGTTCTTCTGATAGAAGGTTCTGAGTTTCAAGGAAGTTAACAATGTGTTGGTTAATCACTGCTTCAAAAATCTTGCCAGCAATTGGAAGCAGGCTGATAGGACGGTAACTAGATGGAAGAGATGAGTCAGAACCTTTCTTTGGAACTGGAACCACGAAGCTACTTTCCAACAAGAGGGAAACTCACCGGTGGATACACATCTACTAAACAGTTTAGATAAAAGTGGAGAAAGCTCAGGTGAGAGATGCTTGAAGACCGAAACCGGGATGCCGTCTGGTCCACTAGACTTAGAGCTATCGAGACCGGCGATGATCTTTTTGACGTTTCGGACTGTGACTGAAGGAGGACTAACTGTCTCATCAGTGCGCATGGGAATTGGAGGTGGAATTCTACCTCCATCGTCTAATGACGAATTCTTCGCAAACTCTTTGCAAAGAAGCTCGGCTTTGTCTGCTGAGGTTGTCGCCATAGAAGTACTGACTTCGGCATGACGGAGTGCTGGGATGGAGGATTTGTTCCTATTGGTGACACTGTTGTAAATCCTCCAGAAGTCCTTAGAGCCAAGCTTTTGGGTAGCAATGGATTTCCGTACGTATACAAAGCGTAACGGCTTTTGGCCTGATGTATGGTTTCCTTGCAATGTCTACGTGCGGTTTTGTACAATTCAAGATTGCCAGCGCTACTGTCACGCTTATACTTATGGAAAAAGTGGTCACGCTGGCAACTTGCAGCTGCACATTCTGGTGTAAACCAAGGTTGTGAGTGGGGCTTCATTTGGAAAGTACGGTGAGGAATGTAGGCCAACATCCCTATCTGAAGCCACTCTGTCAGTTCTTGCGCCGATTTGTGGACGTTCTCGCTCAGAATCAAATTCTCAGCTTGAACTTGACTAAGAAAAGTGCGGAAGCCACACCAGTCTGCTTTGGAGAATTGATAAACTGTTCTATGGAAGGGTGCAGACGGTGTGGAGCAAACTTGTTTGCCAGAAACTGTGATAACACAGTGATCAGACGTGCCGAGGGGAGAAGTAACCTTGTGTGAAAAATAAGTTGGATTTGAGGTGAGAAACAGGTCAAGGAGATATCCAGTATCCCCAGCTCGGTCAGGCACTCTGGTAGGACAAGTGACAATTTGACTAAGGTTGTGAGAGACAGCGAAATCCTGGGCTGCCTGACCGGAGAGATCGGTGGTGCGTGAGTGCACAAGCCAGTCAACATTGTGCACGTTGAAGTCACCAAAAACCGCAACTTCAGCGCTGGGATACTCTTGTAGAAGAGAATCGATCTTGTCAGAAAGAACATTGAAAATATCCGCATTAGTTGATGGAGAGCGGTATAGGAAAAATAGAAGAAGAGTAGTCTTCTGCAGCGGCGCAATGAAGGCAAGATACTCATGCCTTGGATCCTCTGAGCTACAAAGCCTTTTCAAGGGAAGGCTTGTCTTGGCATAGACTCCAAGACCATGACAAGGTGCTTTATCCATCCGGTGAAATATGTATCCATCAGGAGTAACGTCGCTTGATGACACACTGGGATCTAACCTGGTTTCCGACAGGGCCAGAAGATCTGGTGACTTACCTTGCAGGAAGATGTTGATGTCGTCGTAATTGGACCTCAGTCCTCTTACGTTGCTGAAGCTGATCCTAAGAGGGGTTTTCAGCTTGACGGCTTGACTACGTTTCTTGTGTGTCTTTCTCATTTTCATAATTTCGCATAGAATATCAATCAAATAAACGAAAATTATACTGTACAACAAAGTGATACAAGAAACTTTGGAAGGCATCAGAAAAACGTAAATAATAGCAACAAAGCTGCAATAAATAATACGCAAAAAAAGACACTTATAGGCACAGTTCATGTCGCAAAAGCTTGAAGAAACCCAAATGAGAACCCCTTTGCCGTAACAATGGGTACAAGTCAGGTAGGCCACAGAGGAACCGGATACAGCTACACGGGCTAAACCCCTCAGTAAAGCTACCCACGCATGTCCGTGGCAGTGGAACTGTACCGCCTTTTTTCGAGCAGTTGACCGGGCCTGCCTCCCAAAGCATTACCAGTGGGTTCGGGACCCTCGAACTACCTGACGCCCGTATGCCGTGAATACGTTGGATCTGTCACACCTTAACCTGCAACAAATGGGGAAGTGCAAAAGAGAGCAGTGGAAGGAAGTTCGATCACAAATGAGCCAAATAAGTGCCATGCCCAAAAACCTGATTCAACAACATGAAACATCTGATGACTGTTCATATCTCGCAAACCAGGGAGTGGTGTTAATTGGGACGGCCGAAGCCTACCACACATTTAAAATAAACAAACGTGGAGAAAAAGAGTGAAAAATTAATCAAACATAAATAAATTCAATGACCAGTAAAATAAAAATAATATTCCAGAGCCTGCTAGTTAGCCGGAGCACGGTCACAAACCGCCGACAATAAACCTTTCCGACAAGTGAGAACCCAAAGAAGCATGAGCTTCAGACGACAAAGCCTTATTGCGACTCCGTTTTCACCCTTTCACCGCTTTGAGGCCGCAGGTTGAGTGAGAAAGGGAAACTTGTCGAAGCAATTGAATAACTTTCGCTGCCCAGCGTAGCGTACTATTACTGACCCACTGTTTACTTTCAGCTCATCAAATATTCGGTGACGCTTCAATGCACGGAGAAGTCAGACGACTTTGTATAGACTATATTGTGAGTAATATTTGTTGTTCAACTAGCATGTGTGCACCTTCTTTAAATCTGACTCTTTTTTCAGTCACTAAACCGAGATTATTTCTCGCAATTCATTACTGAAGATTTCGATCATTACATTGAGAGGAAAAGGAAGAACGATTGTTATGGGAATCATGTTGAATTGCAAGCTATATCTGAAATGTATAATCGTCCGTTAGAGATATATAGGTATTCAGTGGGTAAGCTTTATATAAGTTCTAATCATATTATTGAATAACGGTCTGGTTTGTCATGTGCCTGAACCATTTTCAGAACCTCAACTGTTAACACCTCAGCTTGATCCCCAAGATTGTGACAATGGCTATCCGATTCGGTTATCTTATCACCAAGAGGGACATTACAACTCAGTAGTGGATCCATATAAAGCAACCATTGGTGTAGGACTTGGTCTTCCTGGCCATCAGCCTGGGGTAAGTAATCAATTGATTTTCATTTTTGCTAGCATTGTAAGTTGGCCAAAAGTCGTTTTAATAAATACCCAGTCAAACTATGAATCGTATTAAGCGCGGATATCGAAGCATTCAAATTTACATCGCTTTCGTGTCCGCTTCCAAGTGGCTACCCGCAAGTCACACACATGTCAGTTCGTGCATAGCTTAACTGTGCACTTGTAAATAAATACAAAAACAGCGTATTCCGCTGCGAGTACTGAGAGATAATCAGCAGTTAACCCAGGATCATCAACTGATTCATATAATTTTACAGCTTCTTTCAAATAACTTTTTAGTCAATTTTTCAGACTTTCCCTTTCAAGCATGAAAGGTTGTAGTAGGGAATTGCCTCTAGAGACTTGATATTTTCAAAAACTATGCATTCTCTATTCATTGTATTATCATTTTTTTGAAAAAATATGTCGACATGTTATAAATTTTATTTTGATAAACACCAATTACGTGAAGCTGACGGAATTAATTGTGCTCAGCTGTTGATTACAATGCGAAAAAGTAAACTGAACAATTTGACTGAAAGGAATGCAAAGTCAGATAGAGTTAAATTAAAAATGTAAAGAAACGTCTGTCATGGTTTCCCCCAACAGCAATGTCCCCACCACAGAGGTACCATTACTGCGTAGCTCCGCCATCGCTATCCTTTGAAAGATCGAGACATTGATTCTCCAATATTATATCTGATTTAGCTGGAAATATCAGATACTAACTTTATGGCTGACGATTGCCATGCGGCCATTGTTTCTACGCAAAGTGATATAAAAAGGATGATGAGTTGAAACACTTAAGGCGCTGCGGTCTTCTTACAATGTTGCAGTTTTGGTTGCTTCTCTTATCGATATTTCTTGGAAATTTGGCATCATCACGCAATTGTATAAAAGTGTGCATTTGATATCATGGCATGAATGGTATCTAGCACGTCAAAATTTGATGGCAAAATTCAAGCGGGGAATGTCTGAAAGTTTATTGTGAAATAGTTTAAAGAGGTGTCTGAATACTTCTTCGAACAGTGTAATTGGAATAACATATGTGGTCAATATGAAAAAAGGCGTGGAAAGTTGATGAAATAGCCCGCGGGAATCGCCCGGAAATTTTAAGCTTGAAATCTAGCCGCCACCCTGGTAAAAGTATTTTCTTAAATACGAGCATGTGACAAACTTCCTGCCACTCAAAAGCAAAATATCATAATCAGAGACAATGATCATAAGTAACTTCAAAAGATGTGAATGGGTACACAATATTATTCTGTTTCAGATAAGAACTGAAACATAAATTAAATGAATCATAAAGTCATAGGCATATGAAAATTAAATTAATCCGTCATAAATATTATATTCAGCTGAATTCTAACTACATAGAGTATTATCATTCTAACTTATTATAACTATATTTTTCATTGATTTTTATTAGCTGCAGAATTTCCTGATGGAAAAAAGTTAATACCTAACTTGATTTGCTATGTTAGCAAACTTGAGATTTCAGCTAAAAGCAGGATAAGATCTCAACTTTTCTATGAAGACTTTCATTATAATACGGGTCATGAAATTTCCTTGACAACAAAAATCCAAAGCTTAATTTCGTTTAATTAAAGTAATTGTTGTAGATTTTTATTCTCTTTGATGTATACCACCAATTCGTGTAGAATTTGTGTATGTTGCCCGAAAATTTCAATATTCGTGCATGTACCCGAAATTCGTGTCGTCGCGGCCACATTGGTTTGATCCAATTATAATATCTTTAATAAATATATCAGTCGCACAGTACATGAAGTGAATGAAAAGTTGATTCACCTTAGCCTTCGTACATTTTTACTGGCTTTCTTATTATTCTTAAATATCACTTTATTGCCGACGCGCATTTGTCCGACGTAACATACGTGAATAGGTTTAAGCTTCAAAAAAGATTAACAATACTTGATAAATTAAGTAGAACATAGGGTATAGTTTTGCAAGTCAACACTATTTCACTATTTTGGATAATCTCATCTAAATACTTCCTCTCCTTTAAAATGTTTTTAATCGCCCTTTTTTCAATGATGGTCTAGACAAGTACATGATGAGGTATTCTCCTGTCCAATCAGGTACATGAATAGGTGAAAATCAGACTTAGAAAAACATTTAAATCAAGAAAATGGTCAGATATAGTGGTATACGAGTATCACAAGTAACGCTTACACAAGTATTCTGATCTCTATAGTCCTTCAAGATAAAGTTCATTACTTTGTCATTCCAAGTCAATTGCGTGATACATTGTGTAAGAAAATACTATCAAGTCAAGTATGAAAGTTGCCGTTGAAGTGAAACAAGAAACAGTCATCATTCCAAGGAAATAAGGACGTTAGTAAGCTAAGCTGCCATATTGAATCTACAAAATTTCCAAATTTTCGTCGATATGAAGGTTTGTTCTTGGATTTTTCAAAATACTGTGTATACGCATATGGCTCATTCCACGACGATTCACCCAATGGCATGCGGCACTTAGTCTCCGATTTTGCTCATTCACGGATACATGTTTGCTTTGCATTAGAAAATTCCAATTTTTTTCCTATATAGCGGGATCTAGAGCTATTTTTAGATACTTGATTTTTTCCTAAAATTTGGAAACACTCAAAATTTGAATTTTCATGCAGCTGTAACTTTTTGCTGTATATACGTTGCTCAACCAAACTTTGCATGCAGCGCTAGTTTGGTATAAAGGAATTCTTTTATGAATTTTAATAGGTAACTGGCTTGTACTTGGCTCCAAAGATGGTGAAAAACAGGGTTCGCGAAAAGACACAAAAAATTCAAACTAATCTCACAACTTTCTATATTCTTGTTACTCGTAACACCCTCTATAATTGTGTTGCGGTATATCAATGTGGTTCACATCTGTGATCTTAAGCGGTAACCAGAATACAGAAAGGTACACCAGGCGTTCAAAAAGCGTGATTTTTCAAAAAATGCCGAAAATGGCTGTTTTCAAGCTGGGCTAGCTCTTTTCTATTTGCCAGTTTTGACTCGAAATTGATGCTGAAACTCAGAAACATGCTCAATTACTTGTAGAAGAAATTTGATTAGGTAACCGATAGTTAAAGTGGTATAAACTAGCCAATTATGATTTTGCACATCTTTTCAATACATGATGTCAATACAAGGTGGCCATAAAGTCGCGCACCAAGATTTTAATTGTTCTTCTGGATCTCTAAATGACTTAAGGAAAGCATGAATTAGTTGTGAACAAAGAAATTTATATTTACAAATGTTCAAAATGCTGCCCTTCAGCAGCCAGACATATATCAAGCCGATGGTGAAAGTTATCAACCACTCGATTGAGCAAACTTGAATCACCGTTGATTTGCTGACAGGCATCCCGAATTCGAGTTCTCAAATGATCCAGGTCACTCATGCGCTCGGAATACACTAGTTGCTTTTGTATCCCCAAAATGCTCAAGGAACCATTTATCTTACTGTTTTCTGAAGGAATCGATTACTTTTAGCAATTACAATTATTCTAATGGTGCGACATCATTCGGTAGCACACCGGAGAAGAGCCCTTATGCATTTGTAACAGATACTATTTCAAAGTTGATGTTGAAAGATTTTGTCTAGAAAAGTTATGCACAGCACTTTGATTGTGGTAGAAAATGATTTGGCTGTATGAAATATGTAGAACCTCTTTCAACAACTGATGAATGTCTTGTGAATCATTCATGATCATCAGTTAAAGGAGCATCAAAAGATCTATCATATAGGAAATGCATTTTTGACTACACCAATCAATAGGCAAACCTCAAATTGAAACAATAGGCCTATTGATATTTTAGCATTATGATATTGTGAAAATATTGATCATGAGAAGCTACTCCATTTCGCTCTGAGGTTTTTTCAATAGTATTCTAACTTGATCACTTAATAGACACATTAAAGTGTGTATATGTAGGCCCAACACATAGTATTTACGGACAAGAATGAAAAGTAATAGTATGCCTTATTTTTATGCATTGCATTTTGCAATAATTTTTAAAGGTTTGGTAGAATCCCTTTAGCCTGCTTTCTTTTATGAAACATATAATCCTGGGTTACTTTTGTATAACGTGGTTAAATTGATCTGGTTTAATTTTTCTATGAAAAGGAATAATTTGCTTACATTCGTTTGAGTGATTTATGAATCAGAGGGATCAACAAAAGCAATTGTTCGTATCAAACTTAGTCAATGATTGAAATGGGATATTGATAATGATACCTAAAATATTTGTACACGCCTGCCTCTACTCATTGGGAATTCTTCACTTTTTAAATTCAATTTGCGGAAGTGAGTACTTGAAATAATTAGTAGCTAAAATTACAAATGTAAAATTACATGAAATTCAGTCAGCCGTCGTCGTGCAATATCTATGCATCTTACCTAAACAAGCCTCCATCCGCTCATGAAAAGTCTAAACTATTTTATTCAGGTGTGATTTAACCCTTTCGAGACTATCGTGAAGTTCATTGCATTGCTCGAAGTCACCATGGCGTGCTCTGCACGCACAATAGGCATATGCTCTATTGATGGCTTCCCAATCGTGGTGACTTTAAACAATTCATGTATGACGTGCTCTGCACGCATTGGTCGCGAAAGGGTTAATAGCGGTTCGCTAAATATACAACGATCTCGAATTTGATGAATGAAACGCAGATGAGATTTTCAATAACATTCAAGATGCAGACAGGTCGCCTATTATGAGATCCTTGACTGATTGTGCTTACCAATAGGTGATAAGGCAGCATTGACACATTGGAAAACATTCTTGCTACTAGGAGAAGATCAAGAAAATGAATATCGAAATTCTGTCGACAATACATTAGGTAATCTATTAGGGTCTACTAGATTAATCTTAATGGTTCGTGGGTTTCGCTCAGAAAACATTCTGTGATACTGAATCAGTCAAAAGCTATTTACACTATCACAACATGAAATCAATGTAGTTTCTGTTTTTTCCGATTCGCTAAAGTAATTGATTCCTTCAGAAAACAGTAAGATAAATGGTTCCTGAGCATTTTTCAGAAACGTCTATTCAAAATTGCAGCATCGATTGATAAAGCATATCTAGGCCAACAAAACTCGAACTTCAAAAATCATATTTTGCTTTATTGCAATAAACCAAAGTTTCAAGTATCAGAATATCAGAATATCAGAATATCAGAACGTTTATAGTATAACATCTATCAAAGAGAATAATTTCTTACTGTGCACCAACTTGACGTATTGAAGTACTATATACGCTACTTCTCGATACTACTTAGATAATATTGACATCTATATAGGATGGCGGCCAACAGGAGGTTTTTCATCATATCGGATCAGAAGGCAGTGATTGTGCTCTCCTTTTTATTTTATGGCAAAATAAGAAAATTGAGGTAAAACTATTTACAGGCCCGACCGGTTTCGAGCATTCGCTCTTCGTCAGGGGTTTGAGTATGTAAAATCAGCTGTGCATTGACACTAACTCGTGCACTTATATAGGGGCCTACATGTAGGCCTACAATTGCGTCGTTACTAGAGTGATAATCAGAATACCGTCAGCTCTGTTTTCCTATTGATTAATGGCTTCAATTGTTTAATGTAACGCGCCTCTGTCAATCTGGTATCCAGAGGGTCTTTGCATTTGTTAAGAAAATCGAGGCAGAAATCACTTAATTGATTTGATTGACACTTCATGCAGTGTTCAGCTATAGCACTCTATTCTGGATACCGTCGATTTATTCTGGACGTGAAAAATCTATATCTGAGTATTTCGATAATGGATTCTATAACTGTAGTGATTAAGTTTCTACAAGATAACTGCACCTAATAAACAATTACGGTATTGATATAGATGCTGTGGAAAATATGCTGAAGTTTGTCAGCTGTAATTACGAAATTAAATACAACGAAAAACATTATTTGAAAATTAAGGGCTGCCCTATGGGAGCTCATTGCAGTCCACCCTTTGCGGTGCTCTTTATGAATAGGATAGAAACGCTGGCTCTAAAGATGCTTAAAGATGATCACAACATCATTCCTAACTTGTATTAGATACATCGATGATGTTATTATGAGACCCTTTGATCTTTCAACTAATTTCGAAGCGATTTTGACAGCGTTCAATAATGTAAATAATAACATAGAATTTACCATAGAAATACCAAAAAATCAAACCCTGAATTTTTTAGATATCAGTATTTCACTAGCGGAAAATGTATTAAAATATACGTGGTACGAAAAGGAGATACACTCTGGTATTTCACTTCGCAGGGATAGTTTCGTTCCGAACCATGTAAAAAGTAATTATGTTGAGAATAGTATTAGGTACGTAAAAAAGCGATGCAGTAGTGAAACTGAGTGCAATAAAGCACTTGAAAAACTTGATAGGAAATTAATAAATAATGGCTTTTCGAGTATTCATAATAGGAAAAGGAAGAGTAAAAGAAATAGGCGAAGGCCGACTAACCATACTAATCTTAAATTGAAGTTTATTAATGATAGGACTGATCGTGTTATCCGCAAAGTGATAAATAAGTATAATTTGCCTGTTAGCTTGATTAGTTCCCCAAATAATAACTTGTGCAATTCATTAAAAACTAGAACTAAAACGAAGAATCACGAGAATTGTGCGGTTTGTAAAATGCTGCCCGACAGATACAAAGGCATGGATCGCTATGTGGTGTATAGATTCACTTGCAATTATTGTAGAGATTTCTACATCGGTCAGACTTCACGACCTTTTAAATATCGTTTTGACGAACATAGACGCGTGGTTGATAAACAGAATAAATCGAGTGCTATGGCTGAACACTGCATGAAGTGTCAATCAAATCAATTAAGTGATTTCTGCCTCGATTTTCTTAACAAATGCAGAGACCCTCTGGATACCAGATTGACAGAGGCGTGTTACATTAAACAATTGAAGCCATTAATCAATAGGAAAACAGAGCTGACGGTATTCTGATTATCACTCTAGTAACGACGCAATTGTAGGCCTACATGTAGGCCCCTATATAAGTGCACGAGTTAGTGTCAATGCACAGCTGATTTTACATACTCAAACCCCTGACGAAGAGCGAATGCTCGAAACCGGTCGGGCCTGTAAATAGTTTTACCTCAATTTTCTTATCTTGGCATAAAATAAAAAGGAGAGTACAATCACTGCCTTCTGATCCGATATGAAGAATATTGACATCATGTATTGAAAAGATGTGCAAAATCATAATTGGCTAGTTTATACCACTTTAACTATCGGTTACCTAATCAAATTTCTTCTACAAGTAATTGAGCATGTTTCTGAGTTTCAGCATCAATTTCGAGTCAAAACTGGCAAATAGAAAAGAGCTCGCCCAGCTTGAAAACAGCCATTTTCGGCATTTTTTGAAAAATCACGTTTTTTGAACGCCTGGTGTACCTTTCTGTATTCTGGTTACCGCTTAAGATCACAGATGTGAACCACATTGATATACCGCAACACAATTATAGAGGGTGTTACGAGTAACAAGAATATAGAAAGTTGTGAGATTAGTTTGAATTTTTTGTGTCTTTTCGCGAACCCTGTTTTTCACCATCTTTGGAGCCAAGTACAAGCCAGTTACCTATTAAAATTCATAAAAGAATTCCTTTATACCAAACTAGCGCTGCATGCAAAGTTTGGTTGAGCAACGTATATACAGAAAAAAGTTACAGCTGCATGAAAATTCAAATTTTGAGTGTTTCCAAATTTTAGGAAAAAAATCAAGTATCTATAAATAGCTCTAGATCCCGCTATATTGGAAAAAAATTGGAATTTTCTAATGCAAAGCAAACATGTATCCGTGAATGAGCAAAATCGGAGACTAAGTGCCACATGCCATTGGGTGAATCGTCGTGGAATGACTCACACAAGTATATAACATCACGAATTAAAATGTCAATGTCTGATGCTGTGCAGCTGGATATTTGGATTCAACTCGACGAAAACAACTGCTGTTTATTATTTCAGTGCTAAAATTACATGACTACTAATTTGCAAAATCTAGGGATCATGAATGAAATGTAATAATATAATTAAAATCGAATAGCGTGATATTTTACAAATCGAGAGCAAGATGGTGTCTTTAGATCAAAAACCCAGCTTCATCATCGATGAATGTAAAAAAACCCAGCTTCATCGATGGATGTAAAAAAACCCAATGCAAAAATCCGGTAAGTTTTCGGGTCACGCAAGCCCTGGATAGAAGAATTATGTGCAACATGGACTGTGTAAAGCAGCCAAGCACAATTTCAAATAATTATCATGTAGGGGAAAGCGAGGAGGCATGGGGAGGTGGGAGGTTTGGGCCACCACCCTGTATGGAAACCGAAGCTGAATGAGTGGAATAATTGTATATCATTTGCATGCTTGTCTATTACTCGTTAACACTTGTAATTGTCAGCTCTTCAACTGTATTGGTCTTAGAGATAAGACATGTGAAAAGGTTTCAGGCATAGTTTTGAAATTTTTGAAAAATCTTGATTTTTCTATTTTTTCAAAGGAAAAAAGTTGTTTAGAAAATGCCTCATTGTATTGTCGAGTTTAGCTTAGCTGCAGTATTGAGAAAGTAGCATTACTCCTTATATGCTTTTTTCAGCATAAGTTTTGAGTACCTCATTGGGGGAGGTATGCACCACCGAATCGGGGGTGGTATGGGGCCGCCCATACCACCCCATACTACATTTATGTAGGAAGTAATTCCTATGTCAAGTCTACAACATGAACTGTATTACACTGTACTAAAAAATATTCATATCATGTGAGATTGACAATGTTTTATATTGTCCTATTCTCAGATTCCGGATTTTCCACACTTTTCTAAGAATCACATTAAGATTGGTTGCATATCCTAGCTCGGGTTTATCCTTAAACACGATACCACGACTTCATACCTTTAGTTGCTAATTGCTATATTTTTGTTTTTTGTTTAGGAATTCCAAACTTGCTTTTTATGAAATTGGCGAAGACGCATTTCTTTTATCTATTCACATAGTTAATGTGATGGCTCTATTCAAAATCGATTGTTTTTCTTTGTAGCTCATGTTTCATTCATAAAATTATAAAGTCCTTCGACTTTTTTCTGGGTATGATAGACAATGATTTCATATTACCAAGACGATCTTGATTGTAACTGCTTCTCTCAACGGGACTAGGTTTCTACTGTCTAGAAGTGCTCTAGTCTTAGAATGCATAGATGTACATCTAATATAGGATATATTCTTCATATTATGAATGTTTTCAATTAACATTTTTGGAAATGAAATAAAATGCAGATTCTTACATTTCGGAATCAGATGGAAAGCTATGAAGTCTAAGGGGTTCTCCAGCATTTCTTGAGATTTTGTATTTCTCGCTGTTATTGCAGTCCCATGAGGGCAAAGCCGCCCACCACTTTTCTTGTTGCTTGACCGCATTACAAAGAAATGACGTATTAAATGACCATTCAACCGCCAACTCAGTCAGAAATTCCTATCTAACACATGTTAAAACATGTACGCACAAAATGATTTTGCCATCAGACTTGCGAGTGCGCAAGGATAAATGGGCGGTGACAAAGTTCCCTATGTGTAGCATACAGTGTGAACCTTCTCGTCTTATTCACTCTCTCTGATTGTGCCTTAGTTGTGTTTTTAAATAGCTTTAAATAGTGTCAATTGCTAAGCATTTACTCAGTTGCCAGCGTTTCCAATGCTGCACGGATGCGCGGAAATGGCGTGAAATTCAGGAATCGTCCGCGCAACGCGGAAACATTTTAGTCGCATGGGAGATTTTATTTATTTTGAGCGGTGCAAATTGAAAACTGATTCGAAGATTATGATTATCACAAATATTATTACTAACTTACAATTTATCAGCTCATGGTGTCGTACCTGCCCATATGTACAGGGTGTCCATAAAGAAACAGGACGATTTCATTTTGCTCTCGATCTTCACAGCTTAAATATCGTGCTAATATGACTTTTTAGGTACTTTGGAATGTGCGATTTTTCTCTTCACAACAGAAGCTTTCAGACGCCCTAGGATGATCAGTAAGAACACTTTGCACACGTGGTTTATCAGAGATAAGATGAAGTAATTGCTGCAGATGCTTTGCTTAGATCTCCTTTCTTCGGCAGCGTCACTATAACCGACTTGTTCCTTCACCAGGAACTTTCTCTTCAGACTATGGTTGCTTGCATGCATGTATAATGAGCAGCTATCTGTACCGGGAGCCTTGTGTGGCTGTAGTTTCCTGGTCGCTGTTTCGACTTGACACCCGAGTATTTTGCCATTTCTATCGTCGTCTTGGAGTGCTGTCTTCAAGTTCCGCCACTAGTACTACTGTGGTGGCATAATCATAAGTCTACGCATGCAGGTCTCGGCAGTACTCAGTCCATCTCTCCTTGGTCTTTTCGGATGTCTGGAACAGGTGTCTATCGCGATCTTTAACAAATCGTTGTTTTGGTTCCCATTTTCGATTGATATTTCTGATCAGCAGGTATACATTACTACATGGGTTGCCGTGCTTATACTATTTTTGAACGAATGGATGTCTTTGAATGCACGAGACGCGAAGCGTCGAGTGCCCTAAGATATCCATGAGTTCAAAAATTATGTATAAGCAAGGCAACTCATGTAGTAATATTATTTGCAGCAGGCTATGTCATGGCTATCTCATGGACGTCTATGGCTATCTTGATAGTAGAAATCTACAATTAAAAAATCCATGTATACGCCAAAAAGTATCAGTTGATAGATAGCTACTTGAATTTTAACAGTAATGGTAAAACGTAGATAACAACATTTATCCATGATATAATCCACGGTTTGATTATTTTTAAAATTCGAATTGCCTTTGTTGTTGCTACTGAAATATTCATTCCATTATTGAGCATCCCTGAGTAAGCATGTCAGTAGAAGATTTGTGTCCTCAAACTGCAGTCCGTTTCATAAAAAGTGGATCATCCTAAAATTTGACTAAATAAAACATAAGTATGATACAGAAAACATTTTTCATGTTATTTCATGTCCCTAATATATTTAAATGTCCTTATATAATCTGATAAGCTATGATACAGTAACGGTTCTTAAGAAGCAAATATTTTGTGGCCCTACCCTTATTGTCAATGACATTACCAATTCGTCTAGGCATTGATTCGATGATATCGTTGATTTTTAACTGATCTAACTTTCTCCACTCTCTTTTTAACAGTGACGCAAGTTGTGATGCGCCATCTGTAGGTAGCAGTGAACGACGAACGTTACGTTTTAGAATACTCCATACATTTTCTATGGGATTCAGATCAGGAGAACGAGCTGGCCAAGATAATGTCCTAAGCCCTAATTGAGACATGCATAAGTTGACTCTACTACTCCACTACTGACACGTAGCATTATCATCCATAAATAACCAAGTCGATGGATCACCAAGTTGATCTGTCATTTGGCCAATATTCATTCGTAAAACATTCACATAGCGTTCAGAATTCATGGTTCCCTGCTGTATGTGAAGTTCAGAGCGGCCATTGGTCCAAATGCCAGCCCAAATCAGTAGATTCGCATCACCTTGTACCCGGGGACGATGTAAATGTCTCGGAATTTCCTGATCAGATTTTATCCATAATCTCAATCGACCATCACTATCCTTCAGACGGACTGATGCCTCATCAGACCAGACAACCCGATCCCATTGATTTCGCGAGTGACAATGACTCACTGCCCATCTGAGACGTCTTTTGGTATGCTGATCTGATAATTCGATCTGAGAGGGCCTCTTACAGCTCTTGAAATTCGACTCAACAATTCTTCTACGAATATTCGACTTAGAAATAGACGAGTCTAGTGCAGCCATCTCAGTTAACGAGAGACTTGGATAAACTTTAACAAATCTCAAAATTAAGCGGTCTCTACGTTTGGATGTTTTGCGTGGACGGCCAGAGCCCTCTTTACGACAGAGTCGAAAATCATCATTATGCCATCGATGCACATTTGTGTAAGGGACATTTAGTCGCTTGCTTGTAGCTCGCAAAGAAAAGCCTAGTTCTAGCAAGGCTGACACTTTGCCTTTTGTGAATGCGATCTCGTTATTGTTCATTTGTGCTTTGTATTGTTTTCAACCGGTAAGAGATAGATTTCTAACTGAAAGCAATCAGGAGTGCTGCTAACACCACACCGCAACGAAGTCAGGAAGCTATGGAACATGAAGTCCAGTTAATCACATGTAGCAGTTACATTATTGTTGATGAATAATGGTGCTATACTGGCTCTGATTGAACGATTTTCTTTATTTTTGTTTTGCTTGATAGCTTTTGACTTGTAGAACAACATATTACATAACAAAGGAAACAAATGTAATTTTATAAGAGTGAGGTATGATTTTGTGTAACATTGCTAAATGAAGATCAAATTATCTACTACTTTTTTATCTATAACAGGAAAACAACTCAATATTCATGCCTGAAATTTCCAACAATGATATTAGTAAGCACAACTGACATATCTTCCAAATTTCAGAGAAATTCGTTCAAGTTTGGCGGAGTTAGACAAAGTTGAAGTTAAGGCGATGTTTAAGGGTGATCCATTTTTTATGAAACAATCTGTAGAACTGCAAGTCGTTTTTTAACCATTTTCACCGAGGAGGAGATCGAAGAGCTAAAAACATTAAATATACCAAAGTCAACAATGGAGAAAGAAGCCTGGGCAATGAACCTGTTGAGATCTTGGTTAAAGCATAGGAACAGTCAAGGAATTGTTAAAGGTTTGCATGTATTTAAAACACCAGAAGAAATGACAAAGGATGAATTGAATTTGATGTTGAGCTACTTCATTCTTGAAGTTCTAGAACGGTAAATGGAGGCAAATACAAAAGCGGAACATTGAAGCTGCTCATTTCAATGATTCAGTATTATTATAACAGAGTGCATGCTAAAGGATGGTCCATATACAAAGACTCGGAATTTCAAAAGACGCGCAACAATTTGGATCTGGCTATGAAAGTTAGTCGCGCTGAAGGCATCGATCGCAAGACACGTTGAGCAGCATCTATAAGTGAGGAGATGGAGGACGAACTTTGGAAACAAAATCTATTAGGCGATGATTCTCCTACAAAACTGGTTGAAAACATTGTTATTTTTAAATGGCAAGAACTTTGCCTGCGTAGTAGAGATGAGCATAGAAGAATGACGATAAGCAGCATCGAAAAGCATTTTGATCGAGAAGGGCAACGTTATTATCTTGAGTACTGCGAAGACATTTCCAAAACAAGCAAAGGTGATTTGCATGATCGTCGCGCTGAACCAAGGGAATCAAGAGCGTATGACAATATGATCAATAGAGAACGCTGTATTGTTGCGTTATACACAAATACATGAGTCATCGCCCAGAAAATGTTGATGCATTTTACTTGACACCGATTCAAGAACCCAAAACAAAGATATGGTACAAACGATCTCCAATGGGTGTGAACAGTTTGTCAAAGGTGGTCAAAAATCTCTTTGATAGAGCGGGAATTGAAGGTTTTTTCACTAACCATAGTTTAAAACGAACAACGCGAACAGTTTTGTGCGACGAAGGATTTGGGCAAGATGTAGTGACTAAGAAGACAGGACAATTTGTCAAAAAAGCGAGCTTGACTATTTGGACTTAAATGCCAAAAAACAGCAAAAAATGAGCGATGAGATAGACTTCTGCCAATTGAGTTCAGCTTCTTCAACCTCTCAAAGATCTGTGTGACAAATGAAGGAGTTGATGCTACTGTGAAATTAGCAAACAGCACTCAATCAGCGACAGCCATTGGTGAAAAACCAACTTGCATCATTCAAAAGAACGGAGCAACGGTTTCTATCTTTGTTTGACTTTATCTGCAGTGTATAATCTTGATATGTACTTTTGTTGTTGATAGTTGTTATATAAATTGATTGCACTAGTGCAATCAATTTGATTCTATGCATAATTCAATAGAAATTGGAATACATCAATTAGTTTTACTGCACGGCAATAATACATGGGGTAGATAGACATAGCATGCTGCAAGTATGCTTGGCGTGTCTCTGCTTCTACACACTGCTCAATCAGCCGGTATTTCTCCTGCAGCTATATTTTCATATCGGCTCGTACCCCTTTTCGAACTTAATTGCACTCGCTCCTGTATATTTTATGTTCTCTTCAGACTAGTCTGCTATGTTTCGACTTTGCTTTTCATCCGCAAATAAGAGTGCCTCAGTGATCTTTTCTGTCGGCAGACTCTCAGTCATTGCCTCTCTGATTGCCGAGTACAGTCCAGCTGTTCTTTCTTCCGTTAGGTTGATCAAACCAAATTTTTGGGGGCATTAGGGTAAATTGGAATTATCAATGAGTCTTGAATTTTTTTCATGAATCTGGAAATTATCCGAAAATGCGTGGGTCCCATGCACCCAAAGTTGGAAAGTCCGATTTTTCAAGATTTTGGATTTTTGCTATTTATCTCCATCTAAGATTTTTTTATGGGTAAATATGGTGCTACCTCTTATTCCTTAGTCTTTGAGACATCATACAGTGGTATAGAGGAACTCATTAATGGAACAGAGGAAAATCTATATCGTCCTAATCCAGGGTGGCCCATGCATCCTCGTTCTTCCCTACTGATCATCCCAACACAGTTCTGAGGCCAGCCAGATACATTGAACCCATTGCTTAGATTAAAGTCCTTTTCTCTATTTTAGTCGGCCGATCGAGTGCAAGTCGATGTGGCAACGAAAGAATCCGAGCTACTAGAAATAGAAGAAGCAATGTTGAAGGATAAAATGAAAGAGACCACTACTGAAGCGGTACAAGATCAGATAGAGAAGCAAGTGGCCGCTGAGTCATTTATTGAATGGATGAACAAGAAGGGCAGCGATCCTGGCGACGCAGGATCTTCGCGATCCTCATCCTCCAATAAGCCCCGCTGTAAAGTGAAGCCCCCAGTCACCCAAGCAACTCCACATTCACCTCATTCACTCAGCGCTTCAGCAACTACGTCAAATAGTAATAAGCGTCGCAACTCCAGAAACACACCACCAACTGGTTCCTGCAGTCCCACTTCATATGGAGCCACTGCTTCCTCGCTAATGAAGTCAGCATCGCCTAAAGCATCATCCAGTCCAAGCCATCCCAGCGTTCCCGAGTACGGCGTCCACTTTGACGAAACTGCATCCCTTATGAACGGCAATATTCCATTCGAGCTCAAAGGTAAGTTCACACCATGATGAGCTTATGTTGTTAATTAGCAATGAATGAAATGAGATAGACGGT
>CAJQUW010009262.1:0-11442 GCA_907163375.1 Prostheceraeus crozeri
CATCCTTCTCATTGCTGACGAAAAATGTTAATTGCAAAAGATATTTATAAATTATGCTTTAAAAGGGCATAGAATGAGAAATGGGGGATGCCTTCTAAAAATTTGAAACCCATTTTCGTTACGGTCCCTTATCGTGGCCAAACAGAAGAATTGCGGCAATGGTGCGAAATTGCTAGTTTTGTCGGCTTGGTGCGATCTGTGATGCGACAAAAAGCCTTATAAAAATGGCTATTATTCGATATAAGCATATACTCTCTGATATATGCATTGGTAAGTTTCAAGAATATTCATTCAGTAGTTCCCTCTGAAAGAAATTGTTGAAGATGAGAGCGGACAATACAACAAAATTTAATGCAGCACTAATATCAATCCAAGTGGAAGAAAAACATTTCACATAAAAGACTGGATGGGGTATCAATTTTATAAGACACTCAAACTCCTGTGTAGAATTAGGTACATGACTATTAAAACAATTTTCAGTGAGAATCCGAATATTACCATTGAGGAATTGGATATTAAGGCTCACCTCATGTCAACAACGCTCTTCGGAGTTATTCACCGAGCTGAAAAGTACAATATGGATCTATTGCAAATTTTTGCGATGTTTTTAGTCATATATGAAAAATTTCTTGATTTGTTCTTAAAATGCGTTTTAGTTTTGTAATTACTAAAAGGAGGCCAATATGAAAAAGGAAAAATTTGTTGCTCGCTTACAAATATTTACAAATTCATGCAATATCAGCTGATTTTTATGAGCTTCGTTGTACATAAAGTGAAAACACGTCTCTATTTCTCTATCTAGCCCTTTATAATATTGAATATCTTTTGGGTTAATTGTCATTAATAATACTGTGTATTTGATGCTTTCAATTTTTCTATTAGCTATCTGGAAATCCCACTTTTCTATCATATTTTTATGGCATACTTTCCCTAGTGAAAATTTGAAAAACTATCCCTGTGGGAACGGAATCTCCTGCGAAAAACTGGCCGGATGTCAGCTGCAGAAATATCAAGCTACAGTTCATTATATTTGCGGGGATATTCGCTGGCGGAAGTTCGCCGGCGACAATTCGCGCTCTATATGTCACCCTTTTTTTTTTGAAACCCTTTCTCTCTTATTTTCTTTAGTAATCCGCCTCAACAGCCGAGGCTCTATTTTCTCCCTCACCTCCTCACTATCCCCCACATATGGCTATTCTATCTAAGAAATAAGTGCACATTATCATTCTTTGATAATGACAAACTGACAAAATGACAAATGACAAAATTTGTTTTGACGCAACATACTTCCTAATCCTAGATAAATTTGGTCTTTTTCACTTGACATTTCAATGAGTAATATTAAAAAAGTTTTCATATTGCTTAACAGACTACTTACATGAATTTAAGCGCATACTACTCATAATAATCCTGTTTTGATTAAGCAACACTCTCCCTTTTAGTAATAAGAAAGCTCAACGCACTCATGTGGAGCGTCTTAGTTGGTGGATTTGGTCTACAGTAATCAAAGAAGACAAATTCGTACGTTCGTTACGGAAAATTCGTCCGTACGTTCGTAACGGGACTTTAAGTCGATAACAATATAGTATATATGGCTTCTTAAGTTATAATCAATTTCAAAGTTTTTGGAGCAACTTTAATATAGTCAACACTTCAGGGGTTCATAATTTTTAAAAATTTGAAATTTAGTTCAAATAGAAAATGCAAATACGGGTAAATAAGTCAATTTTTTTCCTTGTCTAAATGGGCGTCGTACGTTCGTTAATAACGAAACAAAGATTGATATCAAAAATCAGGAAATTAGATATGATATCAGAGTTTTGAACCCAAAGTATTTGGCACAGTTCAGTACTTGCATGATATGAATGATAGCTAAGAAAATAATTGGCTATAACATATATTTATGATTCACCAAAGTGACAAAAATCTAATGATGGTACGTTCGTAACGAATGGAACTGCCCATATAGTACCCGCATATCTCGTATATCAATTTTCATAACATCTCTTGACATTCAATAATTTACAACAATGACAAATATTTGAATAATATCATAGTATTTACTGTGACATTTATGGAAGATAAATACTTTTTTTAGTTTAAGCCTTCGTGAATTGAAAAAAGATCCCTTTTTATCAGATCAGACTGAGTATACAATATATTTTCATGTGAAGGTAATATACGAACATTACTACTTACCACTAATTAGTTGCTACAATATCCACGATTTCGCCGGTTGGCGAAAATATCAGCTCGCATTAGTATAACAAATATCTACCAACTAATTATAGCAACTTTTACGCACCTGTCGTTTTTTTAATTTTTACAACATGCGTTTGGATAAAATGATGACCATTTTCAACATGCGGAGATTGTTTTGTACACGAAAATGAAACCCTTTAAAAAAATTATCCACAAAATCGCTACCTCGCCAGATAATCTGTTGATATTAGCAAGATGCGTTCCCACAGGGATGTAGGACAGTGAGTGGACTTCTTTTTATGTCTGAGATAATTAATGGGTGTTCAAAGACAGTGAAAGATGAAAAAGACAGCGGAATTCGTTCGCAAAACTGAAGATAAAACTGATCAGAACAGCATCTGGCTACTGCAATGTTTTCAAAATTGCGGTTCAGTTTAAGAAGTTGTCGATATTTTCATTGAGGGACATGAAATATTATATGCCTAAATGCTTTTTTATTTTCCAGATACAGGGAAGTATTCCGTTTTTGGAATTTGTTTCGCGGTCTTTGTGAATGTTGAGCAGAAATTATTTGTTATTCTGTCTATAAATCCGTTTATTTCATTGGCTACATTTCATTTTAACTGAATATGACATGTTGACTCCATGTTTAATTAATCTTAGTTTTTCTCCTTCAACAGCAATGTTACGAGGTATCGGCGGTGCTTCGACTGTACACAACGCGGGACCTTTCAAACACGCAGGCTTCCTGAGTGATCGAAGATCAATTTCATTTGCATCTTTTTTTTACTAATATAATTACTTTTGCAAGTAATTGATTGATTTTTGACTTTCTTATCTTTGGTAAGCGCGTACCGGTAAGTTAAAAATATCGCACGTACAAGTTCGCAGAGTGATCGACTTTATCTGTCATCTTTGTGGGATGGCAGCTCGGCAGACTCATCAGGTACAGGTGCAACGTTTAGGACATATGGTATGCGCAGGCTAGCGATGGTGATACGGGTTTGTTTCCCGCGAGAAAATGAGTCGTGGGCCCCTCTTTCAAAAAGTCGTGGGCCACGTGAAAATATGGGGGCCAACAAATTTTTCGAAAATGGCTTATTTGGAAGTAAAAATGCATGATCATGTCAATTTGCGACCATTCTCTTCAAAAAATGACGTGAAATGTGATCTCTTAAAGTCGAGGGTTGGCCCCCCAATTTTCACGGTTATCTTTTTGACGGTGGTCGTGGGTCGGCCCTTAAGTTCACACGAGCTCTAATTTTGAATAAGAATGACCCCAGAGTTGTCACACACATTGAGCAGCGAATTTGTCGTGATTTCTAAGAATAAACGCTATCTCTGATTGCTTAGTGGAACTGGCCCCAAAACTGTCAACGATCGGTCTGTCTGGCATATCTAGGGCAAATTTTACATTGGAATAAATAACCTTAGCTCTCTTTTCTCAGATGATTTTTCGCTACATGATGATGATATTCAATCGTGAAATGTTGCGATACTTAATACATTTGCATGACGCATTCGATGACAAATGCATATAATTACTCATAAATTTTCCTGACTTTGCCCTGAAACTTCATATCATTCTTGATATCATTCTGACTATGCCTAGGGAATTTCAATGCTTGTCAATTTTTTCGTCAATTTCAATGGTGCTGCAAGAGTTGTATTGATATATGTTCATTCTATCTTAAATTGTGAATGAATGGAAGAAATCCTCGATGAGTGTTGCATAATATCTCGGTCGCTTCAAGCTTGTTATACAGTGGAGGGAGGAAGACGGTGGTAATGGAGAAACGAATTCTATTAATAGAAGCGCGCTTTGTCCAGTCCAGCGTGATAACGAGACGCACACAACTTTCTCGTGCGCCTTCGATAGCGCAGCGCACTAAGAAGATCAGCATTTCAAAACTCGAGGGTTGATAGTAGAGGTCATCGCTTTCATTTCACCCAAAGGAGATATAGCACAGAATAATAGACGTCCTTTCGTGTCTCTTTCCTTAGGAGCTGCCTGACTGACTCCTGTGGACATCGCTGGGTAAATTGATTGATCTTATAATGATTATAATCAAATTACAATATAGAAATGCGAAATGAATATCCTGAGCCGAAAATATTGATGGAATGGATTATTTATCAAACAAAATTCGTATCAGGTAAGTCGAATGAACCCTGTGGGAACGAATCTTGCGAAAAACTGGCGAATGTCAGCTGCAGAATATCATGCTAAAGTTCAGTCATATTTGCGGGATATTCGCTGGCGAAGTTCAACGGCGACAATTCGCGCTCTATACCCACTACAAAAAGATTCGTCGGAAAGACGTCGGAACGAGGTATGGTAGTCGGAAAAAGGTCGGTAAATTTTTTTGACCCTTGACATGCTAATTCTGACCTCATTTCTTTGAATTTAAGCAGAAATTATGATAAAAATGGCTGTTTTGATTGAGTTAATTGTAGCAAGACTTTGAAGACATGATACGTGCGGATGAAAAATATGATGGTGATGATATTGATTACTCAAACAAGCTTCAGAAAGGGAAAGGAAAATATATAACACTTAATTCCTGATCAATTGACGATTTCATGTAATTCCATAGACATCCTACTTGTGAAATAGCAGATAGGAGGCCTCGACGTCGGACCGACGTATCTTTTTGTAGTGGGGTAGTTACATTTTAATTTTGCACTTTCTCTATTTTTTTAAATTTAGTAATCGCTCTACAGCGAGGCTCTATTCTCTCTTCAACTCCTCACTTCCCCCACATATGGCTAATCTATCTAAGAAATAAGTTGCAGATATCATTTTTGATAATGATAAGAATATAGAGAATCTGCATATATCAATTTTCATAACATCTCTTGACATTCAATAATTTACAGCAATGACAAATATTTGAATAATATCATAGTATTTACTGCGACATTTATGGAAGATAAATACTTCTTTTAGTTTAAGCCTTCGTGAATTAAATAAAGATCCCTTTTTATCAGATCAATGAGTATACAATATATTTTCATGTGAAGGTAATATACGAACATTACTACTTACCACTAATTAGTTGCTACAAATATCCACGATTACGCCGGTTGGCGAAAAATCAGCTCGCATTAGTAAACAAATATCTACCAACTAATTATAGCAACTTTTTCGCCAACTGTCGTTTATAATTTTTAAACATGTTTTTTTCTGGATAACTGATGGACCATTTTACATGGGAGATAGTTTTTACACGAAAATGAACCTTTAAAAAAATTATCCACAAAATCGCTACCTCGCCAGATAATCTGTTGATATTAGCAAGATGCGTTCCCACAGGGAAGTGATGATAGATAAATTTAGTAAATAATAGCGGTTAACCTGCGCACTACACATTATACCAAACACTGAATTAATTGAAATATTTCAACAGATAACTTGTGAATTAGATGTGATATAAAAAAATGTTCCTCTGGTTATAAATGTTTGACTATAGGTAAAGCAAGCCAATATTTCACGACCATTCAGATCGAATGTGCGGACAGTACTGAGAATGTACACAAATCGCTTTAGTATGAATAAGGTATTCCAGTCGAAGCTCGTTATTCGGTCACGGATGATTTGGTCAATTATGATCATACGGCCGCGTTATTTTTTTGGTATATTTGGAGGCTTATCTATAAAGTTGCTTTTGAATTCTTTCCAGATTTCTATAATTAGGGAGATGAAAACCTGGTATTTATGCTGCTTATTTATTGAGCTTGACTGCTAATTACTTTGGCACAGCGTTGGCGCTAAATGATGGTTCGCTGCATTGAGATATAGTCAATTCTGGCTCGAGTGTAATTAGACCCCACCAGGCAAACTATCAATTACGGCATGTAAAAAAACCATTGAAAACAGGATCTAGTTAACAAATGGACTTTAATTGAATATCTTTATAGAAGGAAACACGTTGTACTCTTATTAACCTCGGGAGGTTTAAAATTCAGCTATTTCCATTTCGTGAAAAATACTGGTCCACGTGGACCCAAAGATTTTATTTTCACAATCAAGCACCAATTAGTTACAGAAAGTACGGTCACAGAGTTCGGAATGTTCATCCACAACAAAAAACAGTGTTTCCCACCACCGAGCACAGGTTTTTCCTCTGGTTTTTCCGATCTTTTCTTCCACCCGCAGAGTTGACATCTGTCTTTTTTTCGTGTTGCTCTCCTCAACATCCACGTCTTTGTCTTCGATGATTGCCGTGGCAGCGTCCTTTTGACTCCAAAAAATGGCTTGAACCAGCACTCCTTCCTAAGCATCGCAGAAATTGTGCTTCTTTTGTGTGGCTTGTCTCTTCCCCAATAGGATCAATTTCGTCAATTCAACAACATATGCATTTATCCCACACATAATCCAAGAGGTTGCAAAACACGATTGTGTGCCATCTTCGGCTGATGTATTTTCAACGTATATGTCGCCACCATTTGGTCAGCTTTTATCTACACCTCCTTTGGTCGCATTGTAGTCTTTTATCATTTCTGGACACCTTTATTTCGGTCAGTCTGTTGATCAACAACTGGCTCTTGATGGAAGGTGCTCAAAAGAAGGACACAAATCATTTTCTTGCATTTGTAACTGAGGAGCATGTTTGATCTTCGAGGTTGAATCGGAAATCTGAAGAGTAAACAGCCACGGCCCTGTAGATTCTTCATCTGCGGAGGAACTTCTCGTCTGTTTTTTTCCTCAGAGTTCCTAACAAAGTCATGCCTTTTGAGCGGAGAGAGCGATGCGAGCTTCAAAGAAGTAAAGAAATTGTCAGTTGTTATGTGTCTTCCAGAAAATTTTCTAGAGAGCTGGTCAAATCCATGACAACACGTTCTCCAAGTCCGTGATGACTGGGATTGTCTTCTTTGCCTGTGTACATTTGTAAGATTGTAACAAAAATAATTGTGTGGCATTGCACAACAGCCAGAAAGTAAGTCCATACCTTGATGGTTTGCTTGGCATATATTGCCTTATATGCACAGCGACCTCTGAAAGGATATAGTTCCTCATCAACGGTAAGAAATGCACCAGGCCCACATACGATTTTTTGACAGTTGTTCGTGAAACCATCCAAAAGAAGACGAACCGCTGCTAATTTGTCCTCGCAGTTGTCGAGCCAGCCCTTGTTTCAGGGATTGTCAAAACGAAGCATGTATACGTAACTCTTTGAATCTTGAATGGCTCATTGTTATTTTGAAGATGGGCCTTCCGTGTTTCTTTCGCACCACAGCTCTTCAGTACTCTCCATGTGATAACGATACACGCCGCGTAGATTATAAACAGGGGGCCAATGAAGGCTAACATTTCTTCCATCGAAGCGTCCGTCCATGCTTGCACCATTTGATAGATCTCCCTCCGCCGATTTGTCTCTTTTAGTATTGGTCTCCATCATATCGTGATCAAACAAAATTTCCCAGCTATTTATAATAGTATTTGCACGCGCCGAATATGCCGCAGAGAGTAACTTGTAAGACCTGGTGCTGGTCTGTAAGCAGAATTCTCTCTTCGCTCCCTGCCACGTCTCTGGTTCTTGAGGTAAGGAGGAGAAAATGTCCATTGCTCTCCATCAGCGGATGAAATATATCACTTGATTGCCCGATTGCTTGGTTAAATGGATACGTCGTCATCAGAAGGTGAAATATTGTTTTTTTTTCCCCCACCCCCTCCCCCCCAACCCTTTTTTTTTCACTTTCAATCGATATCAGGATGGAACCAGATGATTCACTTCCAAGTCAACTCCGTGTCAAATAAGGCGCCGTACGATGCAAGAAAATAGCTATCCGGGGACGTCTTTCAAAATGAGACGCCCCCTCAATAAAATCTCAAAGCTTCAACTTTCACAACGAGGAATCATAGAATACAGCAACACAGCGTCGCCCGGGGGCGAAATAGTGAGCGAGCGAGAGAGTGCTGAGCAGTAGGGGTTGAGCTCCGTTGTGGAGCCGTTTCCGCACATATTCGCTCGTAGCATTAAAACAGCAGTGCGGTGTAATGACAAGAACGGCCCTGCCTGCGCGGTTCTCACTATAGCCTAAGGCGCAGGACAGGGAGCATTGTTTCACGCGTCACATCAAATAATCGATTTCATTGTTCGTCCACAGTTGCACCTGCGTGCGACAATAGCCGACGATTAGCAAAAAGCCTTTTGAAGAAAAGCGAAGTTTCAGCTGCGTTTATGCCCGTGTTGTTCCTTTGTGTGCAGGGAAGGAGTTGTGCGTTGTGTCTGTGTGCAGCCAATAGCACTACCGCTATTCCGATGCTTCATTATCTACTGTTTCGCATTGTTATCCGGCGAGTTGAGGCGGCCCAATCGGCCTGGGCAGATCGACAAACTAATCGATGGAATCGTTTGCAAGTGCGCTTTGTGATTTCAAACGTCTCCAAAATCTGACCAAGCTTGTCAGCCTTTTGAAGATGCATGGCGTTAAGGCTAAAAATAGAAAAAATGCTACACAATCGTGAGCGGCGTGACGAATAGCTGCCTTAGACGGTAATATGACGGTCGTCTTGGATAAGGCTAAGATATAGCGTCGCTAAGGATACCGGGAAATCCCTTATCTGGTTTCACGGAATACGGGCCTTTTGTTTATTTGGAATAGCAGGTGACTCGAATTTTCTGCGCTATGACGACCGATGAAACGAATCAGTGTGACTGGGTCCAGCTGGACCCATAGATTTACTAAAAGGTTTGCGATGTATTGCAATTATTTAAACAACAGCTAATACATTTTCACTTGGCAGTTATAATTGACCATATCGATTACAAGATAAAGTCCAGTTAGTGATATCAATAATAAATTAATGAGAAACTTAATAAATATACAGCCAAAGTGATCTGGAAAAATGGGTCCCACCGTGGACCCATACAGACAGGAAAAAACAGCAGCAAGAGGGTCGAATCAGTCAGCTACAAGAAAGCCCCAGCCCAGAAAAGGAGTAACCCCGAGTGGTTAAAGATATTCAATTAAAGTCGCTTTGTTAACATAATCTGTTTCATTGTGGTTTTTACATGCCGTATTGATTGATTTTGCCCGTCTAATGTCACGTCGCCAGAATTGAATCGAGCTTTGACTGTATGAACAAATTCATTTTTATACTGATTCGTGCACAGATATTCTGCTATTACTGTCCTGTTTCATCTACCGCTTTATCTCTACTGCGTTGACAGCCATGTTGATATGCATTGAATTTTCGGAACTTAGCAATGTACAGTCTGCCCTGACGATACGACCTACATGGTCTTGATATTAATCCCTTGCTTTACATACAACAGAAGTTTCGAAGAGCATTCTCAAATTATCATCAGACATCCTACCGTGTTTCTCTAGTAGATATTCTGTATCTAACAAATGAATAACCGGGAAAGCGCTGAATTATTTATGAATTCTAAATTCTAAAATCTTCGGTTATTGATTAAGCCTATCTCTATAATACAGAGTGGATTACATTACAAACGACCGTGTCCTTAATCAGCTTTAAACTCGAACGTAATAATATTCTCCTATGTATAATTGTAATATTTGATATTGGTCGATCGATCAATTTTTCAGTCTCTTCGTGAGATTTTATTGCCAACCCAACAACATTTTTAATGAAATCCGTTTCATATGCTTGGGATAGTATGGCGGCCTATAACACTCCTGATCGCCTCGCTCTAGGCAAATATTTCCTTTTTATAATTGCAGGGTTGTATGATCATCCAATTATGCCGTGTGAGTGATGTTATCATTTTCTTATAAACATTAACATGAAATTATGAAGCAAGAGCTAAGGAAACAATTTCTAAAATTGTAATGATGTATAGGCTATTTCTAACAATGATATTACATAATCTTGAGAACCTTCTTTCATATTTCAGACGTTATGGTCTTCAGTCTTCGCGGAACTCGTCACTGCCTCCGAATGTTTCGGTTCTAATAGAGTGTTATTATTTTTCTATTAGTACATGGAACACTTAGTGGAGTGACACTATCGACCTGCGTGAATAAAAATCTAAGGTAGGTTCAATCAAGGTAGGTTCTTTCACTGTCTTTGGGTTCAATAGTTTTCAGATTTATGCCACTTGCCACCCTTCTTGCGTTGTACTTTTTAGTAGTACAACGCAAGGGGGGTGGCATTTTTTTTGGAAAGTCGATGGCCCTCGACTTTTTGACGACTTTTCGAGGGACTCGCCCTCGTCTTTTAGTCGTGGGCCGGCCCTCGAGGGTCCGCGGACTTATTTTCTCGCGGAGATATTGGTTTTATCTCTAGTCTACGCTTATTTTTAGAAATTGCTTTTGGTCTGCCAGTGTTAAATTGTATAAATTATGAAATTCATTCACAGTTATTGTCAAACAAGCACGCACACGGAACTGTTGCAGGTTCGTGGCTGATCACAATGTGCATTCATAATTCATCCTATGGGGACGGATCTTGTGAAAACTAAGCTTAATATCATCCCTGTGGGAACGAATCTTGCGAAAAGCTGGCGAATGTCAGCTGCAGAATATCATGCTAAAGTTCAGTCATATTTGCGGGATATTCGCTGGCGAATTTCGCCGGCGACATTTCGCGCTCTAAATGTCACCTTTTACTTTTTGACTTTCTTATTTTTTTTTAGTAATCCGCCTCTACAGTCGAGGCTCCTCCCTCACCTCCTCACTATCCCCCACATATGGCTAATCTATCTAAGAAATAAGTGCAGACTATCATTCTTTGATAATGATAAGAATATAGAGAATCCGGATATCAATTTTCGCAACATCTCTTGACATTCAATAATTTACAACAATGACAAATATTTGAATAATATCATAGTATTTAATGCGACATTTATGGGATAGAGTAAATACTTCTTTTTAGTTTAAGACTTCGTGAATTAAAAAAGATCCCTTTTTATCAGATCAGACTTGAGAAATACAATGAAACATTTCATGTGAAAGGTAATATTACGAACATTACTACTTACCACTAATTAGTTGCTTCAAATATCCACGATTTCGCCGGTTGGCGATAAAATCAGCTCGCATTTAGTAAATCAAAATATCTACAAACTAATTATAGCAACTTTTTCGCCACATGTCGTTTTTTAATTTTAAACATGTTTAATGGGATAAAATGATGACCGATTTTCACATGCGGAGGTATACGTTTGTTACATCGAAAATGAACCTTTTAAAAAAATACTATCCACAATATCGTATCTTAAAACCTCGCCAGATAATCTGTTGATATTAAGCAAGATGCGTTCC